>MU204310.1:1399642-1435970 GCA_017309775.1 Paedocypris sp. Pulau Singkep
TTTTTTAAAATATGTTAAGAACATGTTTTAAATGGCCCATATATTTGGATGAATATATTTTGAAAATAATCTCACTCACTTAAAAAATATATTAGTACAATGTTTCACGGATACATTTCTTCACCGTATATCGAACACTGTATTTACTGTCCTTTATTGAAGACAGGGACACTGTCTGTTGCACACCTTTACATTTTACTCGTTTTCTCTATGTCTCTGTTTTCTAAATTGTGCACCGCACCCGATAGCTTTAAAGATTCGAATTCGAAACAGATTCGAAACAGATTATCCCCCTCGGGCGCGCCGCAGACCTTGTTTAGTGCGGCCGCCGGCTTCTATTTTTGAGAAACGTGAGTTTCCGTGTGCGCCGCATCTCAGCCTCTGTTTTCCACCTCTCTCACATTTTATATGCACGACTCCTTCAGTAAACTCAAACAGGGGCGCCGCGAATATATAATAGAAAATCGCTTAGCGGACGCGCTCGTGCACACTTAGATACCGGTGACCGCGCTCCGCGGATCTCTGTATTTGCCAGACGCACCAACTTTTCACCCTCAGTTTTGGGGAAGAAAAAGTGCGTCTTGTACGGCGAAAAATACGGTATTTGTTATTTCGAGAGTTTGCATGCAACAACACCTTATACCTAGTCCTAGATGATATGAGAATACTGTTTACACTGATTCTGCCTTAATAAAAAAAATAGCATTTTTTTCCCCGAATTTTTGGCGGCACCCTCAAAAGATATCACGGCACCCCTTAGTGCCGCGGCACACCGGTTGAAATAATTTCAGTGTGTTATTCATGCACACAATCATTTATTGTCATCCAACAACAATAGACTTTATAAGTTAGACTAAATAACATAAAAAAAGATTTTTGTATTTGAAAAGATGTCATTGGCAATGAAGAACATTGGTTATTGAGAAGAACCAATGGCTTATCAGTGTCTAGAAGTGTATTGAGCATGGTTTGTATTTGACATTGCATGTTTGCAGAAATATTGTGTGTTTATTACATTTCTACCACTGTTGGCATCTTTTCAATTAAAAAAAACAAACAATGATCAAATTCTGAATTTTAAAAGTTTGTTTAAACTTTTATGTGAGTCGGTTAATGGTCGAAACGGGGAAAACCTAGCTGGGGTTAGCATTAAAACCAGTACCTCTGTGAATTGCAATTCTGTTACAACATATAACACAGACCTGTTGTATTTGAAATAATTATTGTCAATTGCTGACTAATTTAGTTTATCAGACTAAAGTTGGCTTAATTACATTTTAATTCACTGTGTAATTTTTAACTTTTTTTTCCTCTCTTTTCAGAGATATTGATGCACCCATTCTATAAGCGTTATTCCTTTTTTAATTTATTTTCCTGTCCTTTCTTAAATCTTGTTCCTGGTGTTGCGTGGACTAAATGGTCAGCAAGTGGACAGCAGGAGCATAGGCGAGGAACACGTGATTCAAAACCATGAGCACAGCAAAATCCAGTGGACTAAAAGCTCCTAGTAAGATCAGCAGACCAGCCGCTGCAGGGCTAGCCAAGGCTTCAGCATCCACAGGTGAGCGTCTTTTAACCCTCAGGCTTCCAAAACAAACAATCTTAAGGAAGCAGAACCTCCGTTTCTGATCATTTCGGTTAATCAGCATTTTATTTAATAGATTTTTGGTTTAGTATTTCTTGGTGTACAATCAAAAGGATTAAATGTAATTGGTCATTTCTTTCGGACTAGCACAAGACCATCAAGCACTTCTACATTTGTCGTTTTGTGGTCAATCCCCCACTGATTGGGTGGTACGCATTGTGATTGAGTTGCTTTTAACCAATCAGAATATTCAGTCATTATTTGTGCAAATCGTAGTCTGCAGTCACAAATCGTGATATGCAAGCACAAGTTGAGAAACACAGGGTTACGCAGGCACAAATTATTATAGACAGGAATATGCCGACATTTATTGGGATGGACAGGAATGCGCAGACATAAATTGGGTTAAGCAGACACAAGTAGGGTAACAAGGAGATATGCAGGCACAAATTGGTATAGAAAGGGAATCACAGACACAAATCGAGGTATGCCGTTTAAATACGTGGTTAATTTGTTTAGTCGTAGCTTTAAGGATCATAATTTCCAACGCCCTTGATCACTTTCTTCAGTTCTGTTCTTATCAGCTTTGGTTGTGTCCAGCCAAAGTATTTTTTGATGTTCTCTTTTTCTCCAGGGAAATTTTCCCTATTTCCAGGAATTTTAATAAAGTAAAATTGACATTTATTTGAATTGACACCATCTTCATTTGACTTCTCGTTCTAAATTGACTACTGCAATCAACTTTAGATTTATAGAAAAGAAACTCTTGAACTCTTGAACTTCAACTGTTATTTGAACTGTTTTCAAATAGGGAAAATACAGTGACTGTTGGGCACAAATTGGGATACACAGACATCTTGTTTTCCAATTTTATGGTTAAATAAAATACAGTATTTACGCGAATATGTGCACCCCCTGATTTTTCAGGCACAAAATAAAAATTCCCCCCCAAAAATTTATTTTTAGTTTTTTTTACATTTCTGTTTCAATTAAGTTAACATTCTCCTAAACATACTATTTTTTTATAGTATTTTTATTTAACAAACCTAATTTGTGACTGAAAATTTTGAAAGAAAAATTGAAAATTTGAAGAAAAAAGAAAAACGAGAATCCAAAAGTTGAATTGTCTTGACAATATTCCTTTATCTTTGTGTGACAGGAGGTCAGAAATCAACTCCACCGGACAAATCCTCTGCTGAAGATGCAGAAGAGCAGTTCAGCGTCGGAGATCGAGTCTGGGTTAATGGCAACAAGTCGGGTGTTGTTCAGTTTCTGGGCGAGACTCAGTTTGCCCCGGGCCAGTGGGCTGGAATTGTTCTTGATGAACCAATTGGGAAGAACGATGGCTCTGTGTCTGGCGTGCGCTATTTCCAGTGTGAACCGTTAAAAGGTATTTTTACAAGGCCTTCCAAGCTGTCCCGCACAGAAGGGGAAGCTAATGGGACCAGCACAGCCCCTCCATCACGGGCGGCGTCGCCGACCCCCTCGACTGCGAAGCCAACCCCCAAAGCAGCCGCAGCGGCCACAGGACTGGCACGCTCCAAAAGTGAGTCTGTGTCCAATTTGTCGGATGCAGGTTCTGTCAAGAAAGGAGATCGAGAGCTGAAAATCAACGATCGAGTGCTGGTAAGAGCAATTTACAGCCAGTGTTATTGTTTTAATAATATAATGTATTTTGTTATAATAATACAGCCAAAATGCTTTAAAAAAAAAAAACAAGATAAAATAGAGACCCCAAGGAAACTCACGCAAACACGAGGAGAACATGGTAAATTCAAACAGGCCTTGCTCGCCTATATCACCACGTCACAATTGTTTGATTATTTTCATATTATAGTGTTATTCTTCACAACTTGCAAAATGTGCGTGACCCAGAATCAAATACTCTTGAGTAGAACCTGAACTTGTGATCATTTATAAATTCTACTCTTACGCAATTTGAGCAGGTTTTTCTCTGTAGGTTGCTGGCACTAAAGCTGGGGTGGTGCGGTTCTTGGGTGACACGGATTTTGCCAAGGGTGAGTGGTGTGGCGTGGAGCTGGATGAGCCTTTGGGGAAGAACGATGGTGCTGTGGCTGGAACGAGGTACAGATCTTCTCTCGAAACGTTCTCTTGCTGCATCTTAAATGTGGCTCGATTGGGTTCAGGACCCAAAAAACGTTTGTGGCTCAGTTTATAGATCTTTGCTAAAGTCAGACATCCTGAAATTTCTGAACGTGCATTTGAACATATTCTGTCACGGTCTGTAGGTGAGACTAACACGCTTTTTTAAGTTTTATATTATTTTGTCTTTCTGATAAACCACATTTCTTGTTGAATTTGGGCTAAAATATCCAATTTTAAGATATTGAGCAACAGATGCCATTTTTTCAATAAAAATACAACATACATCGTCTATTGAACACAATATTTCTACTTGGGGATATAAAGATCTTTATATTTTCTTGCGTTCGTTCTCTCTGGGTCTCCGGTTTTCCCAGTTCTCATATTGTGTGTGTGTGTGTGTTTGTGTGTGTGTGTGTGTGTGTGCGCTACCAGGTATTTCCAGTGTCAGCCCAAGTATGGCCTCTTCGCACCGGTCCACAAAGTGACGCGTATCGGTTTTCCTTCCACAACCACTGCTAAAGCCAAAAGCAGTGTGCGGAAGAGCAGCACCACACCGTCAGGGCTGAAGCGAAGCCCAAGTGCCTCCTCTATCAGCTCCATGAGCTCCGTGGCCTCATCTGCCAGTTGCAAGCCGAGCCGGACAGGATTGGTGAGATATTAAATATGTTTTACTTATCGATCTGTATGTGTGTGTTAGGCTGTTATTACTTAGTGTGGCTATACTGTTAAGTATTTGTTTTATATCCTTTTTTTTTTCCCCCGTTAACTCTAGAATTGCTGTTCAACTTTCTTTGCATGTGGCTTCATATTATCTTCTGCTCTGTCATTTTTCCATACTCATGTTTATATATTACATATATTACACATAGTTTTCCCCCCAATTTTTTAAAACGGTAGTCGACTTTTACGCGTTTTTAATTTTTTTCGTTCCTCTTCCTTAATGTGCATCCTTGATTAAACCCATTTTCAAAATTTAAACGGTATTTTTCCGCTTTTAAACTTTGTTTCGTCTTCAATTTTTTTTATTTTTGACTTATTTTTTTACTTTTTTTTTTTGCGTTTCCTAATTTTCACATATGAACTTTTCTTTCATAAACGTATTATACATAGAAACGTAAGAACATTTGTCTAAGACATTCTGACTAGCATTCAGATCATTTCATCTGAAATTGCGTTATCTAGTTTTTTTTTTTGTCCACTTTTCAAAGCGTTTTTGCATATCAAGACTTGGTGTGAGCTCCCTCTAGATAACTGTATAAGATGGATAACTGTATAATAGTATATTATACAATATAAGATAAAAAACTGTAATCTGGATGTTGTGTGTCTCTGAAGCTGACTGAAACGTCATCGCGATACAATCGGAAGATCTCTGGCACCACTGCGCTTCAAGAGGCTCTGAAGGAGAAGCAGCAACACATTGAGCAGCTCCTCGCCGAACGCGATGAGGAGAGAGCTGAGGTTGCCAAGGCAACCACCCATGTGGGCGAAGTGGAGCAGGAGCTCACGTTACTTAAAGAAGGACAGGAACAGGTTTGTTCATCCCCTCCAACTTCCTGTCTGCGCGCATCATCTCTTTATATCTTTCATGTCATTAAAATTCGTTTTTTATTATATTGTCATCAAAATTTTAAATAATGAATTGACTAAATTTTATGGTAACCTAAAATAAATGAAAATTTAAAACATTGAAGTTGTGTCACATTTTTTCCCCCTCCGTTTACTGTTCCAATTAGATTTACTCCAATAATCACTACTAGAAATTGTAACACTGTACAATTCTGTCATGATTTTGAACCCTGTGTTGTGGTTACTATTAGAAATGGAGTCTGTTCTCATGTCTTTGCATAGTATTCGTTGGAGACTGAAGCCAAAATGGACCAGCTCCGAGTGTTGGTGGAGGCGGCGGACAGAGAGAAGGTGGAATTGCTGAACCAGCTGGAGGAGAAGAATAGGTGCAGTACAATCTGTTGAGCTTGATTGGCTTCTAGTTGTGGAGCTCTGACCAGATGGATTGGTGTGAAGGGCTGATCAGTCCTGGTCAGTTTTGCCTAAAGAATGTGCCATTGTGAAATATGTTTCATGAATACAACAATTAAATCCACTAAATAAGTCAAATAAGATAATCAATACAAAAATGGATAATCAAAATGGATATTCAATAAATAATCGATAAATAAAAATTCAACATATAAATAAATAAAAAATCATGTGTGTATTATAAACATTCTGCAAAGATTTCTTTGTCCTATTCAATCCAAATTGATGCTACATTTAGAGATTTTCTTCTAGCCAGATAAAAAAAAAAAGTTTTTGTACATTTGAAGATGTATCTAATTTAAGTTAGTTTTTAATATTAAATAAAATATTAGCGTAAACATTGTAGTGTATTGCTCGCTTTTTTTTTGAGCTATAATCGTTGCACATTATAAAAATTGATAAAAAAAATGTTTTATAATCATTTTAAAAGGCAATTTTTTTCACGTCAGAAAAGGCATTACACTTTAATGGTGTGAATAATGAATGTTAATTGTGATGTGTGTGTGTGTGTGTGTGTGTGTGTTAAACAGGAAGGTAGAGGACTTGTTGTTTCTAGTGGAGGAAGCTTCTATTACCAAAGGAGATTTGGAGGTATTTGAAAAATTTACTCTAATTTACACCACCTGAAATCATGTTTTTGACTTCAAATGTGTCTTTCTGAGTGTTTAGATGAAGCTGTATATATTTCGTTTCTCATTCCCCATTGCTCCTTTCAGTCAAAACATACTTTTCCATGACAAACATGACATAAGTTAATAAATAAACCTTTTTAAAGAAAAACATACAACTGTGAAAGTAGAGATGTTCTATAAAAACAAATATAATGCTGGTCAAATGCTTACAAATACTTGACATGTTGGGCAGGCCATGTTCAAGCAATGGAAAAAACATATAGTTGTAGTTAGTTAAGTAATATTTAATTGTCTTGCATTGTAAACATTGCGTTTTACAACTTTCGTGAACAAGTTAGCACTGTCATATAAATAACAAATAATTATTAAATAAAATGATTGCAGGGAAGTCATATTGATGAAAGTGTCCTTTAGGGGTTTTAAGTAATGTTTTGTTCACATTATTAGGCATTAAATTATTTTTATTATGCCCAATATTAGTAGTAGTTTAATTGGAAAAACTAATGGCAAACTGTTGATTTTAGCAAATGATTTTACATGAACGTAAAAGCGCTATATATTGTTGTGTATTTTGGATCTCTGAATTGAGATGAGATTTCCTTTAATCTAGATTACAATGAGAATTATTCTTTGTAAGAAAGTTGAATGGTTGCATTTTTGCCTCAATTGCAACAGAACAACAAAACTTTTTTTTTTTTAACTTGTTACTGTGATGCAATATATTAACTGGGTTCATTTTTGAGTTTTGATTTCATGTGGCCATCAGTAGAACAACTAATGCTATAAATGTTGCTTTAAGCGAAAGATAAAGAAGAAATTTACATGTCAGATGATGTAAAATGTCACAATGTTTTTTTTTTATTTAAAATTTTTTTATTATTATGTTTTTAAACTTGGTTATACAACATTTTTTTAAACTTGTTAAGCAAAGACGAGTTCACCAGACATGGCTTTTGGGCTTCAATTAAAGTTTATTTTACGTCATAAGACACCATTATAAGTCCTTAACAATTCATATGGTTCATTCAGAATAACTTGTGCAAAATGTCACGATGTTTCTTTCATTCTTTTAAAATGAACTTTAAAATTAAACTTGGTTAGACAACATTTTTTAAAACTTGTTAAACACATTTGAAGTACTATTGTCTTAAGCACCTGAGGAAAGTAGGAGTAACCATTGGGCAATAAAAGCTCAGCATCTTTTGTGAAGTGCACCAGACATGGCTCTTGGGTTTAAGTATTACGTTTTTTTTTTTTTTTTTTTCCACACGTCATATGACAACATTATGAGTCCCTAAAATTCATATGTTTCATTCAGAAACACCTAAAAGGATGTAAACCTCTTGGTCACATCTCACCCTCATAATGCCTTGCTTTTCTATCCAGGGACGTTGAATGTTTGGAACAAAGCAGTCCTCATTGTACTTTTGTCTCTTTTTTTTTTATTTTATTCTTGTCGTCGTTTTTGCCGTTACACTCACGTCATTGACTGTTTCACACGCTCTCACTTCAACCCCCCTACCATGCTGCATGATGCTCACATATGACCAGTACTGGTCATCATCAGCATGTTCTGGAGCTTTGGCTGGTTCTGCCAATGAGATTCACTCACTTCCACGGGTCTGGCCTGCTTTCATCATCATATCTCCTCTTCCACCTCTGCATCCTGCTCCTCCTCCTCCTCCTCACCTCTCTTCCTTCCGCATCAGGCTGGCATGTGATGGTGGCACCGGTTGTGTTTCTTCCTCTCCCCCTTCTGTACTAACAGACGCAGACGCAGCTGGAGCATGCCATGCTTGAGGAGCTCAAACAGAGTCTGCTCTTTGAAAAGACCAAAGCTGACAAACTCCAGAGGGAGTTAGAAGACTCTAGGGTAATGGACCTTCTCCTGGGCTGTGGGTCAAGCCTCACCACAGTTTCCTAACTAACATGTTTTGTGGCTCTTTTAAGGGGATTTCTCTGCATGTCGCTAAAGAACACTGTAACTGTTACTAACACACTGAGAGCTTAACCTCAGGACTGGAATGGCGCCGTGTCCTCCCATACTGGAAATCAGTCTTTGTGCTTCTAGAATGTGTGTAGTCTCTCAGTAGAGTTAGAGATTTCTGCGTAGAATGAGTGCTGATCTCCGTAGTATATGTTTTTTGTACATTGTTTAGTTCTCCTAATGTATCATTCTTTTAAACCATAACTATGTAATATGTAGATTCTTTAGTGCTTGCTCTTATTCTGGTTTCAGTCTCCAATTATTTCATTGGAGCCTTTTCTTAGAATCGCTGAAGAGGGGAAAAAACGTTCATAGACCTTGACAGGCCATCGTAAACTAGAAGAACTAAGCATCTTAAATGTGGGCTTGCAAAAATGCTAATATGTCTAGCCCTTATTCTGCTCACGAACGGTCCAGTCCTTCAAGATGGAAATCTAAAGGCGGCTTTTGGATGAGAACATACTTGCTACTATGCATCTATTATGCATATATAATTATGTCTCTAAAACATATTTAAATACACTACAATTGCTAAAAAGTTCCCCTGTGATGCTATGTTTCTCAGAAGGTTAATTAGAACATAACATAAGTTATGCGACTCTTCATTTGA
The DNA here is from genome assembly GCA_017309775.1 of Paedocypris sp. Pulau Singkep. Taxonomy (NCBI): domain Eukaryota; kingdom Metazoa; phylum Chordata; class Actinopteri; order Cypriniformes; genus Paedocypris; species Paedocypris sp. Pulau Singkep. The sequence goes on from MU204310.1 coordinate 1,408,603, forward strand.
CACGTGTACATGTCACGTGTAATGTACATGAATGCTTCATTCATAAAATCAAGTTGTTCCTTCTATTGGGGTAAAAGACTTAAACAGTCTGAACTCTGTGTAAAGCATTCACAAAGTGACTAAATATTAACTGGACTTGGGCAGAAAAATTATTATTTTTAGATAAATGCAAAGTTAGCTCAACAAATACCGTATTTTCCGGACTATAAGCCGCTACTTTTTTCATATGTTTTGAACCATGCGGCTTATACAAAGGTGCGGCTATTCTGCAGATTTTCTTCCACCACTAGGGGCGCTCTAAGCAGATATAATTTTTATAAGTTTTAATCAGCAAAGTTGCTGGTGTTAAAATACAGGTTAGGAAAGGATCTTTTTAGTTACATGTACATTTACAATTCAAAATCGTTCTGGTCCCGTAGTAAATACAGTGAACCCTCATTTATTGCAGTAGTTATGTTCCAAGCCTGACCGCGATAGGTGAAAATCTGCATTTACATATTTATTTAACTCTTATTCAGACTTTTAAAACAATTTTGTTTTTGCATGAATATTTCGATATATCTCTTTTATAATTTATGCATACCTAATTTGAAAAAATCCGAGAAGCCGTGAACATATGTAATGAAGGTTTGACTTCCCTGTCAGGTAATGTTGTCCCCAGTAGTGTCCAGTGAACAACTGGAAAGGGAACTTTTATTAATAGAGTGGATGCGGCTTATATACGGTTGCGGCTTATAGTCCAGAAAATACGGTCCTCAATTGTGAAAGTTTGGTATGTCCCAGGTCTATGGATTCCTTTTAGTAATTCAAATCTGTATAATATTAGTTTTCTACCCCGATGTCAAAAGCTCCTCAAAAGAATTCTGAACAAAAGAGGAAACTGGCGGTTTGTGATCTCTAGGTGGCGACGGTGTCCGAGAAGTCCCGTATCCTGGAGTTGGAGAGAGATCTTGCTTTGAGGGACAAGGAGGTTGCTGCGTTGCGCAGGCCAGTCGAGTCCACACCGGGCCAGGATGAGCTTTCAGATGACTCCGACATGGCAATACTTCAGGAGGAACTAAGTTCACTCCGAACTCAACTGGCAGCTCAAAGCACAAGTCACCAAGAGGAGCTTGCTTCCTTGCGTAAGACGCTGGAGGGCCGGGAGAAAGCTCTCAGTGAAGCTCTGTCACAGCTACAGGCTTCCGATAGCTTGACTAAAGATAACGAGCATCTTCGCCAGCGTCTGGCTAAAGTCGAGGAGGAGAAGGTGAACGCTGTGGAGCAGTGGCGCGCTAAACTGGGATCAGTGGAGGTCTCACACCAGCAAGTTTCTGAAGAGCTCAAAGCCTCCTCCGAATCAGGGAAAGCTGATCTGCAAAGGGCTCTTGCCACCGTGGAGAGCCTTAAAGAAGCCCACAGACTAGAACTGGAAGAGCTCGCCAGCAAACATGCTGCTCAGGTCAAGGAGTGGACAAGTCAAGCCAAAGAGCACCAGACACGGCTTCTGGGTGTCGCTGAGGAGAAGGGTCGGCTGGAGGAGAACCTCAAGTCCAGACTGGAGTCCACCGAGGAGCAGCACCTGGTGGAAATGGAGGAGGTGTTGGGGAAACTTCACAGCGCTGAGCACAGGGTAAAGGAGCTAGAGGAAAGTCTGGCCAACTTTGGTCAGCAGTTGCATGAAAAGGTGGCAGAAGCTCTAGAGCAAAGCAAAGCCCTGGAGATGCTGCAGGCACAGCAGAAGGAAGGTAACCAAGAGGTGCGAGCCTTATTGGCTCAACTCCAGGAGGGGAAGAGCAAAATGGCGTCTCAGGAAGAAAAGGTAGGCCTTGATGTCCATCACGCCACTTCTTGAACGCAACTCCATGACACTAGCACGTAGCATTGTTGCACGCATTGCACCAACATGAAATAATACCAGTCAAGAATGATTAACAATACGAGTTTTCTGAAAATGTCCCCTGCCTTTCAGATTTCATGGTGACGCACACAATTTCAATTTGACACACTATCCAAACGTTAGAGGTGCAAAGTGTGGAATAGATCATACAACGGATTAGTTTATTATATAAACCATAAATTATAACGATATATCTATAATGTGTGTTACACTGGCAAATTTGGATGGTGTTAGACAATAAACTAATTGCCGTCACATTTGTAGTTTTATTCTAAAATAGAATAAAACATAAATCAAGTCAAACAGAATTACTAATCTCCATTTAGCATGAGTTTAATCTTGTCACATACTGTTAATCTTTCCCGTTTCTGATGCGTATTCTAGTCTCAATTTTATAATAAAAAAAGTGAAAGAACTTTTTGATTGATAATGGACTGCAACATGAAGCACTTCATTCATTCACATAGTTTAATTTGTGAATCATAAAAAAATTAATTACGAAATGTAGCCCATTTGTGAGTTTCGTAATTCATCCATTTGAGTCAGAGATGCCCAAATTACAGATATTGCTGTATAGTAATAACTGCATAATTACCTACTCTTATTATTTTGTATATTACGACTGTTTCCCACTAAATTTGAATCGGCTCACGCTGAACATATTTTAAATATATTTGAATATATTAGCTCTTAGGCTCTTTAATAGATCGTTTGAATTGAATTAAAGACGATTACATTAAAGTTTAGTGTTTTTGTTGTTGTTATTTTTGTTGATGAGCACTTCAGTATTGTGTACAGGGAAGCGTTTTGGCATCTCTGGTCTCTGACCCAAGCCCTGCTTGTGTGATTTGTGTTTTTCCCCCTTGTTCATTTTGAGTTTTATCATTGTCTCTTCATTGTGCTGGTTCACATCACCATAGGTCACCAGTTTGAACTCGGTACTAGAGGTCAAACAGCAGGAAATGAGCGGCCTTGTGCAAGAAAAAGCCTGTTTGGAACAAAAAGTCAAAGTGCTGGTAAGTGACTGTAACGGTAAGCGGATTGATGTAAGATACAACTGAAAGAATCTCAGTACAGCACGTCAATCCTGTCCACGACACATACTCAACTCAACAGGCTATTCATACTTGATCATGTGATTACTTCTTATCTTTCAATTTCTATTCATTTCCAAAGCTAAATCCGGGATTATTGAAGAGCTGGATTGGTTCAGATCTCCAATCCTCCGTGATGAACAAAGTGTATTTTCCTTACCTCACTAATTCATTGCACCTACACTGATAGCCGAATGGTAAAAGTTGGACTGAACAGACAAACTCGATTATCATCTTTAATTAACCCATGTCATTAATTGCTTAATTTGATATGGCTTTTAAATATAAATGCTGTTTGTAATCAGAATAATTCTGTGCACTATATATATGTCATACATTACTACGTACTTTACACTGTCTCCTTGTGTAACATATGAAAATATATGAAATATACTTCATATGAAATATGGGTAATGTTCATGTATTTAGTGGTACACACATCATGTAAAATCATAATTTGTATTTAAAATGTAAAGTATACAGTTTTAAAAGTATACTACATTTAACATTGTGTGTAATTTTCATTCAAGCTAAAAGAAAAAAAAAACTTTTTATACTTGTTAAATTTACAAGAAAAATGTATGGAAATGTGTCTGCTCAATGTGTTCAGGACATCCAAAAGCAATTCAAAGTTAAAAGGCATTCTTTGTCATGTTTATATGTTAAACTACAAATATGTTTGAATGTGTGTATTTTGCCCTGCGAAGCAAAATCGTCACATTCCTAGAGATTTAAATGCATTTTAATTTGTCGTTTCAGGAACAGAGTCTTGAAAAAGCTTCTGATCACAATATCAAATCTTCTCAAGCTACTGAAGGTGTGTGTGTGTGTGTGTGTGTGTGTGTGTGTGTGTTTGTGCGTATTGCTGTTAGCTGGAAGTTTGAGTGTGACTTGATCCCTACTGGTTTCAGAGTTAGGTAAAGCGCTGTCAAAGAAAGACGAAGATTACAAGACTCTTTCTGCTGAATCACAAGATGTCATGAGACAACTCACTGGTCAGTGCAAGTTCATGCAGCATTTTCGGTTTCAAAGGAAAACTGATTTACAGTGTTTTCGTTTATTAGAAATTCTTCCCATATGTTTTAGGATTACAAAGAACCTTACAAACCAGCAAAGAAAAGTGTGATCTGCTAATCCAAGACAAAACCAAGCTTGAGAATGACATTATGGAGATCATGAAGTCCTCAGGAGACAGTTCTGCTCAGCTAACCAAAATGAAGGAAGAAACGCTGCAACAAGAGAGGTCTTGTTCAATATTTTGTGTTGAAGTCTTTTGAAATTAAAAATCAATGCCAAAACGAAGCAAGAACTGAAGTTGATGGATTGTATGTGCTTCAGGAGAATAGAGGAGCTACAGAACCTGGTGAGCGAGGAGCGAGATAGAGCAGCTCAAGCCAAGGAGATGAGCTCGCAAGCACGAGTCCAGGCTGAGGAAGAAACCAAAAACATGGCTGAAAGACACCAAGCAGAACTTTCCAGCCTTCAGGAGAAGATCAAGCTCCTGGTGAGAGTGCTGGCGCAAGCTCACACACATTATAAACTGAGAGCTTATTATTCTGAAACTAAAACTAGAAGCATCATCTGAACAAATTAGGCCCATGGAAATCTGTCAGTAAAAATATTATAACATTAGATGTGGTCATAAATGATGGATTACTGTAGTAATTTGTGAATTGACCCGGCCGGGCTTAGCCTGAAAGAGCCACGTGAGACCACCCTCCAACTTAATCTCTAAATTAATCTATAATCATAGCACACAGACACTGTCCACATTAGCTTTGTGTTGAAAAGGTACTTTAGACTGAAATAAGACGACGGTTTTATTCAGAAAATGTTTTAACAGATGTTTTTAAAAACGTTTTACCACAAAAGATTTTACAATTTTTACCAGAAATCAACATGAAAGATTGTATCTAATTTGAAGTCATTGTGAACAGTTGTGTGTTTTATTGCTATTCATCAACTGTGATGGAGATGTGTTGATTTCTAAAGAGTAAAATTGTCAAATACCATGCTGCCATTAATATAGCCATTGAAGCTAAAGATGGCGTAAAAAAATCAAACAAATAAATAAATTAGACTGAAATAACTTTGACTGTAAACCAATTCTACAGTGCACAAGGGTGTAACTTTGGTCTTGTCAAGGTTTCCATTGGGAGGCTTCTAAAAATTACAATTTCCCTGAAGCAACCCCAGCGGATTCATAGCTGCTTCCGTTTTAGCACGTCACATTTAATGTGCTAACACTTTATACCCTGGTTGAAAGACTCTGTGTTCACCTGGTTAATAATGTAAAGTTTAGGCTTAGTAGTTTACAAGTAGCATTGTAGTTTGTTCGGATTTGCTCTGAGCAGCGTATGAACATTTGAAAGTTTTTCTGTCCTTGTGACTCCAGGAGAAGAGCAGTGAAGAGAATCAAGCTAAAGCCAAAGAGGAAACTTCAGAGAGAGATAAAGCACTAGTGGAGGCTGCGACGCGCCATTCAAAAGAAACACAAGAACTGCAGACTGAGCTGAAACAGTTGCAGCAAGCTCTGCGAAACTCTCAGGATGAAGGCCTGCAGTTGAAGAAACAGACGGAGGAGTGGATGAGCTACAGAGAAAAAGCCAATGTAAGAATGAGCATGGTTTTTGCACCTACTGTCTCCTTCATTTTGCACAAATTAGTGATGAGATGAGAGAGCGAGACACTTAGAACTCAACATTTTTTTGACAGTAAGATGGACACGAGATTATTTTCATGAGATGAGACTTGATTAGAGCTCTTTTCTAAAACCTTCACCAGGCCACTAGGAACCGTATCGAAATTGTGCTGTGCATTTAACCATCCAGGGAAGTTACACAAATTCAGTGAAGTGACACCAACCTGGAGCAGTGGGCAGCCTTGGTGTGTGGGTTTCAGTGTCTTGCCCAAAGAAATTCAGTAGCAGAACCAACTGGAGAGCTGGACCACTGCCACAAATAGTCAAGGTTTATCAAACATCATAGTGACTGGGTTATTCTGTCCCTGACAAAGTGACATGTCCTGAGTTCATCAAAACAAGATCAGAGCTCCATGATTATGGTTAAATTAAAATCACACTTTTGTTTGCTTAGAATAAAGATCACAACATTTTCACAATTCTAGAATTTGTGAATTTTGTTTTGTTTTAAAGTTTTAACCCTGAACATCAGGTTGTTAAACAGCAATAAAATAACACTCATTACTCTTTGCTTTAAATAAAAAAAAAAATGTAATGAAAAATAATGTAAAGTGTTTAAGTTAAAAAAATAGTTTTTTTTAATCCTTTTATATATCTGCAAAATCTTTCAACCAGGGCGGTTTTAGAGCGGCCGCGAGGATGGTTTGCTTATACCAATCAGAGCTGCTGAACAAATTATTCTGCAACCAATCTTAAAGAGTTTGCAATTTTTAAGTGTTTTTGGCAGTTTTGTCATATAGTTCCCCTGCAGTGTCTGGTTTGCTCTGTTCAGAATTAATCGGTATCAGTTGAAAAACATCAATAATAAAAGAACATTTATTGTCCAAGTGCAAATGATGTAACAGGTTACATATAAAAAGAGCAGCGTCACAGCAGTGACTTAATCAAAGTGCCATAGTAAATATAAGTGGTGTTTTATTTAAATTATTTAAATACTCCCAGAATGTCTGGATATTTTTATTAAGGACCATCAAATAAATTATTTCAAACTTGTGTTTAGACGTTTGAAATCTTGGACAAAAGGATCACTTCCTGTGATGAGGCTGTGTCTGAATGTGACGGACATCACGCGTCTTCGCGTAATGTTCATGATAGTAGTTTGGCTATTGTGTTATGGTCTAATAATAAAGTGTGTCGTTTTTGCATAGTCGTGAAAACCTAAAGAAAGCTGCGTTAGCGTTTTCGTGATTTAACAAACTTTTCTTTTAAACTAATTATTGCTACGCAGTTTTTTTTTTTAGTTTTTGATGCCCAGATTTAACGAGATTATTCGGGAGGAACTTGCTACTAAAACGCATAACGTTTTATACAATACGCAGTAGTTAGCGAGCGAAACGATTAAACAGAAATGCAGGTAAATAATGAGAAATTGGATTTTTTTTTTTTATCGAGTCATTAGTTGGACCGATCTGGTGGCTCGGTTGGATTTAAAAGTACGTCCGGGCCATTTATATTGTCGACCCCAGGTATGACTAAAAGCAAACCCAAGTCGGCATCATGTAGAAACGAATCCTAGTCAAAGTCTTATTGCATGAATCAAAACTCTTTTTATTTATTTGTGGCTTTTTTTTCTCACTAGGCCTCACTAATTAGACTTTTACACCAGGGGCAGTTGGAATGTCAAGATTTTGTCAATGTTTGGATCTGTATTTGTTGATCTTTGGGATTTTTTTTACGACTCTAGCATGTTTCACAAACTGACAAAGCCTTGAAGTTACAAACCTTGATGGCGATTGTGTCCCTAGACATGCGAACTCGCCCTTCAGGCCTCACAGGCTGCGCTGGAAACCACGACCAAGGAGAAGGAGCAACTTGAAGAAGACAAATCAGAGGTTCAAGCACACGTGAAGCAGCTCGAGAACACTATGCAGGACACGCAGAGCAAGGTGAGGAAGCACGTAGGATTGTTTGAACATGTGAATACAATAGTTTATAGCAATAATGCATGTTTTCTTAATACAATGTTATATGGTTTTGGTCTTGTGCACTATAGAAACTGCTGGACACGTGGCATGCTGCTGGTGAAAACTTCAAATTCTTTAACAATACTAAAGAAATGATCAAAGAAAGAGACACAATGAGTGTGCTTCAGCAGCATTCAAACGAAAAGGAAACTATTATACATATATGGTTTAATAAGAAATTATTTATACCCAAACTTTTAAACTGGCAGTTTTTTTTCTATAGCCTTGTGAAAACATCTACTTTCCTTTTAGGACAAATAGCTTCCTTTGCTCCTGTTTTTGTAAGTTGCTTTGGATGATAAATGACTGTAAAGTAGAACCTCTCAAACTGGGATTTGAAACTGCGATGCTTGGGTGTGGCCGGTCAACAATAATGACAAACTCACTCACCATTACATATGCATTTTACTTGTGTGCAACGATAAATGTAATGTTAACACTAGAACGGCAACATCTAAAAGCAAATCACTGTTCTAGAGCATTAGCTCATGTTTCATGCTAGCGCTTCTGTCTGTATCGAGCTAAAACGTTCACATCGACTTACATTCGTTAGAAAAAATACAATGATTTAACTTCAGGCATTGATATTGTAACACATTCTGATGATCCCTCAGTGACGGCGCAATCTCACGCTTTTCTAGTGAGTTTTCATGAGCTACGTTAGATCACTTCCTTAGTCAATCTTTGCAAAGCTTTGTTGCATTTTGTTTACTTTCACAGTTGGATTGTGTAACTCGGCAGAACGCGGAGCTTCAGGAGAAACTGACGTCTGACGAACAGACCATCAGCCGCCTCGGTGAAGAAGTGTGAGTGTCATCAGATTCATTTCTCTTGTTTTTGTTTTGGTCTTTTTATTCTTTCTGAAAGTTTTTCGTCAACACTTAAATCTGAGTGTTATTTACATTAAAACCTTCCTCCAGTCAAATGTGAAAATATATTACATAACTTCCAAAAAATAACTTTACTTTTCTGAGTCTAAGAAAAGTAGTAGTTAGATGTCAATAAAAAAGCTGTGTTAAAGTTTTTTCTTTTGCTCTGTTTGAGTGAACTTTTGAAATACTTTTAAAACGATTACTACTTTGTAGAGGGGCTAATAATTGTAATAATAGCCAGCACTTTTTTGCCAAGCTAATTCCTCCCACCTTACAAGTGAGCCATTTTAAGATCTCTAATTCTCGAAAAGTAAAGTGAACTAATCATTTTAAGTCATTTGTTCATTTCTTTGAACAAGGCGGCGCTGTAAAAGTGACCGCGCTCCAAAACAATATACACAAAAGACAACATGGTTTGCTTCAGCGGACAACAAATAATACAGAAATTGCCACAAAATTAAAATGATTCAAATTCAAATTCTATTCAAATCATGTGAATCCCTAGCAAAACATGATCTACCTCCTAATATATATATATATATATATATATATATATATATATATATATATATATATATATATATATATATATATATATATATATATATATATATATATATATATATATATATATATATATATATATATATATATATATATATATATATATATATACACACGTACATATATAAAATTAAATTTTTATTTGTATTTAAACATGCATTCAAAATAATAATAAAAAAAAAAAAACCAGTTATGGCAAAAGATGAATATATAAGTGATTTAACACTTGGAATCTATATTCGCTTTGTTTTTTTTTGTTTTTGTTTTTTTAAATGCCAGACACTTTTTTTTTCCATCTCTTTTTACATTATGGCTTATGAGCGGGAAATCAAAAAATTTCGTTCACAAAATCATTCTTCAGTTTGCATCTCTTCTTCAGTTGCGTGTGCGCGTCACTCTGCATCACAAGAAAGATTAGAAGCATAAACATTATCAAGAATCATTAGAAAATAATGTGCCCGTCGACTGCGGTCAAACCAGCCTCTCCAAAAAAGACGGTCAAGCCAGCCTCCTCGTTTAGTTCTTGCGCTTCTGATCCTACAGATCAGTGTTACAGCAATGTAAATGCACTGAGCCACTTCACTCTTTTACTGGTCGGTAATCAAGCATTTCTATACAAGTTTGATTCTATACTTAAGTAGTCAACATAGAAAAAGTAATCGCTAAAACTTGATGTTTAATTGAACTTTTTAGAGGAAAAGAACTCCTAAAGCGTCACATTTCATTGCACTTAACATTGCAAAAATTAAAATTAATTTTTTTTTTTTTTTCGTTTTTGTTTGACAGTTGATTTTGTGTTTCAGTTTGGCGTTGAAACAAGGAGCGGCTGAGAAGTGTCGAGCTTTAGAGGCTCTGAGCGAGGAGAAGGAGAAGCTCACGCTGGATCTCGCCAGCAGCCACAAAGACGGCCACATCCTCATCAGCGTAAACATCATCACATCACCTTCACATCACAACGTCCCTGAAAGACACAAGCTGATGGACTCGTCATTTCTATGCATTTCTGTTTTTGCACACAGCTGACGAAGCAGCACGAGTCTCTCAGCGCTCAGCTACAGGAGATGAAAGTGAGGTGAGGAAGATCTCACTCGCTTCTACACGTCTATTCACACTCTAGCCTTCAGCGTTGAGCATCACTTCATTTGCCGACCATGTTTGTTCCAGTTCTGGTACTGGACACTAATGCCAATGCACTGCAGAGTTTCTAAACTACATACATTTATACATATGAAGATGAAAACCTGCTGAACTCTGCATTCAGAAATCATTTTAGTAGCGCTATATGAACTAGATGTTTAATTGTTAAACTAAATCTTTCATTGCTGTTTTAATCCTAAAACACTGAATGAGTGCGGGAATAACAAGCTTTCTGAAGTGAACCCAATTGTAAACAAAAGACTCGACTGTGGTTTTGATAACCGACAGGATCAAGTTGTTGTTATCAGATGTAGAATAGGTCCCTCCAGACTCACTCATTCATATTTATTATTGGATAAGGAAAAACCATGTGGTGATCCATGTGGGAATATACTGTCTGTAAAGCATATTTTAATTGACCGTGATCGATTGTGTGATATTAGACAACGGTTTTATTCAGAAAATGTTTTAACAGATGTTTTTACGAACGTTTTACCTCAAAAGATTTTACAATTTTTATCAGAAATCAACATGAAAGATTGCGTCTAATTTGAAGTCATTTTGAAAAGTTGTGCTATTTTATTGCTATTCATCAACTGTGATAGAGATGTGTTGATTTCTAAAGAGTAAAATTGTCAAATACCATGTTGCCGAACTTCCTGTCACATTTCCTCCTGCTGAGGTCTGAAAGAATGACATGAGTTTCGGGGGAATTAGATCGTCTTCCAACCCGACGTTCAAGTTCACTTCGTGCATGAAGAGCTTTTTTAACAGTCGTGTGTAACAGACACGTGTGTATGTTTGCCAAAGTGCTAGAATAATGAATAAATCAGCTTAATAATTTAATAACGGTGGAACTTGTTGCATATAAATGTATGATGGCATTTTTAAAACTCAATGACTGAAGAATCTTCCTGAAACGCTGACAAGTTTATATTGTGTGTGTGTGTGTGTGTGTGTGTGTGGGGAGAAAAACACTTTAAGAATGTTACAAAATGACAGTAAGGACTGAATATTTCTGTCTTGTGAAATGTTTATATGGAGATTCTTCAAAAATGCAGAGAGCTTGCATTCAACTGATCACTCAAACTCGAACCAGAAATTAAAGTCAACGCTCACAGGTTTACTAGTTTTGTTGATGAATTAAATTGTTGGACAAATACTTGGACTTGATATAAATGTAGTGGACACAACAGGGCAATATGTGTTTGAAATCAATCCTGCCTGTGGTTTCAGGGAGAGCACTTTAATCAGCCAATCAGAGCGGGAGAAAGCCGCACACCACCAGTTCCTCCAATCACAGAGTGCCTTGATCTCAGAGAAGAAGCGAGAGGTGGACGCCCTGACCAATCAGGTGAGCCATCAGTTCATCCTCGTTACACATTAACAAACACGTATTTCTTCTGGCTTGTGAATGAATGTCCTTCTAAAATCAACATCCAAAAAATGTATGAAATATTGAAAAACATTTTAAAAGTAAAATGTGTGTTACAGTTGGATTGTGTAACTCGGCAGAACTCTGAGCTTCAGGAGAAACTGACGTCTGACGAACAAACCATCAGCCGCCTCGGTGAAGAAATGTGAGTGTCATCAGATTCATTTCTCTCTCAAGTGTTTACATTTTGGAAAGTCAAAGGAAAGCGTGCATCGGCTCTTACTGCGATACTGTGACACACGTGATTTAGCTGTGGAGGAATCAGAGTCCGAGCGCGTTTGACAGTGAATTTTGTGTTTCAGTTTGGTGTTGAAACAAGGAGCGGCTGAGAAGTGTCGAGCTTTAGAGGCTCTGAGCGAGGAGAAGGAGAAGCTCACGCTGGATCTCGCCAGCAGCCACAAAGACGGCCACGTCCTCATCAGCGTACGGCAAACACCATCACGTCACCTTCACATCACAACCTCCCTGAAAGACACAAGCTGATGGACTCGTCATTTCTATGCATTTCTGTTTTTGCACACGTAGATTGTGTCTGTGGTTCTCTCTCGTTTCAGCTGACACAGCAGCACGAGGCTCTCAGCGCTCAGCTACAGGAGATGAAAGTGAGGTGAGGAAGATCTCACTCGCTTCTACACGTGACACTTACACTCTGTTGTTTTCTCTCTATTATCACTGTTGTTTAGTCTCAAGCAGTAGTTCCTTGAAACTTTTCTTACTTTTTAAGTTTTTAGCAACCTTGCGTTGGTCTTGAACTAAGAAGGGTGCTATGTAAATACACTTGAACTGGAACTTTAAATCAACCACACGTTTTGAGACGATATGAATCTAAAGGTTTGATGAAAATCCTCCTTCCTACAGATTTATTTAAAACTTTTTTTTTAGAGAAAGAGGAGTTTTTTAAGAGAAATTATTCAGCTTCCTGTTGCCATATTTACTTTAATTAATAACGATTACAATTATCAAATTATCAAAATGATTAATTATCGAAAACGGAGAGAGAGACTGACGACAGAGGAGTAGGATAGACGGGCGATAGAGAGGCGGAAATTGGGACGGGTGAGAGCGATAAAGATGAGAGGAACATAAAAATGTCACCGTCCATAAAGAGAGAACGTCTTTTTCATTCATAACGTACAGATTCCTTTCTGCTCATATTAGACGCTGAGAGACTAAATTAGCATCTTTTGTATTCAGAATGTAAAAAAAATGATTGTTCTTGATCGATGTGATGAATGGAAATACTGTTGCCTGTGGTTTCAGGGAGAGCACTTTAATCAGCCAATCAGAGCAGGAGAAAGCTGCACACCAACAGTCCCTCCAATCACAGAGTGCCTTGATCTCAGAGAAGAAGCGAGAGGTGGACGCCCTGACCAATCAGGTGAGCCATCAGTTCATCCGCCTTATTAATAATGACGTCTTTCTTCTGGCTTTATGTCTATTTATAATGAACATTCCAAAAACAATGGGTAAATACTTTTAACACGTTTTTTTTTTTTTTGAAGTATGAATAATTTCTCTTTTGAGCTCATAAGAATTAAGCTGATGGTGTGTGTGTGTGTGTGTGTGTGTGCGCATTACAGTTGGATTGTGTAACTCAGCAGAACTCGGAGCTTCAGGAGAAACTGATGACTGACAAACAGACCATCAGCCGCCTCGGTGAAGAAATGTGAGTGATCACGTGATTCTATTGACCTGAGATGAAGATTCACTAGTGAAAGGACCAGGGTGAAGCCTGAACACTAGTGTGTGTGTGCGTGTGTGCGTGTGTGCGTGTTTTCTGTTTAAATGAACAAATGCCGAGCGCAGATAATTCCAACTTGACTTGGCAACGTTCCATTCCCTTTTGGACGTTCGCGTCTGATTCGGTTACACTAAATTGTCTAGAAGCCATTTTGTTGATTGTCGTCTGCAGACACGGGCTGTATATACAAACAGAGATGTGTCCTGAAAATAAGACCTAGCAGACAAATGTTGTGCGTGTGATTCCCGCGTGTTTCAGTTTGGTGTGGAAGCGTGCAGACTCGGAGCGCGGCCAGACGATAGACGCTCTGAGGAAAGAGAACGACAAACTTGCTGCCGAACTCGCAAGCAGCCACAGAAACAGCGAGATTCTGAACAACGTACGTTCTATTAGTTCTATTGGAGAAACCTGTACGTTTTTTTTTTTCCATGTTTAATTTCTTTCAAGACTCACGCAGCTGAAATATCTGAATTGTTCTCCGTGCAGCTCCAGCTAGAGTGTGACGCTCTGCGTGATCAACTGAGCGAGACGGAGATGAGGTAAACAACAGTAATAACACCGTGTCACTGTGTCATTGGTTCTGCGCTCGCCTCTTGGTTTACTTGCATGTCAAGTTCGTTTTTCCCATTTTAAAAACTTCAAATGCCATGTTTTAAATGTGTACAAACAAATCATTGTGTGTTCTTTGAAGCTAGTGCCTTTTTACAAATGATGATTCTTCATGTAATAACCGCAACCTGTATGTGGACACAAATTCTAGATTAATGGAACGATCAGAAGACTTCAAAATAATAATTTAACTCAAGTAAAATGAACTACTGTCTGTTTCGTTTCTTTCGAAATTCCAGTCATGTCCCAGGTTTGTTTTTATAAATCTATGAAGGATTTTTGTTCTTGTGTGTTTGTGTGCACAGGGGAAGCACATCGACCAGCCAATCAGAGCAGGAGAAAGCCGCACTTCAACAGTCCCTCCAATCACAGAGTGCCTTGATCTCAGAGAAGGACAAAGAGTTAAACGCCCTGAGGAACGAGGTGACCGCTTCTCCTATAACGACTGTAATGAAAGGTTTCACTGTAGAGAAATGAACTTGCTTTTCTCTAATTGCAGTTGAAGAAGGAATGCGAACACCTCAACAACCAGCTAAACGAAGTGAAACAGAGGTGTGTGATCAGTACAGTAAGAGTACAGTACGTGTTTTGATCTGCCTGTGGTTTCAGGGAGAGCACTTTAATCAGCCAATCAGAGCAGGAGAAAGCCGCACACCACCAGTCCCTCCAATCACAGAGTGCCTTGATCTCAGAGAAGAAGCGAGAGGTGGACGCCCTGACCAATCAGGTGAGCTGGTTTGTTTTAGGGCCATTTTTGTTCTTCTTGCTTTGAATTTGTGCTGCTAGATTTGTGTCCGTGATCAGATTATTAAAATGTATATGTGGCGTCATGGGTAATGGGTAATTTTTTTTTTTTTAAATAATAGAGATTTGAGGAAGTGTTTGTGTTCTGTAATCGACACCACAAATTTGAATCTGTGCGCAGGTTACTGTGTTGTTTTTTAGCTCAATCTGTTTCCCAATTCAATAGAGATTTCAGGACTGTAAAAGTTAACGAGTTAACGCACATGATTAATTTAAATTGCTTAATCGTGTCCATTTTTTAAAGCCATTAATCACAGTTGAGGGTTAAAAAACAAAGACAATCATTGCAACTTAAACAAAAATGATACTAAATTATTTTACAGTATTTAAACGAGTGTTTATTTAGTGTTGATCTTACATTAATTTACATAATACACCTAAATATCCAATATTACAAGCTTCAGTCTTTTAATCGCGGTTAATCGGGATGAATTTTGTCAGGGAAGTGCGATTAACTAGTTTTAAAAAATGTATCGTTTGACAGCACTAATAAATACATTAAATAAAAAAAATATTACGAATTATAACATTTTATAAAATAAAAAGACTGGCAACACTAGAGCAGTTTGGTCGCCAATTATTTTGGATTTTCATATAATTGAACGTGGAACGAAAAGGTATGTTTTTTTTTTTTTAAAGAAATTTAACAATTGACCCGAAATAATCACTTTGTCTTCTCTCGGAACCTGGAACAGTTCTTTTTCGGGAGGGAGGCTGTATTTGTCCTAAGAGATGCATGAGTAGTTTAGCGAACAGCTGAGGTAAAAGCGCGCGTGCTGTTCACCGCTAACGGGCCGCGCGACTGTCTGTGGCGAGCAGAGCGCAGAGCTGCAGTCGTCAGTCACGCGTCACGAGGGGGAGGCGGCTCGGCTGCGGGAGCGAATCACGACACTGGAGAAGCGTCTGGCGGACACGCAGAATGACCACGCCCCTTCAGGTAGCACACGCCTCCTCAGTGCAGGTCTCTGTTTCAATCATGTACACAATATAACACAATCTGTGCCATTTTGTAACAAAACTGTAAATCTAGATGTTTATGCGTTGAATTGTTTGTTTTGTTAAACCACCAGATGATTCTGTCTTGAACACGTGGAAGGAGGCGAAGGAAAATGCTGAATATCAGGTATCGCAAAATTCAAAATGCTGTTCCTGATGCTGTTCCAGTAAACATGTTGTTTACACACATACCTGTATTATAAATTGTGTGAATGTAATTACGCTGCAGATGTCATTTACACTATTGACAGACCAGCTACTGAACACGCTCCGTCACGAGACGCATGCCTTGAACTACGCCATATTTGGTTGAATTTGTAATAGACTTTTAGTAAAGACTTTAAACTTTTTAGAATTGTAAAGTTTAAACTCAATGACATAAATGAACATTCAGCCGACCCTGCAGTCAAATAACTGCACTCTCTCTCTGCAGAGTGTCCCGTTAATTACAACTTTTCTTTTTATTATTATTATTATTTTTATATGTAGACCTGGAAATCAATAAACAAATGTCGTTGCTAAAAGGGTTTCAGAGTGAGACTAGTCGAGGCGAAGCTGCGCATTTCTGAACTAGTTTTGCAAAAGTTTCTGTCTGTTTTAACAGAGTTCTTTGAATACCAACACCATATCTACTCTACCAGAAATAGACATTTTATAAACACGCGCAGAGCCACAAATGTACAAGCATAATGTTTTATTATATTTTTCATTTCCTTTAACATATTTGAATTATGTGTGTTAGTGTAACAGAGTACAATTTTTTTTTTAATTATATTTATTACATGAAAGATATCAAACAGAAATGCACTTTGATATTTCATGACTTGCTTGATTATCTGGTCTAAGCGAGTGTTTGCCTCAGGTGGAGTTCCTGAACTCTGTGATCGTGGACCAGCAGCGGAAGATCGAGGAGCTGCAGACTAAACTAGACCAGATGACGGAGGCGGCCATCAACGGAAACAGCGCCACCCAGAGGTCAGATATTAAACAAGGATAAACGCATGTACTGTATGGTTGTTAAAAAATTACACAAGTGGATTACATATTGAATATAATTAACTAAATGTATTTAGGTTATTTAAATTGTTTAAATAGGAAATATGTAGCAAATATTACTACAACTAAACAGTCTACACTTAGAATAATTAAAATGGTTGAGGGTAGACTTTAGAATTGTTTGATGAATGTCCCCGTTGAGGAATTAAGTTTAATTACTCTTTTAATAAACATGTTAAAAGAATAAACTAGAATTGTATTACGGTACTTGGGTTATTGTATTAGCACTACTCTGATTCAAAGTAAAGACGGACTCTGCTCCTCAGTGAGGTGGTTTACTGTAGCGTACTTGCTGTGTGCAGTCCCTCTGAGGTGAAGAAGAAGGCTCCTCTTCCTCCTCGCCTCTTCTGCGACATCTGCGACTGCTTCGACCTGCACGACACTGAAGACTGTCCCACGCAGGAGCAGATGCTGGACTCTCCGCCTCACAGCAGCTACCACGGCGACCCCGGAGAGCAGAGACCCTACTGCTCCATCTGCGAGGTCTTCGGCCACTGGAGCCACAGCTGCAACGATGACCAGACCTTCTAGCTCTGCACTGAGGGACACAGTCTCCACAGCCTTTCACGCAAGCGCTTTTGATATTATGAAAAAAAAGAAAGTATATTACTATTACTTTATTGCTGAATCGTCTGCGTTTGTGGATCTTTTTAAATGAAGCGTCTTGGGAACCGCAACGGTTTACAATTTTGCACAAGAGACGCGTCCTGCGGTTTTCCTGTGATGAAGGAGATGGGGTGAAAGGTCAAGCGGCTGAAAACTGTACAGGTTTGGATATCAGGATATATTTGTGATCTGTCAATGCAGGTGTGTGTGTGTGTGTGATGCCGAAGGACCGTGAACAAAGTGTTTTTTCCCCCTATGCCAAAATACAATATAATGTAATTAAACGTTGGAGGTTTGAAATGAATTACAATAAAGGTTTTGCATCTACACCAGTCGTTCCGTTTTTTCAAGAGACTCTGAACTACATTAAATAATTTTAAAGGAATTGAATTCATTAACACTTTATATTTTTATTTATAGTAATTGTATGCTGAACCACGTCAAGCGTATTGAAAACCTAAAAAAAAAAACCCACAGCCGAACGTCTCGTGCAAACTTGAGTCTGCCGGTTTTAGTGTATTGTTTTTATTGTTGATATGTGTGACATTACAAACTGAAGTTCAGCAGAGAAACAATGTCAAATAATGGCGATGTGACACATTGTTCTGGTGTGAGGTAGTGAACGGCTCAAATCCTCGTGATGGCGTCAAGCCGAGCGTCTGCGTGTGAGCCACAAACCGTATTTACACGCCTCACACCGCGTCCATCCCCCGCGAGGAGGAGGAGAAGAAGCCCAGGCCCGTGCCCCGCTGCGTGTGGGTCTGCGAGCGCGCCATCTCGTACTGCACGTCCAGGTTGCGGAACATCTCCTCCTGCTGCTGCAGCGTCTTCAGAGCCTCGCTGGTCACCTCCGAGCAGGCGCTCTCCTCCTCACCCTGAGATCACACCACCACAACAACACGCCGTCAGCTTCATCACACACATCACAAGCCCGGCGGACGACACACTAGCCCAGGGGCGCCCGTCACGGCGATCGCAAAGGCATTGTGAGGAGATCGCACGACATTGGGGGAAAAAGTGTCTAGGAAATTATTATTTTTTTTAAACTCTAGGAAGTTTGCGAGTAGGAGATTGGCTAAAAATGAGTTTAAAAGATGGCGATTTGACCCCACACGCAATCTTAATCCGCAATTTTTACACGATTTGCAAACAGAGAGAGACTAAGCTTTCCTGTAGCGCAGGATATAAGGTCTAGCGTGAAGATGAGGTAAGCCTAATTACAGGTGTGGTCTGAGCTGTGACATCATCAGTTAAGGTCAGCCTAATTACAGGTGTGGTCTGAGCTGTGACATCATCAGTTAAGGTAAGCCAAATTACTACAGGTGTGGTCTGAGCTGTGACATCATCAGTTAAGGTAAGCCTAATTATTACAGGTGTGGTCTGAGCTGTGACATCATCAGTTAAGGTAAGCCTAATTATTACAGGTGTGGTCTGAGCTGTGACATCATCAGTTAAGGTAAGCCTAATTACAGGTGTGGTCTGAGCTGTGACATCATCAGTTAAGGTAAGCTTCATTATTACAGGTGTGGTCTGAGCTGTGACATCATCAGTGACACCGCCTCTCGTACACTCACTTTAATTCCCATCAGTTTACGAAACTTCACATTTTGGTCCTTGTTGCCGAAATTGAGCTTCTCCCAAAGTTCTGCCGTCTGTGACTTGTCCTGCAGACCAACGACACATGTTTCATTACCATTTCATTTAATAACATGTTTTGCTAAAGACAATGTGAGAAAAGCACAAAGCAAATGTTTCTTAAATTACAAAAACAACAACATGTCTTGTAATGACTGGAATAAAACACTGTAGCAGTAAGGTGTCAAGCAAAGGTTGTGAAATTAATTTACGGTAGTGTTTTTATAATGCTATAGTAGACGCACCATAATATATGTTGTGTTCATTAAAAAAAAAAAAAAAAAAGGCAATTCAAAGTGAGTTGAACCAATTCAATTTAATTAAAACAATGCAAATAGCTTTATTATGCTGCAAGTCATGTGATGAGTGATGTGTGTGTAGCATATATCAATACATGCACATTGATGGGTGTGTGTGTGTGTGTATATATATATATATATATATATATATATATATATATATATATATATATACACGTGTGTGTGTGTGTGTGTGTGTGTGTGTATACACACACATATATACACTTACGATTTAAATTTTTTGTAAACCGAGCCCTATAAATGACAAGGTTATTGTTAGAAAAACATGATTCAAACTCACTCCTTCCTTCTTCCCCTGCCACAACATCTTCCTCTTCTTCTCCTGCTCGGCGAACTTCATGGGGTTGACGGCAGACGGATTGTAGTAGCTGGGCACCGCGATGCCCGTCTCCGCCAGCGTCTTAGCGTGTAGCGCCGCCATCTGAGCCGCCACGGCGATCTGCGGCGTGACCTGTGTGCCAGAGGCCAGAAGCGCCGCCACCTTCTGCGCCGGACTGGGCGTGGCCGGGTCGCTGATCAGGGGCGTGGCTGCAGAGGGAAACACTGTCAGACAGAATCCCGCCACTAGACAGGAAGTGCTGGTCGTGCCTGCCGCTTGCTCCTGACGCTTCTCCAGCAGCTCCTTCTCCTTTTGCTCTTGCAGTTTCTTGGCTCTTTCCAACCTGCAGGTTCAAATAAAGAGAAGCGTTAAAGTCTCTGCTTGCTGCACAACGGTCGTCTCTTTAAATGATCTGCATGCCAATGAAAATTAAATGAATTTCATTATTGTCATCACATTATTAAACCAATTACTAATTACTACTAATAAAGCAGAGTGTGCTTCAGTTGTGTGTCCAGAGTTGATGGGATGTGCACCATCTCCCCAAAACCCAGAAAGAGAAACACACAGAACCAGTCAACAGTCACGACTGCACATTTACTGGACTTTCTATTCCAAAAACGTACCAAACGCTTAATACACAGACATTTCAGTCTCAGTCATGCAGAAACTAAATAGTAAACAAGTCCAATAAAAGAATTCCCTGGCGTGTATCACACTTTAAGTTCAGTCTCACTGTAGATATCGTCGCCCAGTTCATCCTGACAGACGCTTGTGTGGGACTCTATTAAACTCCGACATTGGGCTTCAATATATTGGGCAAAAAAAAACAGCAAACAAGTTGCTGGCGTATCGTAGTAAAGTCAGAGTGTTTTCATCAGGACAACAGTTTCCGGATCTTGTACAGTATGTAGCTACACACGTCGTCAACACAACTCGAACAAATCATTCTCTGATCAAGTCGACTAGTTCCATTATTTAAGTGACGGCGTCCTGGTAGCTGTACCTTCTGGCCAGAGCTTCCTGAGCATCCATGGCCGTGTTCCTGCCTCTGAACACTATAGGACTGCCAGACCGGCTGCGGCTTTTCTTCCTCGCTTTCTCCGTTTTCTTCTTCTCCCTGGACGGAAAAAAAAACCCCAAAATCACTCAACACGAAAGCTAGCATTATGATAAACTAGCCAAGCAAGCACGCAGCGTCCCACCTGCTCCTGCTGCGGTGTCTGTGTTTACTTCTGGAGCGAGATCGTGCCCGCCTCTTCTTCTCGTGACTCCTGGATCTCTTTTCGCCACTGCGGGAGCGCGAGCGCTTTTTGTTCGGGTGTCGGCCTTGATGGCGCCTTTTGTGAAAAATGAAGCCCGGATGATGACTGAAGGTGAAGGGATTGTGAGATGAAGTGGGCGAGGGTCACCTCTCTCTGGAGTGGGATCTGGACATGCTCCTGGTCCTGGAGGACTTCTTCTCTTTCCTCCGGTGCCGCTCCTCCAGGTCTTCGGACAGCCGGTCGCAGCCTCTATCCGACGGCTCCGGGTGCTCGTCTGAAGAAGACTTCAGCGCTTTGTCCGAGTCCTTCTTCCGTGCCTGTTTTAAGAAGAATTGTTCTCTTTCAGGAAAATAGTGCAACAAAGAGAGTTAGTCAGTCGGTTTGAGAATAAAAAAAACTTGCCAAATTATTTTGACAAGAAAAAAAAAATGTTTGCTTTTCAAACAGCCCTATGGAATCTTCTACCATCACCAACCAGTGCAATGTGTTCAAGTTACTGCCGGACACCGAGGTGAAATCCCAGCATGGCTTTCTCGCGCCCCGGACCTCAAACTGACTTTGTGGATCAGATTTGTGCTAAAAATACTGAACACAACTTTTTAAATTAACAATTAATAAAATATTAAATCAAATTCTTTTTTTTTTTTTTTTTAAATAACGTCCAACCAATTCATCAATTTTGTCTTGTGCAATTTGTTTTATGCTGTAATTCGGTTTTCTCTTTGTGTTTCTAATTTTTCTTCCCAATTTTCATTTGCATTTAGAATTTTTGAGCATTGTAATTTTTTTTCCTGTTTCCCAATATGTGTGAAAGAAATTCATAACTTGACATGATAAAAAAGCCAAACAATACCTTATGCAGTTTAATGTTTACAAAAACATTAACTTTGTATAAAGTTCACATTTACAGAACCAATAGCAAGAAGTTTAAATTTAATGCAAATGAAAATGTAGTCTCATAAAAGATCATGTCTAAAAAAAAAAAAAAATAATAACATACTATATTTTTGATAAGTTCAATAATTTCGGCACAAATCTGAGTGAATATAATTCCTTGACTTTGACATTAACGAGCGACACAAAAGTGAGCCGTTTTTATTTCCGCCAAATCCGCTTTAACATTCATGCAGAAATTAAAATCCTCAACACATTTTGGAAACACAGACGGAATTGCTTGTATCTTCTGACTTGCGTGATGTGACTAACAAATTAAATAGCTTGTAAAATGATGCTGAAACACATGTGCCAAACAGCAGGTTTAAGCAGTGTGGAGCGTGTTAACTAAGCAGGTTACAATCACGTGTTGCGAGTAAAGATCTGTCAAAAGGTGAATGAGTTGGAGTGACTGACCTGTGGCAGTAGTAGACATATTATTTTGCTATCTGTCAGCAGCGTCTTCTGTTCAGAGTGTCTCTTCGTGCATAAGCACGCTGAGTATAATTTATTATAGAAATGTTATCATGTGAGCTATATACAGGAAGTCCAAAAAGCTCCCAAACAGACATTTCTCCCCATCTGTAATCTAAATTAACCTGAGATCACATCACATGCGCTTAATCTCACTGAATACTTACCGCGTGCACTACAACTACAACTACAAACGCACAAGTAGTGATGTGATCGCTTCTAAAGCTAATCTAACTTACAGCTACATCAGTTGATTAATCAAAAAAACTGTTCAATTACCTCTTTGCTTCTGCCATGGCTTCTTCTGTGCTTCCTGTCTCCTGGAAAGCAAATAATTCATTCCAGGATTATGAATATATACTTTACAGAATATTGTAATGTCTTATAAAGCAAATTGTGCAAAGGTTTTACACAAGAACAAAAGATGATAATCAACAGCATGGCAATTTAAATACCTCAATTGCTTAACTAAAGCAATTAATAGTGAAAGTCATGGGTTCGTAGCCGGATGTTACCTGACTTGCGCTTTCGATCCAGCGAGCGCGATCTGGACCGCGAATAATGTTTGGAGCTGCGCGATGTTTTAGACACATCAGAGTCGATCCTTCGACGTTCTTCCTCTGGCTGCGACTTTCCAGACAGCGAGTCACGAAATTCACCGTCAGTTGCCTGAATGGAGACCAATCAAGACACATACAGTGTTACATGTATCATATTATTACAGAACACGTTACAGAAAATGTGTGTATACACACGATTCAGCAAGTCTGACAGTTTTGCATCTTTATGAGAATCCAAACAACGCACTCTCCAGGAAGCGACCCCACGACCTGTGTTTTTAGCCGACTACTGCGCAGCTGATCTCAGGTCAGGCGTCTCTGCCGCTTGAAGCAGGTGTCAAATAACAAACTTCATTGTGTTTGTTTTACACCAAGCCGGATGACGTCATCGTCAGATGCCAATCCAATTGACACAAATATATATATATATTCTAACAAAATATCCCACTTATGTTTAGAGCCACACGTTTGTTCTTGTCGTCCTCATTAGGATCCATGTCTTTCTTTGGGTGTTAATCGTTGCAACAGCCTTATGTTGCTCGACACACAATTCGCACAGGTCGTTAGAACAGGCGGATGGGGCTGAGTGTCAATGGTGATTGGTTGTTTTATTTCCAAATAAGAGTTTTTTTACATATTTTGTTGTGGAAAAATCTAATTTGAGCGATGGAACAGGCGATGTTTCGGTTTATCCGCCATTTTCTCAGAGGGTTGCACCTCCTTAATCCGCGGATCTTTCAATTGAAGGTTTTCGTCACCTTCCTTATTCGACGCACACCAAACTCGCACTGGTGTACTTACCGCCATTTCGGTGAAAAACGAATGAAATGACCGACGAAATCACTTGTGTTCGCTGAGGGGATTCCTCGCCGCTTCGATCATCCGCTTCTTTCAGCGGAACGATTCCCGGATGTTGCTTTTGTTCTTGCCGTTTGACGGCGGTTGGCGAAACGCTTTGGTGCATTAGCGCCGCCATCTGTTCTGGAGCGGGAATGTCAATCGTTTCTCCCATTCTATGTACAGTACAGTACATTAAAACAAAAAGTTAATTTCATAATTTGCAGTTACATGGTTAGTGAATATCAACTACAGGGTTGGACGTTATCTAGGTCTCTTCTGTATCCGAAAGAAAGAGAAAGTGAAAAGTAAGAGAAAATAACCAGGAAGCCACACGCGGCACATATATCCGCATACATTCTCTGGCCATTTCACTCATCCTGCTTCCGTTGTTTTATTATAGACTCCGATTCGACACCACCGTGTTCTGCTCTGTGAAGAAGAAACGTACCATGTCACTGTGCATCACTTCCCTGTTTGTGGTGGAAACGACAATAATCTTTGACTTTGGCTTCTGGTCCGACACGTCCCTTCGTACCCCTATCAGAAGTTTTTTTTTTCTTTACCATTTCCTTTTATTTATTTTTTTTACATTCAATTTTATTTTTGTGTCGCCTTACAGGAGGACACACAGCATTCACACGCACACCAATTCTTCATCTTATTCTTCACCACTCTTTATACCTTCTCTTTTATCTATCACTTTTCACAATCCATCACTCGTTGTCTCCTACTTTACCTCCATCAGCCTTCTCATCCTTTACCTCGAACACACCATCTACTTTTAATTACACTAGCCATGGTCCTAACAAAGAGTTGCACATGCCAGCCACTTGTAAATTGTAGTCATAGTGATAAATCAGTATTAACATTTTTATACTTAACGTTTTCAACGTGTGTAAAAAAAAAAAAAAACAACCAAATACATTTTATGGAAAATTCCAAAAAAAAAAAAAAAAAAAAAAAAAAAAAAAAAAAAACAACCAAATACATTTTATGGAAAATTCCAAACAGTTTTATTGACTCTGAACAAGGGAAAAAAATGATATCCTGTGTCAGAGGACGGAAATACAAACCATTATTGAGATAAATAAGAATAACCCAGAGATTCCCCTGGAGAAAAAAGACCAGTCATTACGAGCAAAACCTCCGTGACGATACAAACACACAATGACAACACGTCATTCCTTATCAATCACAGGTCACAAACCAACAATGCTCAAAACAAGTGGAAAATAAATAATTCATCATACCATCAGAAATCTATAATTCACTCAAATGTATCAAGTTCATTTTTTTTTTACATTTCCATGTTATATAAGAAGTGTAACAGTCATAATACCAATAATCAGTTTTACAGGGACGTAGAATGATGTGAACATGACTGAGTACTGAAAGAAGGAGCGTGTGCTGATTGGATATGCTTCAATTTAAGCTTCTCTGTGTTGCTCTGAATGCTGTTTGTTCTCTTTGCTCGGAACAGAATTAATGCAAAGCTCATAAATAACTTGATCACTGTTCATCAAGGGATGACTCAAACAATGAAGACCAAGCCAATATAAAACATATTTAGAGTGTATGAAGCATTTCTTGCCAACTCAGCTTACTGTAATAAAAAAAAAAAGCGAGAGAAGATTAAAAAACGACTACATTTGTGTGATTTCAGTACGTCCTCTCGATCTGTAAGGCATGATCTTTCTTCTGAATTCTGATGATGATCGCAACACAGCAGAAATGTGATTTTGCAGGAACATTTTTACAAGTAAAACGTGTCTATTAATGTCGGATTGATTTTTCAAATGTTTGATCTGAGTTTCGACACGTTTTGTTTTATTTTTTGTCTCCCCAATCATGGGCGTCTATAAATAAAAAATAAAACAAAGAATCTGGAGTGAAATGGATGATTTGCGTCATTCTGGTGTGATGAGGCGGATCAGATTTGTTTATGTCGAGAGAGAACGCAGACCTGAGCATGAGTTTGTCTCGTCTTTACGACGCAAAGGCGATACGGATGTGGAAGCTCATCCCCAAGCCAAAAAAACCTCTTCTAGCAAAAAATAAAATACATGCATGATTTATGATTCAGAAGACTGACCACACACACAATAAAAATAGATATTTAACACGAAACAAGTCCTCCCTGTGCTTAGATCCCTGCAGATCAGACAGACCATCTCTGCTTGAGGAGAACACGGCTGCTGCTCCTGAAGGTGTCGGCGTCTCTGGAGCGCCAGTGGTTACGGTTGAGACCCTGAGGAATGCTTTTTGGGGGTAAGAACTGCTTTTTTGGCCTCCTCGGGCAGAAGCAACGGGTCGGTCAGGATGGAGGTGCTGGTGCAAAGCTGCCGTAAAGTCTTGAGCACCACTGTGAGAAACAGAACCATCAACCCATCTCACTCACTTCTTCACCTCCTCTGGATCAGCACTCCATCACACCCTCTCTCTCTATCTCTCCCTCACCTCCTGTAAATTACTACTCGTACCCACTCCCTCCCTTTCTCGCCCACTTACTCCATCACACCCTCTCTCTCGCCCTCTCTCCCTCCCTAAATAACAGTCTCCACCCTTTCTCCCTTCCTAGCCCCTTCACTACAAATACAACAAAGCATCTGATTGGCTACAATCCACAGTGAAGGTGAAATTCTCCAATCAGACTCGTCTGAACTCACCTCAGTGCCAGATTGCCCGTGGCTACACTATTTATTTAATGTAGAATTAAAAAAAAATAATAATAATCAAACGATTTGTTTAACAAGATTAGTTTTTACTAGAGGACATATAGTGCACTCTGTGACATGACATTGTGCATGTCATGTCTGTCATTTTGTTTGTAGATAAAAATGTTAGCAAGATTAATTTGAGCTAAAATTTAGTCATGAACTGAATGGATTTTTTTTTTTTTTTACTTTTTTCGTGCAAAAATCCTGATTGCCGTCTTTTGCTTTACAATTTAATAATATTTTACATCATTCACTAGTTGACGTAGTAACATCGCCCAAATGTGGAGATGTGAGTTTTAGTTATTTTAATCTTAAATCGATAAGAACACATCCCTTCGTGTGAAGAAGTGATACATATATGATTTTGAGTCAGAACTTCTGCATAAATACATTTGACGTTCATTTTCTAAACCACTATTATTGGGACATGAGAGCTGAGCCAATCACAGCCACTCTGGGCCTGAAGGCTGGACACGCCCCCCATTCACATTCTCTCTGAGTACATATTCTCCTGCATGCATTTGGTCTGTAAGGAAACCCCTTCAGTCTTTATTTTGCAGAAATTCTAAGCAAATTGTCACTGAAAACAATCCTCTTTCTTTAAGAAAATGATAAGAAAATGGTCTAAAACACAAAAATCTTATGCTCGTTGGAACCAAATAAATGCGCTTGCAGATGCGTTAACAAAAGCGAGTCTTTTAATTTGCTGGAGTCTTTCTTTCTAAGAAAACAAAAACGAAAAAAAAAAGTGAAAAGAAGAAACGCATTAAAAATGAAGAAGAGATCTTGGGAATCTTTGCATTTTGACAAGACATTTTATTAAAAACGCATACATGTAAGCAAATAC
>MU204310.1:1439526-1479047 GCA_017309775.1 Paedocypris sp. Pulau Singkep
TGCAGAAGTTCTGACTCAAAATCATATATGTATCACTTCTTCACACGAAGGGATGTGTTCTTATCGATTTAAGATTAAAATAACTAAAACTCACATCTCCACATTTGGGCGATGTTACTACGTCAACTAGTGAATGATGTAAAATATTATTAAATTGTAAAGCAAAAGACGGCAATCAGGATTTTTGCACGAAAAAAGTGCAGTGTAACTGGACGTGACAATTTCTTATTATTTATATTAAAACAACTGTAGTGCTAGTGGAGTTCTAGAATCTCAAACGAATCTTTATTCTACTCTCTTACGCTGGACTGGGACTTGAGGGTCGGCACCAGGTTGCAGAGAGTCTTGAAGCAGCCGTTGATGGTGAATCTCCTCTTCTGTTCGGCAGAGATGTGATTCACCCTGCGACTCTGTATTAGAGCAAATACAATGAGTGCCAGACGGACAGAAAGATACTCTACAAACTAATGCGAGGAAAGTGTGGCAAAACAAAAACACATTATTGAAAGGGAAGGCGGACATCTCTCTAACCGCAAGTTCTCTTTATTAAGTTTGCATTGTCACTACACTTAAACTTATTTATAATGTAGAAAGTTCTGAGTTCATATGCTTGTTCCGTGTTTCAAATTCATTATAAATATTTAATTAAAATGATTACAATAATATTACGTCTAAATGTGAATCACATCTGTTACAAACATCATCTCAAGTTTGAAAAGAATGTATCTTATCAATAAAAGAATGGAAATCACCTTGTTTAGAAAAAAAGAGATATTTTTTTCTTATATTACAATTCATATTAAATTACATAATAATATAATTAAAACTTGAGCAATTGACTCCTACTTTAATGAGACCGATTAAGTGACTCAGACTTTCAGTATTACACTGTTTAGTGGATATATAGTACAGGAGAAAAAAAAGTGATTGGATAAGGCCCAAAATTAAACAATGCAATTTACGTATAATTCCATACGTATAACATTTCCACTAGGCATTCAGGCTTATTGTGACACTACATTTGTTAACGTGAAATGTGTATGTTGCTAAACAGACAATTCTGCTTGGAACAAAATGCTAAAACATCCTATTGTGGGATAAATAAAGTTTTATCTTCCATTCTAACCATCTTGCATTTAAAAGCCAATTTAAGCGGACAGGTACATCTTACAGGTACAAACATTTTGCCAGTTAATGTTGTTTAAAGCTTGTCCTTTAGACAATGACGTTGCAGTGCTCTTTATTCACTAGTTGTGGTGCACAAATATTGTTATGTCCTAAACACGCAACACATCCTGCAGCGTTTAAAAACGTATAAAGATATAAAACTCCTTATCTGCGGGACAAATACAAGTTCTATCTGTCTGTCCTAAGATGATCAAACAAAAAACACTGCTTTACAAATAAAATGTATTATTATTATTATTATTATTATTACTATTATTACTTTGACATACTGTACAACTTCACTCAGGATGAATATACGTTGATGCCCCACAGGTTCATACCCACCTGACTGTTTTCACTCTTTGGCAGCCCGATGCTGCAGTTGAGCGGCGACTGTGGGCTCTGCACTTGCTCCGCCCCTAATGGTGACCCTTGACCTGGGGCTCGTCTGTCAGGCGCTATAGAACAAGGAAAAAACACTGACATATATAAAAAACTATAAAAAAAAAAAAAACTGCCAAATGCATATTGTTCTCCAATAAGCATTTTTGTAAACCGCGGAAAATTCACAAGCACGTCACAACCACAAGTCAACCACAATGCAACCCGTGACACCAGTGTCACGCTATGTTTAATGATTTTTTAATAGATTTTCCAAAAAAATATTTTTCAAAATTTTTTCCCCATCTTTGACTTTTAGATGTAATTTGATGCTGGAACACCAGGTGGCGCCAATTTACTGCTTAATTAGGCTTCCAGAGCAGTTTGTATTGTCCAATGTCCAAAAATTTGGGATCAATACCACTTTTTCCCAGATATCAAAAATCTTATCTACCGGGGGCGGGGCAATATTTTTACCCGAAAAAAAAAATTTTCCATAGAAAGTTGTGTCTGGTGGTATTCTTGAATATGCCCGGAAACATGTCAATGTTTTGATTTTTGTTTTCATTCTATAAATTTTTATTGCATTATTTTAAAACTTTTTTTTTTTCATATTTAAAAATGTAAAAGGTTTTTTTTTTTTTTTCATTTTTCTTAGTTTGATGCCAAATATTACGTTCGTTTGAAAAAAAAAATTGTTTTAAGCGCTCTTTCTGGTACCGTGCATTTTATGGATTATTAAACAAGCAGGAAAGGCAAAATGTCATATTGCGGCAACATCACGGGAATTATTAGTGTTAGTTCCTGATGTCTCCGCAGAATTTGATAGCAAAAGACAAAATGTGCATATTTTATTACAATTAGCACCAGTTACTTGAGGGAGAAAAAGAAATTGTGGGGAAAAGCACGATTAGGATGGTGATTTTGGTTTGCTTTTAAAGTATTATATTTAGACGAGGAGCGAGAGCCGGCAGAACCAGACCTGTAGTGGCTGACTGGACCGATGTCTTCACAGCTACTGTTGCTTCCTCTTTGGGCACAATTATTTGAGGAGACTTTTGGGTTGTAGGAAGAACATGAAAACCAGCAGATCCCTACGGGGAAAAAAAAACATTTGTTGCTTTAATTGAGTCTTTATTTATCCCTTAATTATTGAGCAAAATAAAAACTCGTTTTACTCGTTTAGATTGAAAAGGAGCTGGTGGCACGTAGTAATGGAACATTACTTGGTCAAAATATTTACACTAAATTATCATGCAGTAGTTGTTATCGCATTTTAAAAATATAAAAATGTTTAGTTGTAAATACATGTGAATTTAAAATATACTTTAAAACCAGCAGCAACAACTTCACGTTTTCTTAAATCCCTTAAATCCCGAATCTAATAGACTGCATAATTGACTTAAGAGTTCACTTTTAAAGAATACCAGACTTCACTAGGTCTTTTATTGTAGTGGAGCCTCTTATCTAGCTAGGTCTTTATTCCCGTGGTGGGTTTTGTCGGGGACACATGTAAGTTAGCCTTCATAAACTGACATAAATTGTACTGTACAGTGGTTTTTTCAATTTTTGCTTAGTGTTGTGGTGTGTTATTTATGTGACAGTGTGTCAGTATCTCTAATAGATTGTATGATCAGACGCATGTATAACTGTACTTGTCTTTTTCATGTCACGCATTGTACGCATCTGTATGAACTTTGCTGGATCATTAAATATCCACATGTTGGCTTTAATAAATGCTCTATCCATCTCATATCTCAGATCCACATTAGTAGTATTTATTTCCAGGCTAGGTCTTATATGGTTTATACTGGGAGAATTGCTTCAATTGAAATGCAATCAAATGCCAATAGGAACGCGGCGCAGACTTACACAGGGAATGACCACATCGGTGTTGAGGGGCGACGGCGTGACGATCACAGCGCCGGTGTGACCTGAGGCGAGATTCAGGAACATGGCTGTCATTTTACCGACAAACAAACTTAACATCCAAAATAATGATGGAAACGACCCACTGATAAAAGCCATACATGTAAGATACTGTCCCAGGTCACAGGAATCTAGATTAAATCCCAGCATCTGAAGCTGAAATCCTTTTTATTTCTGAAGGTATTTAAAACTATTTTCAGAAACCAAACGCTCATCAACTACATTCGTCTCTACCTGTTAGTATGAGTTGCGGGGGGGACGGCAGCGGATTGGCTGGAACTATGGGCCGGTGTTGGTGTCTGACCTTTTTGCTGGAGACGGGCAGAGGAAGCACAGACTTGGGCAGGGCAAAGTTGACGGGCTGAGCGGGCAGCGCAGAAGGGGCACTGTGGAGCTCAAAGCTTGACCTGGGGCTGGCGCTGGAGGCCACCTCATTGGGCGGTGGGGCGAGGGCGGGGCTGGGCTGGGGCTCTGTGGTGACGGCCGAAATCCCACCGCAATCGGGCAGTTGGGGAACTTGCGGGAGAGGAGGGGCTGGAGGTGGCATCAGGGTGGGGGCAGACGGGGTAACTCGCTCATGGAACAGGGGCAGGTAGTTCTGCTGGTAGGCCGAGGCTACACTATCCTGGCTGGTGACGGACAGATGTCGGGGTAATGGAGAGGAGGGAATGAGGCTGTATTCAGAGATGGGCAGGGATGGCAGCAAAGGAGCCTGGGAACAAAAATGCACGTTAGATTTGCTCCTATCGAGTATGGAGAGGCAACACGAAATTTTGCCCTGAATTGTCGGCGACATTGTGTACCCGTGTCCTGACGTTGCTTTCTTTCTATGAAGACGTGAAAAAGTGTTATGTTTTCTTGCCGTTTCAGCATCTATGGCTGATGCATAATTTCAGACAATTCATAATTTAACAATTATGAATGACCGCATAACAATGACAGTTTGTTTTTATTAAAAGATTACATTTTGATAAAATCGCTTACTTGTGTAAATGGACTGTGTACTAGTACTGTGTCTCAAAAATATAAGCAACTTTTACTCTCTACAGGACTACATTTTTGATTGAGTATCTGTACTCTTTACTCCACTACATCTGAATAAGCACTTACTGATCTGTTTTGTCCTGCCTTTTTGAAACGTGGGTGTTAAATTTCATATCTATATTATTAAATAAAACATCATAAATAGTTTGTTGTCCAAATTATAAAATAGTTTGTTTGAGCCTAAATTCAGTACGAGTAAAATACTTGCGTTTTTTTTTTTCTTTAAAAAAATGTATTTAACTTTTATTTATTACGACTCTTCCATAGATATACTCAAGTATGGTTTTCGAGTACTCTTTACACGTCTGTAAATAACTAGGTTCACAGAGATTTTCTAGATTTCAGTAGATCAAATTACAAAGTGAATCATGTGGATATGTATTCCACTCTTCAAGGTACCAAAGACACTCATATTGGCTTTTCTGTTGGTCAAAATACTCAAAGGCGATGCTAGCAACATCAAAGAAGTGGGTTCAAGACCAGAATAGTGATCAAATTCATATACACTTGATGACTTGTAAAAACCGAGAGTATATGAACTAACTCCAGAAATGTAAGTGGGAAAAAAAATAAAAAAAAAAATAAAAAAAAATCAACATTTGTTTATTGCTACTAAATCATTAGAGTTGGTGTTTGCTACAATAAAAGTCAAAATTTCGATTTATAGAGAAAACATTCGATTTGAAGCCTATAGTGCAATCAAAGTAATTTTGAAAGTGTCTGTTAAACTATATGATGATGTATAATATAATTTTTTACCAGTAACTGGTTCACCTCAGAGTGATGTGGATGTGAAGAAGTGAACAGGATCTCTGAATAATACCTGTGTTTGGGAGCTGTTGCTGGTTAAGGGGGCGACGGGTGGGGAAGTGGGGGAGGTGGAGGACAGGAGTGGTTGACGCAGAGTGTGAAACAAATCTGGTTAGACAAAAAAAAGATCGAAGGGCGACTTGATTAAGAGTGAGTACATGTGTTAAGTTAATAAAACTTCTGGAAGAAAAACCTCTGGATACATAGATCACGAATTATTTGAAATCAGTAGAACAAAATACATAAATCAACAGTCAATTTATGATCCCATCTTTACAAAATTTCCAGATACAGTATCAGTAAAGAACAGCTATTGGTCAGTCTGTAATCATTTTAAATTTAAGCGAAATGTGATAAATGCCGTAAAAGCGGAGGAGCCGTGCAAAAAGCAATTGCGATTGATTAATTTTACGTTTTTAATTGCAGAAAACATTATTTACTCTGTACCGCTTTTCATCTTTTCATGTTTACAAATTTAAACATGCGATAAAGTATTGTCAAATCCCAACAATCAATTATGACTCAAAGTATAAAAATATTAAATAAAACTGTACTCTTTAGGCATTAAACATACCTAAACATACTAACAAGTCCATGTGTTTTTGCAGCTACAAATGAAAAAAAAGTGTACTAAACGAAGTAACTGTGGTCCAAAATGTTTGTCTGTTAAAGCTAAGTTCTGTCCAAAGATAAAAATAACAATTAACACTGTCAAATCGAAATATTTTCAGAATAAAAATTCTGAAAGGATTCTAAAAAATTCTAAAAAGGTCAAGTTAAAACAGACCTTGTCCGTCAATGCCAGTATTATTTTTCTAAAGACGTACGTTTGTTGTAATATGTAATGTCCCTGCCGAAGGACAAAAAGGAATTTTCAAATTCAATAAACATTAATTTCACATTAATATTGTGTTGTTGCAGGAGAAAATAGCCTCACACAAGGGTGATTTGTAGACTGTGACATAGGTTTTAAATTTAGTGATGACAATGTAGCCACCAAAATCCCAAGTTAGTCAGCAAGTAGTGTTTAATCAAACTCGGCTGAAAAGACTCGTTTGTGATGAAAAGACGTGAAGATTTTAGAAGATTTCCGCCCTCCAGTTGTCCGCAGTACCTTGTAGAGGCTCAAAAGTGTCCATGAAGTCCAGATTCGGCTGGAGCGGGATGAGGCCTGGCTGGATCATGTCTGCGTTACCTGCGTGAGCTAACAAACCAGCGGGTCAGTTCAGACGCTCCGGGAACCACGGCAGACCAAGGCCTCACCGATCTCCCTGGGATTGGGCCAGGCCATGGGCTGATGCGAGGCCAGGGTGGAGAACAAGGTGTCTGAGAACTCGGACATGAGCACGTCCATGTCGAACAGCGGGTCCATCTCCATGGGAACGGGAGAATCGCGAGACCTGCGGGACCAGCGCCGGCTCCCTCCGCCGACATCCTCCTCCTGGTAGAAGAGGACACGGCAGGTGTCTGGACACACTTCGCCAAAGAGCGAGAACTGTTCCTCCGCACCCTTAGGCAGGTCAAAAATGCAACAAGCAGGGCCGGGTTAAAGAGCACAGCAAGGAATCGCAGGCACAAGGTCAAGACACAAGCTTCTGTTCTGTAAAGTCATTTTCACAGTCGCAGACCTCTCAATGTAAGAGAATGAACAGTTTTTTATTTATTTGTTTGATTTTTTTTTACGCCATCTTTAGCTTCAATGGCTTTATTAATGGCAACATGGTATTTGACAATTTTACTCTTTAGAAAACAACATCTCTATCACAGTTGATGAATAGCAATAAAATAGCACAACTTTTCAAAATGACTTCGACAAATTAGACGCAATTGTTCATGTTGATTTCTGATAAAAATTGTAAAATCTTTTGTGGTGAAACGTTCTTAAAAACATCTGTTAAAACAATTTCTTTCTAATATCAGAGTAAACAGAATGATTGGCTGCATTTAACAATGACTCCGCCCATCCTAACTTCACATGAGCACAGAGGTGTCCCGTGGCGTGCGGCGAGCGTGATGGCTGGTGAGGCGGTGATGTCATCAGTCAGATTACACGCATGAACCACATCACTGCTTATTCTACATTTGATTGGCAGCTGTTAATCCTTTTAGTTCAAAACACAACATCAGTGTTCCTTGTATACAGCCTACAAACTGTAGCACATTTATTAAAAAATATATTATCTTACTGTTCAGAATGTTTTTCTTTATTCTGACATAAGCCTCCTAACGCCTCTTTAAAAGCATTTCATAATCGCTCGGTACTAGAAACGTGTACACACCTACAGTTAATACGAATATTCCCCTTGGTGCATTATATACATCTGCTAAACTATGGACATTTTGGAATTTTGGATTTTGCTAAATTCTTGCGACACTCAAGGATGGGTCAACGAATGGTGAAGTTTAAAGTAAAATAGTTTTGAAGAACAAATCACTTACTAAACATACCGTATTTTCTGGACTATAAGCCGCTACTTTTTTTCATAGGTTTTGAACCATGCGGCTTATACAAAGGTGCGGCTATTCTGCAGATTTTTTGATAATGAAGATAAATACGGTAAATAACTTTTTATTATTTTATTTTTATTAGTTTATTTTCAATTTTTTTCTGTCCCATTTTAATCAGCAAAGTTGCTGCCATGTTAAAATGCAGGTTAGGAAAGGATCTATTTAGTTACACACATGTACATTTACAATTCAAAATCGTTCACAGAGCGGATGCGGCTTATATACAGGTGCGGCTTATAGTCCAGAAAATACCGTAATGGTTTTTTTTTTTCATGACTACAGGTGATACACGGCCCCCAGCCAGCCATGACCGCACGTCAGGGTTGGACACTCACATCACAAGACCAGGACAAGTCTTCATCAAAAGCAACCACCACAGGCTAGGAGGATCGACAACCATCACATGACACGCCACACACAGTTCTGCATTATACATGATCACTCTCTTTATCCCGTAAAGGTCATTGACATGATTAGTGTAGCGAGATTCATTCCTGAGCCTTACCGTCAGAAGGCTGGACAGGTCTTCATCCTTGTGCTTCTGTAACTACACAATCAGGAGATAAGATAAGACGGTCCTTTATTCGTCCCACAATGGGGAAAGTTCCTTGTTACAGCAGCAGTACAGCAATAAGAAAAACATCAAAAGAAATGTTTCAAAAACATGAGGAAAAAAACATGTTCAAAAACATAAGAAAAGCGTCAAAAAGTAAACACAATACACCTTGAAAAATTTTTTACAATTTAAATAAGATAGAGATTAAATGAATATATAGGATATTTACACACATGAAAAACACCGGATAGGGATATTGCACAGTCACACAAGCTTACTACACTTTTATTGCTAATGCAACTTTTACAAACTTAGAAAGTCTAGAAATCAAAGAATGACTTATTATCATAGTAATTAGAGCTTGATCCTTCAAAACATCCTCCTTCTCTTTGTATGAAGCAGAAAGTCTATGAGTTGGTTTAAGAAGAATTGCAATATACAGTACTACTTTAACCAACGACTGCGGTCACGTGACAACCAGCAACAAGTGAAACTGACGTGATTAAACAGGTTGTATAGCTTTGGCTAAAAACATTTTGGGTATGATTAACAGTTGTTGCAAAAACTTGCTTTTTAATGGATGAATCACATTAAACACTATATAACTTTTAAATTCAAAATTGCACTTTATATATATTTATATATATATATATATATATATGTAATCTTTTAAAAAATGTAATCTTTTAAAAATATTGATTAAACAAGTTAGATATGCGTTGCACCTTTCTTATCTAAGAATTGCGAATCATAAACTCTTAATTGAGCCATTTTATCTAAGAATTCAGCTCTTTATCTCAGAACTGCAAGTTTTAAACTCATTATTGCAATTTTTTAACTCGTAATTTTTTTAACTCAAAATTGCCATTTATCTCAGAACTGTTATAAAACAATATTTTATAATACTAAACAATATTAAATATAATATAAATTTGCAACTGAGTTGTACAACTAAAAACTCAAGCTTTCTCTCCATGCTGTCATGTTTCTGCTTGTGATTCTTCTGGACAGTTTTTTAACCTCGTAATTCTGAGATTAAAAAAAGATGCATTTTCCAATTGCAGGCACCCAAGAGAAGTGGAGATTTTATGAAAGTTACCCTTTTTTTGAAGTATGTTCTCCATTTGTGATACTCTCGGATGACAATTTCAATTCTTCTCTTCCAGTATTTCCCCTCCGTTGCTATGGCCTGAAAGTCACAGGCCAGGAGAGTGTTAACCAAGTTAGAGATTCCCCAAACGTCTATTCTAAACCGCAAAACTCACTTCTGTTGGTCGATGAACTCCAGAGTCCATGTTTCCATCCAGAGGAGTGACGAAGTGGCAAACGGGGTTCTGTCTCTTCTCCACATCTTTAGGACATAAACGTAACATCGGTTAAACAGTGTGGAGACGTTGAGAGCAAACGTTTTCTTGTGGCGCGTACATTGCATGTACCAGGCTCTCCAAATGGCATTGTTGAGCCGGATCTTGTCCCTCCACAGCAGCTTCAGGCCCTTGAAGTTCTTCCATTTTGGAGACACCAGTCTTCCACTAACACGCATAAAAGAAAAGAAATATGTCAACCTTCTATTCAGCCAACAACTGTTGGTCAATCAGCAGGTTACTGTTCAAATTATGCAACACTACAACTGCTGACCTACTGGATTTGAACTTGAACTCTTTGAAACATTTTAAGTCAGGGGCCAAATAGGATCAACGTTTAAAAAGCGTACTAAAGTTTTTTGAACAAGGATAAAAAAAATTAAATAATTAAGAAAATAAGACTAAATAATATTAATAGTGATGCACCGAAATAAAAATTCTTGGCCGAAAAACCGAAAAAGAGGAAAACTTGGCCGAATACCGAAAGAAATGATGGCAATTATTAGTAGTACCATTGCATTTATTGCTATGATGGTGCACTAACTTTACTAAAATCAAGGCATTGCAAATACATACATACATTAATAATAAAGTTTCAAAGAATAAATAAAACAAAATTTGTTATAAATTATGCAAATATTCATTAAGCATATTGCAACAATCAAGAGTATCAGAAGTAAAAATAAATGTTCTTTGCACGTGTTGTTGTGTAAAATCAAATTATGCATTCAGGTATTTACAATGTTATCTAACTTATATTTAAAATATTAGTGGAAAATTAGCTTTTATGATGTACAATATTTTATTATACCAGGCAAGGCAGCGCTGAATTATGGGATCTGTGGTCTGTGTAGTCTTTATTAATAACCAGAACAACTCCATGTTAAAGGATCTGGTCGGCCGGGTTTGACTGTACGTCGAGCCAGATGTGGCTCCCGGGTCTCAACAGAAATTTTGTTTGGATATTTAAAAGAAGTCTCGTTGACAAAATGGAGGAAAAGAAAACAACTAAACAAATAAATCTATAAATCAACCAACAACTGGCATTGTATTTTACAGAATCTTTGCCAAAGTTCACTGGCGACAGTCCAGATTAAACTCTTTTGATTAAATTAGTCCTTCACAGATGCGTGAAGGTCGTCTCACACTGAAAGTAATTGTAATATAGCGTACGGTCACAACCTCTTCTGCCAACTGAACAATAATCACTAAATAAATGTGTGAGTTGGGCATCACTGAATATGGCAGAGCACGGAATGCTGGGAAACACTCACAATCTGTCCATCCTTCCGTCTCACAGAAAAAGACCAGTATAGACTGATCTGGACAGACTCAAACTTGGATTTTTTTTTATGTCTTCAGCAGATTAGCAGAGACAGACACAGTGCGACCTTGATCTACAGTTATTGTGCTCATCACTTTGTCCTTCAGCAAAGAACAAGAAAAAAAAAAACACATCAGCAACTGTCTTTTTGCTCCAAATATATATAAGTTTCATAGTTTTACGTTCCAGAAACCTAGTGGCCATATTGCCTTCACCTAACTTTCCTTAAAATGCTGTAACAACGTGACTTGTAAGCAAAGAAGAAAGTGTGATGGGCGACAGACTGTTTCTCACAAGAATGAGAGACAGTGAGCGAAACAGACACGACGTGAGTGACAGATAGAAAAAAGGGAGCTAGAAAAAAGGGAAAGAAAAAACAGACAGAAGAAGACATGGAGTGAGAAACAGACAGACACACACGTGTGAGAGACCAGGAGAATTAAAAAAAAATATTGTGAATTTCATCTTATTAACAAACCCTAACTGAATAAACCTATAGAGGTTGAGGAGATTAAACGAAATGTCAAAAGTGTGTGTGTGTGTGTGTGTGTGTGTGTGTGTGTGTGTGTCCTCGCGAGAGCTCGGGGTCTGGAGAGTTCACCGACAGCTTTTTCGGCGTTTTAGACGAACTTTCGAGAAGTTTTTTGCGTGTTCGAGAAGCTGCCGCACCTGTAGGCGAGAGTCATACACTCGAAGAGCTTCGTCAGGGAAGCGTCGATAGAAAACTGCGCCGTGCTGGTCTTCCCGAAGTGATACGTCTGGCAGGTCTGTTTGTTGACGGTGTCGAAGTCGTAGCCTTTCTTCGGATGGTGGTCGGTGTGCGGGGAAGACACCATGAAGTGTCCGCTGTGGATGATCTGCGACTCTCGTCCGTCCGGCCTTCTCAACAGCACGTTGGACTCCTCCGCGTCGGAATCGTCGTCCGGCTCCTGCTTCACGACCATCGTGGCCCTCCGGTACTGGCGGATCTCGCGCGCCGCCATAACAAAACAAGGCAGAAAGTCACGCTACTCTTCGTAAACGTCTCCGTGCTCCGGCATATGTCATATCCGCTATGTCCGTCCGTCTCCACGGGTTTGTTTACCTGCTTCTAGGCGCTTTTTCGCTGTGTCGAACTTCTCGCACGCTCGTTTCTAAAATTAGCCTCATGCTAGCTGCTACTGCTGGTGAAACTTGAAGAGATCTGGCGAACTCAAGACCGTCGGCTGCGTCGCCGTGACCGCGTCGGTCGCGATTGGTCGGCCGCGGTTCACACCCACCGCCTGCTGCAACCGGGGACTGAATTTGAGTTTAAATCACTTTACGACTTTGTTCTGAAAAACCGTCGCGTTTGTGGAATGTTTACAAAGTTTCTTGGGTTTTTTTTTGTCGATTGTGAGCGTTTTGCTGGGGACGTTTAATATGCATATCTAATAGTCACTTTTATGTACACACAGGGAGAGAAAGAAACACAGAGAAACGTGCGCGCGCACACACACACACACACACACACACACACACAAAGAAAGGTATTTGTCCATCACTATTACAAGCTCCCCTTGAAACAACGACATAACCACATACAATATCATTATGAATTGAATATTATATACTAACCATAATTTAATATAGAGACAATATTATAGCTAGACATTGGTCAACCGTTACAAATAAAAGTCAGCACAACTTGTTTTTTTTACAGCACTGACCACACGTTGTTTACACACGTGCCTTTTTTCTTGTTGATTATTGCCCTTTTTATCGTCCATTAGTGTGGATATTTGTTAATTCAATATTTACGGTATTCATTTCTAGAAGTTTTTGAATGCATTTTTATGGTTTATCTACTGTGGTTTTAGTTGTAATGTTTTTTTTTTATCAATAAAATTGTTACACTCATAGAACAATAAGCCAATAATTCAAATTGATAAAATGATAATTGATGAAATTCAAATGAATAATGTAATACTTTATTTCGTTTATTTATGAATATTGGAAAAAGATGCTCTAATCAGTCAAGATATCACTACCAAAACTGACACAAAAATCTTTAGTATCCAAGACTTTGTACAAGAAAACACTTCAACAAATAACAAGTCTTTTTTAGTGTTGCAGATTTAAAAGAACGTAAATGCAATGAATGCTAAGAACAATTACGTACTATATTCTGAGAAAAGGCTAGCAAAAGTAAACCACCGTATACTTGAAAAAAACATGCTTTTATAAAAAAAAAAAAAAAAAAACAGGAACACAAACCAGGAAGCCGGAAAACAGGAACAGTAAAATCAAACAGGACCAGCCACATTTATGAATAAACGGATGAAATAAGCAGCATGACAACGAAGACGTTCACAGCGCTTTCCAGTCAATGGTCTTCCTCCCAGATTCTCTCAGCAACTGGTTGGCCTTTGAGAAGTGTTGACATCCGAAGAAGCCACGGTGGGCGGACAGCGGCGAGGGATGGACGGCCTGTAGAACGTGATG
Organism: Paedocypris sp. Pulau Singkep; assembly: GCA_017309775.1. Lineage (NCBI taxonomy): Eukaryota > Metazoa > Chordata > Actinopteri > Cypriniformes > Paedocypris > Paedocypris sp. Pulau Singkep. The sequence continues at coordinate 1,453,073 of MU204310.1, forward strand.
TCGCTTCTTAAAAAAAAAAAAAAACACATTTAGCTTATAACTGCATAATCATGTACTGCTTTTTATTTTACAGTGCAATAATACAGCCACAGAAAACAGTACAAAAATAGTTGTGTCTGAAACCAGTGTATTTTAATGCACTGACACTATTTCGAATATTCCATTTATTTAATCCGATAAATGAATTGATGACAGATTCTCGTTTAGACCTGGCCAAGTGTAAGCACATACAATAATAAAAGAACAGAATTAACATCGGGACTTGAAGTCTTTTGAAAGACGAGAGTGAAGAGAAAGAGCTGAGCTGATTCATTTTTCTACAATGTTCCAACCATTTTCTACTGATATTTTTGATATTTCTGCTGATTTTGGTTAAAGAGATCAGACTGCAGTGCTTTTATATGTTGTGACGACGGTAGATGATCTCTAGTTAGAAGATCTATTAGTTAGAGAATCTGGTTAAATGATCTAGTTGGAGGATGTGAGGATTTCACATGCGTTCACAACTATCTTGTTTCTAGGTTTGTAGATGTGTAATGCTAAAAGAATGTGTTAGAGGAGTAGATTTATGCTTTTTAATTAAAGTTAGCTTAGGCCAGAATGATCTGGATGACATCCCGTTCCTTTGCCCATCTCAGTCTGCTAACAGATAAGACCCAATTCGTCCTTCACGCTCCGAGAGACTAGCTTACTCACAATCGCTTGTTTCTTGTTTCAAAATTCCCTGGATATTTGTCTGTGAAAGCTGCTGAGAAAAGAAATACGCTGCTGTGGAAAAATAAAAGAAGGAAAAGTCTAACAGAGAGTTAAAGAATCTATTTGGAGGATCCAAATTCTATAGAAGATCTAGTTGGAGGATCTAGGATTTCACTGCATACTGCTGGTTCACTCAAATGTCCCCATTGTGGGATTAATAAAGATTTCCTTTATCTTCCACACAGCGTCATTCCCGCTGACTGAAGGACACATGTAATGGAAATCTAAAGAGGTTTAGTAAGGCTGTTAATTGTTGTTCAGAGAGGAACTAACACTTACTGTTTCATTACACAAAGCCACATTTAATTTAAATGCGCGGTAAAATGTAAGACATGTCAGGTCAAGACATCTGATCTAATAAACATCCACAGGAGTGAGTGTGCGCGCTATTGATGGGATGCAAGTAACTGTAACGTTAGTTTTTCTGTAAACTGTAACTGTAACTTAGTGTTTGATACATCTAAACACCGCCAGATGCCTGCTGTTGCTGAAAAGTCCATCAGCTGTTCATCAGAGGTGGTTCATCTACCTTGTTGATGGCAGCACCCTTTTTCTGGGCGTAGGAGCCCCACAGGATAAACACCAGCCCCTGCAGGTGAGTGCTGAGCCAGTGCACCACAGCGTCCGTGAAGGTCTCCCAGCCTCTGTCTTTGTGAGAGTTGGCCTGGTGGTGTCGCACCGTCAGCACGGCGTTCAGCAACAGAACCCCTACAAACAGGCCAAGACTGGGTTTGTTTGAGCAGCAACTGCTGAATGTCGACAAAAAGCACGTTTTGAAGTGTTGGTCTGGTTAAACTACTGACAAAGTAAAATTCTGTGAAGTCAATTTGTTACCATTTTAAATGTTTTATCAATTTGTGCAACATTTGTAAAAATATAACATACTATTTTAGTCAGTTTTAGAAAACATTTATTGTATTTTTGTGCATTTTTGGATAATGCAGAAATGATGGCAGAAACAAGAAGGTAATTTCTAATAAACGTAAAATATTTCTAATAATACACTGAAAAATGATAAAAGAAAAAACATGAATTTGTACTCACAAAAAATAATATACAAAATGTGTTTTCTACATATAATGTCATATGTACCGTATTTTCTGGACTATATTATTTTCTGCATCCACTCTTATTTTTGAAGAAGAAAAAAAAAAAAACATAAACAAGCTGCACCTACATACAAGCACATACAATTTTTCACTAATGCATTTCCGCATTTATTAATACATAAGTACATTTATTTCCTTTGTCATTTATATTTTATTTTGGCGGTTTTGGTCCTCCATACAGTAATCCCTCGTTTATTTGCGGTAGATACGTTCCAAGCCCGACTGCGAAAGGTGAATATCCGCGAAGTGGAGGCACAACATTTACGTATTTATTTACCACTTATTCAGACTATTAAAACACTTTTTTCACGTAGTATTCTGAATAAGTGTTAAATAAATACGTAAATGCGGATTTTCCCCTATTGCGGTCGGGCTTGGAACTTATCTACCACGATAAACAAGGGTTCACTGTATTTACTACAGGAACAGAACAATTTTGAATTGTAAATTTACATGTACGTAACTAAATAGATCCTTTCCTAACCTGTATTTTAACACCAGCAACTTTGCTGATTAAAACGTATAAAAATTATATCTGCTTAGAGCGGCCCAAACGGTGGAAAAAAATCTGCAGAATAGCCGCACCTTTGTATAAGCCGCATGGTTCAAAACATATGAAAAAAGTAGCGGCTTATAGTCCGGAAAATATGGTATATATATATACACACACATGTTCTAATTAAACATACTTGTTAGAGAAATATTTTTTTTAACAAGTTTTGTTTAAAAGGTAAAACACCTTGTTTTGCCCATCCCGTGAGATCTCCATGCTCAGGATGCTTAAAACCTTCGATATCCGATGACACTTCTTTGAATATATTCACCAAGCTGTCAAAATCGAAGAATCAAAATTATATAATTGAACTACGATTATATTACAATGTAAATATTTCTGCAGAAACAAACCTTGGTGGGGGAGGCACGGGCCTCTGAACACTGAAGCAAAGACCGTGGGCCTGGTTGGGTCCATGATAAGGGTCCTGGCCGAGAATTACAACCTTCACCTGCCGACACAGGGAAAAGAAACAAAGAAAGAAAGAAAGAAAGAAAAAAAAAATGTGACAAGCAAAAGCAAAATAAGTGAGCGTTATAATAACATATTTGTTCAAACCCGTTTATTTTGCTCCTAGGTGCAATAACCCAGTTTATTAAAGTGCTAATATTGTTCTTCACATTAATTTCTGCTGAATTTTCTCAATAAAAAAAAATAAAAATATTTTGTGTACAACGTCAACAACAAATCGATATTTGAGAGTGTCGATATCAAAAAGTCATAGGTTTGATTCCCAGGTATGTACAGACATTAACAGATCTGATAAACAAATCAGCTGCTTCTGAAGTTCCTTACATCCAGATTAATTCGCATAACACAATTACTCACATCTTTGATGTCGCATGTCTGTGTCCAGGTGAAAACCTGGTGCGGCGGTGGATATATGGTGTGTTTTTGTCTCTCCTCAGCAACAAAAGACATCAACTGTGGTAAGAAAAGATGCCGTTACTCATTTAAAGAAATAAATGTATGGCCAGGTCTGCTAAGAGCAACACACACAAACGCAGTGAAGCAGTGATCAGCTGTCTGTATTCAGTGTCTCGATCTGGGACCCTCCAGTCCAGGATTCAAACAAATAAACTTCTGATGCAAGTCCAAAACACAACTGTCCTTCTAGTAGGCTGACCACCTGACCCGTCTTCAGACCAGCTATTGATAGGATGCCCCACAAGTTTCCAATAGATAAAAATCTAAAATCCACATAGGGTACATGCCATAAGTATACCGCTTAGATGTGTAGTGCGTCAGATGTCTATAGTGTCCGGGGTGTAAGGTACTTGAGTAAATGTACTTGGTTACTTTACTTAAGTATGTTTTTGGCTACTTCGTACTTGCACTGAGTATAACAAATATAATCAACTTTAACTCTCTACTCAACTGCATTTCTGATTGAGTAGCAGTACTTTTCACTCTTTTCACTATATTTTCGCCAATTTTTTTGTGTGCAGCGTGAATAAATGAGTAGCTTAAATTATACATTCTGCATAACATTTAGCTGTGAGTTTGTGATGTGATTTTCATTGAATTTATATGTAGTTTAAGTGCACTGCATCTCTATGTATAATTGTAATGCAGAGAAACCGTCCTAATCACTTGAGAAACAAGTCAAACTAGACCTTGAACACTCAGAAGAGGAAGAATGTTTTACAAATGTTATTATTTAACTTTTATATAATACATGAAATTTACTAATCAGAATTTTATTTTACATCGACTTGCACATTTATATGATTGAGACTGACTTTTTGTTATTTCATCTACTTTGTTCAACCATTTTTCAAACATTGAGGTCAAATTCTGTTTCTGTATTGGAAAGCAATAGTTTGCTTTCACGTTTCTTTTATTTTGGGCCTATATTATGAGTACGAATAAAATACTTCTCAATGCTTAAGTTACTTTAAAATTGGATACTTTGCCACTTTGACTCAAGTCTTTTTGAAATTGGTGACTTGTTGCTTGTAATGGAGTAATTTTTACAGTAAGTATCTGTACTTTTACTCAAGTATGGCTGTCCGCTACTCTTTACAGCCCTGGTGTATAGCATGTTTAAGATGTGTAGTGTTGAAATGTGGTGTGTCCATTGTGTATAGTGAGTGAAGATGTGTGTGGAGTTGTGATTTTGTGCTTACAGATTTGAAGTACGTCTTTCCAAACTCTGCACCGAGCGCGTCCTTCCAGGTGTCTCCGATGCCGCGCGGGAGGTTCTGCTGTGAGGAGAGTCGCTCCACAGCGGCCGCCCTGTTCCGGGAGATTCGCTCCAGCTGCTCGGGACTTAACGAGCCCGGAGACGAGGCGTCATCGCTGCACACTTTCAACTTCTTCGCCTGGGACCAAACGTTAGTGCATCTTGTTGAGCTGCGCATCCGCTGGACAAGCATGCGCGTTAACGGGACGGTTACAGAGAAACCTGAAGTAGATTTCTGAAACATGTGCGTCGCTTAAAGCTAACCGCAATAATTCGAGTAAAATCGCTTTTTTAATCAAGCGCGTGTTATTGTTATTTGACAGTAGATTGGTCTTGTAGAAACACTCTGCGCTGGCTTTTATTTTGGACAGTGACGTCAATCTAGTTCCGGAAATGTGCGAATTTTTTACCGGGAAATAAGCACTCGATATTTGTCAATAATCGTTTTTAATAAAACCTGGACAGTGGACACACTGTCGCTGACTGTTAATTCTACTGTGCTACAACAAATTGCCGAATCTAGTTAGTTGTAGCGAAGTACTTGTCCACTACAACGTATTTGAATTTTGTAAGTGTGTCGGACGAAAAACAATGCTTTACTCACATCATCCTTCCCATCCTTGTGGCATGTCACTTCGTCAAGATTTCTCTTTTTTGATGTTGGCGGAAAAAATGATTTGATGCTTTTCTGCCCGATCATATCAGCAAATATAAACGACTTTTAATGGTGCGACGTACCAAAGCGAGCTAAAACGTGCCAAGCCTGAATTTGTGTTGCCAGATCTTCGTCAAGTCTTCAAAAGCCCCGCCCTCATCCACGTCAGGGCCTCGGTTCCAAACACAGTACAGGCATCCAAATCGTTCTGGCAACTACTATCAATATTTTTTTGTCATTCTAACTGATAAAGTAAATTTATAAATTTACAATGCTAGTAATTATTTTTTATGACCTATGAAGCATCAAGCATCTATTCCTGAACACATACAAACCTAAACACGCAAGCATATAATTTTAAACACAACGCCAACGTTGCTTTTAATTACGTTGAAGTAAAGGAATATCATTGCTATTACAGCATCTCTAAAAGCATTAGTGAAATGCTTATTAAAAATAAAAAAATCCCCTTGTAGGATTAATAAAATCTATTCTAATTAACAGCATAATCAAATTGATTCATAAAACTGCTTAAGGCATGACACTAGATGGCAAAGCATAAAAAAACAACAATAATAGGTACAACCATTGTGACATAAGGTGTCCAAAATACAAAGATACCTTGAAGTCATCTGATCCCATTCAACCCTTGTCATCGTTCACGATTTGATCAAATTTGTGATGCATATTGTTAGGAATTACTACCACTCTTAGAATAAATGTATGTTGTTATGTTTTGTTAATAGCATTACTGTTAAAGTAGTATCTCATATTACAGTACAGACATTTGTTCCTCTCAAAAGCATGCGTAGCAAAAACTAGAACATTTTTCTGCGTCAGACAAAGTCACCAATAATTGATGTTCATGTAGGTCAAAGGTTAAGCATGTGCTCTTCATAGATTGTTAAACCTTTTCCTGTCAAGGACTATATGTTGGAGGAATTTCAAAGCCCCATACTTGCCTTAATTCAACTGTGTTAATCTGGTTCCCGGTTTGCATGATATTATGAGAAGTCTGGATGAAAGGCAATCTTATTTGCGTGAAAGATAAGAGCCATAATATTGGACTTGTTTGTTAGAGGGTGTAGAAGATCAGATGCTGTAGCGCTAATTTTGGTTTATGCTTGGGTGAACAAACCAATGTGTTAATTCTGGTCTCACTCCGGATCCGTTCTTTGAGAGATCTACTTTATGAGAGATACACGCCAAAGCGACAAAGACTTTTAAGTCTGAATTATAAAGAAGCTTCCGAGTCTTACAATCACGGTCGTCATCATTGGCAAGAACTTAGTGCAACAAGTGTCTCTAACATTATTGCGCACACACAGCATTATTTTTCGCCAAGAGAAGATCAAGAACCATTTGGTTCTGTATTGTCATCATTCATAGGGAGGTTGTTAATAATAATAATAATAATAGTAATATTTTTAATAATAAATTATATTAATAATGATTATAATAATAACAACGCAACACAAAGACAACACACACACAGACATACACACACACACACCAATTGCCCGGCACTATAGTGTGGCAGCCTAACACTCCAGCATCCACTCACACACACACACACACACACACACCCATAGTCCAATTCACCTGAACACATGATTTTGGGCGGTGGGAGAAATTTGGAGACCCTCAGGAAACCCACACAAGCACGGCGAGAAAAGCGAGAGGTTTTGAGCAGAAATAAAGAACAAAGAGCAGAACTAGAGACTCTGCTGTTACGAGCGGCACAGAGGAAAGGTGAGGTCAGACTGGTGCTGCTGTTCCTCTATCTGTCTTGCGAGAGTTCATAGCAAAGGTAGCGTAACGTGGTTCCGGGAACCTTGACTCTGTCTGAGCAAGGTGGTTCTACAGAGTCATTCTAGCTGTGTCAGTCCCAGGCAGAGACCAACAGATCTTCAGCGTGTTGGAGAGCACAGGAGTTGGTTGGAATGGCGAGGTCGGCCAAACTGTGCCTTAATATTGCTGAGAACACGGCTCGGGAGTCAATGATGTGGCCAGCGAGGGCGAAGGTGAACAGGACAAGGCAGAAGACAGATCAAATACTGGGAAATAGGAATGGCCATGTGGATGGGGATGTGTCCACAGTTCACAAGTCTCATCTTTGTTTACCAGATTCATAGGTGTGTTCACACGTGGTTTGATGACACCGTGCTGCCACAAAGAACGATGTGATCAATTTTTCGACTTTATCAGCTGATAAGGGATACTGTTTAACAAAAACCGGGAACCGTGTTCTTAATCCACGCATCAGGAGGAACACAGAGTACCAGACAAGCGACATTGTGGAGACAGTGTTTTGTCTTCAGGTGTCGAATGTTGCGAAAAGGTGACGATTTAAATCGAATAACAGATAAGGCCACAGACTAAACAGAGAAGTCAAGTGACCACAACAATTCCGGAAGACAGGAAACCGGGGATTTTGGCCTTGAAAGAAACAGTTAAGTATTATTGTCGGTGTTAGTTTAATACACCCAAAGGCAATGTTCAGTGTAGGGGCTCTCGGGGTGTTCACTATTGATCACTCTTGTCTACAGTGGTCTACGAGGAGACACACTGCGGGCCTGAGGAGGGTTTTGTGGCGGTTGTGGAGGTTGTAAGTACCGACCTGCTCCTCTCTGAGAGTCTGCTCTCTTCTTCCTACACTCTCTAGCCCAATGGCCTGGCTCATTACAATAATGGCAAGTACCAGATCGGCCTTGTCGTGCTGGACCCGGCACATTCGGCTGCTGTTGTTGTCCCTGCGTAGCGCAACACATCAGATTAGTTTCCATGTCGAAAAAACCGTCCCGATCCATGATTCTAATTCTTTCCCCGAGAACACGAGGTGTCATGTTATATCTGTCCACCAGGCAGTGTTTCACAGTTGTTTGAATGTCTGGTCGGCAATTAGTGAGAAAAGTGTTCAAAAACAGTGGGTTAGGTTCATCATTGTGTAAATCCAAAGCACAATCCCACACTTCTCGAAATCTCTTTAGGAATGTAGAAGTGGCTTCTGCTTTCTCTTGTTTGCAGTTCATCACGTAACTGAGATCTCGGCCAGATTGTCTCTTGTACAGTAAATACTTATTCAACTGGTCTCTGAGAAAGTGAAGGGCGTCTGGGTTGTCTCGCCAGAAAAGCTGATTTGGAGCTTCAGCTTCGAAAGCTTTCTGTTCAAACCTAGTGGCCTGTGAATCTTTCTTTGAATCGTTTGGCACTACATGTTCTCTGTCATTCTCAGGATTCAGACATGGAACTTTTTTTAGAAGTTCTTCTTCGTCATACTCATCTCCCATTTTGTCATGCAAAATGACTCTATAATCTTCTCTGCTTAATTGGCAGTGTCTGTTTGAGATCTTAATAAGCATGTCAATGAATTGAGAAGGTCTATCAATGCCTGGTAAAATATCAATAATGGCTCTTAATTCACGAATAGAAGGAGGTTTCTTTTCTACCTGTATTATAGTCCTTTCGGGATATTCGGTCGTTTCGGCGGAGTGAGGTGTTGGTTTTACAGATAACGGCTCACTTTGTTTCAATTTTGCTTCGCAGGGAACGAGTTCAGCTTTAGGAGCTGATGTTGGACTATCAGGGGTCTTATCCCCTTTCTGAATTTTCTTCAAGGTTTTTTTGGGATGATGGATATTAAGATGTTTATCCCATACACGTTTCATGCGACGCCACGCAGTATAGCCTTGCGACATAAACTCCAAGTCCCACCCGGGATCTCCTTCTCCATCAAAAATCAGTCTGTGCGCCAATGCGAGATACTCGGGAGCAAAGGCGCCATCTCGCGGAAAAACTACGTACTGACTCTGGCTTTCGGTCCACACTGCCAAATTGTCCAACCATTTTTCAGCGTTAAAACTCTGATCGCATTTACACATCCATGTTCTGGGACTTTCTCCCAGTTCAGGCTTAGGGAACGAATTCGCTGCACCACCCATATTACCGCCGAGAGAGGGAGAGAGAGAGAGAGAGAGATTCTCGACGATTCCAAATTTTAACTTATGTCAGTATTACGGCAGGAGCACACACGTGGCACCACTGCAGCTACACTAACAATAGTTTAGCCAATAGTGTGGATGATTCCCCCTTATTTAAATGTATATTAACCAATCAAAATACTTTTCTCCTTGTGAAGCACACACTTGGCAATATTAGTTTCGTCAAATAACTAGTCGGGACTACTGCCAACCAGGTAAGATGTTAACCAGATCTTAACTGCGTTAACATTACATTTTACAAAATAACTCTTACCTGATCAGCAGTATCCAACCTTAGACTTCAAATTGTACGACCAGGCTTCTCTTTTGTAATTTCATAAGTTATCTCATCAGCAGCTTTCACGAACGAATATCCGGAGTGACCAAAAAAACAAAGTGGCTTATTCACAGCCCATTAGTCGCTGAATGCAGCTCGGAGGTGAGTTCGCGTTTGAACTCGAAGGTCGGAAGCCTCCTTATATCTCTCACACACCAACTGGAGGGCCGTTTTTTTATCACATGACTCATTCTGGCAAAAAAAAAAAACCTTAAAGCACTCTCTAGTATGGCCTTAGAGGAACTTACTAGAATTAAAAAAAAACTAGAAGTAAAAAAAAAAAACTCTCAAACTAGAATTAAAAAAATGTATAAAGTCTATTTCTAAGCGTGCATTGTGCATTGTGAGAATAAATGTATGTTCTTGTTTTATTCACGTCGTTTGTTTTATTTTACTTTCTATTCAAACTTATCTATCATGTACAGACTTTTAAAGCAATTAGGCAGACCATAAACTGCATCGTAAGATGCTGAGATAGGCGCCAGCTCCCCCGACCCTTAAAGGGACTAAGGGGCATAAAAGGATGGATGGAAAGTACAATTGTACTATATTTTTTACAGTTAATATTTACAGTTAATATTTACTGTAGACTATACTGCATTTACAAATTTACAGTATTGCTGTATTTTGCTATGAATTGTGGAGCATGCTAACTAATTGCACTAATAAGATACTGTGCATGCTTTTAAATGTAGTGCATGCTAATACATTGTTCTTTGGATTCGAAGATAGTTATTGGAGAATCTGTACAATTAGTATATTTTATTTACTTGAAAATAATACCAATGCTGTGCAATGCTGGTTTGCCATTGGTTGCTGGCTCTACTTCTCACCTTAAGATAATTGTCTCTATTGTGTTGATTTATTTTTTAAAGCAAGCTGACTCTGATATTATTATATAATAAAAAATTTCACATCACTATATAACAAACCATTGCGGTGCCTGTGGCTTATGTGGCTGTAAGCATGTAAAGTAATATTAACAGTACTGGTATATAGCAGAACATACTGGTATATAGTACGAATATGCAGTAGTGTGCTGTAATTTGACTGAAAACTTGCAATTATTAATATACAGTGCTAATTTAACCTAATTTTCCAGGAAGTTACTCTAAAGTTTACAGTAAATTACTGTAAACTGTAAAATTTACAGTGTGTGTGTTATGCTCCCTGTTGGGTCTGTGTGATGTTATGAAAAGTCTGGATGAAAGGTGAAGTCAAATACTCCCTCATTCCTTCTGCACTATGGTCTTAATAAAACTGCCCTTCACACCCACAGAAATCATTATGTCATTTAACTTAGATCTTGTTTGTTAGTTGGTATTAAAGATGAGATGCTGTTTAAAACTAAATTCGGTGATGCTTGGGTGAATAAACCATTCTGTTAACTGCTAACAACTGGTTCTGTTCATTCTGGTCTCACTCCGAATCCGTCCGAGAGAGCAACCTCATGAGAGATGCACGCAGTGAAAGAATTTTGAATCTGAAATGTCAAAAAGCCTCGTAATCTTACATGACAGTACAAAGTTCACTGTAAAATTTAGAGTAACTTTCTGGCAACTTGTAATTGTGGTTGTAATATTTTGCACATTTTTGTTACAAAAGCAATGCCAATTGATATTTAGATATGCTGTAAATCACTTTACATGCTTAGAGCCAACACTATGTGTAAGAATAAAATTATGTTCTAATATTTCTTATGCTCAATAACCTATTTCTAATAGTTCTCTTCAGGAGAAGGCCTATATCAGCTGGTGCCTACGCAGCACAGCAGAGTGAATCCGTCTGGGTCAAATTCGAAGGTCACTCTAGCTCTCTCTGTGAGAATGGATTTATACACTTGTGCTTTTATGTTTTATTTTCCTTATAGTCTCATTAGAATTTATGTATTCCTATATTTAGAAACCTGATGAGTAATGTTAATCTTGATTGTAATCAAACTGTTTGCTCTCCACTCGGACTACAGCTCGTGCTCTTCTGATTTGATAAGCTTGAAGCCTTGTCAGAGGCCACCTGACCGGATAAGATTAGCTACGAAACTGCCGACTAAATGACGTATTCTATTCGCGCCTTTCTGTGTTCCGTGACTCAACGTATGGACCACAAGAGAACCCCTCCCCTGCACATCTGTGTTTTAGATAATCATTGATAAACACTGAAAGAATTGAAAGAATTAATTTAGCTTTAATATTCTAATAATTAACCTTTTTGAAGTGATTCTATTTCTAAGAGTGTATTTCAGTAAGACGCTGACACAGGAGACTGAGCGGCACTGTCTGGGTCGTGCCGAGGCCGCTTGCTCCATTTCGGGAAAAGATGTTTTGCCTTCCAAGGGAAAACAGCAGATATGAACGCAGACCAGAAGCCAGACGTCAGCAGTTCTGGAGCCACTCTGTCTGCGGGATTAAATAATTGTTTAAAGTATATTATATATGAAGTCAATGAATTCTATTGATGTATCTGCATGTAACACGTGGTCCCCTATGATTGATAATTATAGTTTCTAATGATTGAATTTGTTTAATGCCTTTGACCCCAGTCTTAAGCTATGGTCAAGCGTTGTCGACTCATCAAGATTTGGACGTAGGACGACATCTGTTTTGTCTTAGAAGGAGACCTGTTTTCGACGGGTGTTGATTTATCTTTCTCTGATGTAATTAAGACACGTGAGCAGTAGGGTATAAGAACTGTAAGACTTCCTGCTTAGTTTGAAGAGGGTTGGAGATCTGCACTGATGCATTAAACCTGATTGTCTGAATTCTTCTGACTCTGGTTGATTATTCCGGTGCACACTCCACTCCCTTCCTCGGATCCGAGACTGACGACTGCGCGGCTGAACCAGACACTCATCCTCAACAGATAATGCCTCAATTCTAACAAACACCTTAGTTCTGTCTGTACGTACCGGGACTGACGTATGTTCTATTGCTGTGTCCCATATGGCTATAAGATGTAAACCCAAAAGCCAGAATGTCAGATATGCTAGGGATGCTTGAATAAACCACTCTGTTATACTCTAACACTGGTTTCCTTGCTCCTTACCATGTCTCCCGATCCGTACTTTGAGAGCTGCTGCACCAGAGAGAGAATCAACCTCCGCTCGGCGCCGTCTTAGAAGAAAAGTCTCTTGACTTAAATTAATACCCAAAATAGCCGAACCTAACACTCTCCGAGAGATGTTTTCCCTTAAAAGCGTAGACAGCTGATATAAACACAGTCGAGGACGGCTGGAGTCAGCATTTCTGGAGCCATCCTGTCTGCAAGGCTGTATATTGTTATGAATGAGTTCCTATGCAAGGCTAAAAATCCTAATGATGCTTTATATAGGATATATAATCTCTGATGATATACTAGAGTAATTCTGAATGATTTAATGTCTTTGAAGATGCAAATTATCTTTCGCCATGCTAATCAAGATTAGAATGAAGAGTGTTTAGACTTGGAGGAGACCTGTCCTCGGCCCTTCCTTTCTCATGACGTATACATACTTGCTTCGGCAAAGGTATAAAGGCTTGCTTCAGAGAGAGAAAGCGACATGCTCTGGATGCAATTAAAACCTGATTGTCTGATTAACTGACTCTGGTTGATTCATTCACGAGATCGCTTTTTCCATCTCCGGATCAGCGAGATTGAAACCTGTCAACAGGAAAGAAACAGATATACATCTCGGCTGAACAACTGAAAAGAAGCCTCTTCTTACAAAGAAAACAAATTATTTCACTGTGAAAATACAATATCAGTGTATAATGTTGAAAATGTCTTAGTTGCAACTAATTTTACATGTAAAATTCCAAAATGAAGGCTTCTGATGAGGAATTTATGTCTACGTTGTTATATAGTAATAGGGCATTTTTCATAGACATTCAACATTAGACATTCCAATTGCTTTGGATATTCTGTCAAAAAATATACGTTAATTACTGCTGTGGAAATAACTTCAATTTCTTAGTCCTACACTCGCCCAAATAGCAACAGCGCTACTCAGGCTAGGGATTGAACTGCACCCAGTAACACAGACTTTGTTATCTCGATGCCCAACACAACAGTGACACCCAAGCCAGCAAGCTAATGGTGCACATCCAACTGACAATGGCAAACCAGCTTTGCAATGGTAAAACATGTAATTAAAACATGCCGGTATAATTACACATTTTCTTTAGTACAATTTAGTATTATCTTCAATCACTTTCCCAGGATGCAAAGGAAATGCAATAGCAGCATTTAAAAGAATGCACCACATCCGAATGTACTAAAATTACAGTTAGCAATTGATAGCAAAATACATTAATACTGTTCATTTGTAAATGTTGCCCACTGTAAATGTTTCCTATATGACAAATACAACAATTTGTTACAGTGTGCACACAGTTCTAATAATGCAAGCATATTCAAGCATATCATTTTCAACACACATCAAACAATAAATCTCACAATTGTGTCACGTATTTCTTTTTAGTTCTTCAGTTAATCATTTAAATTTCTTTATATTCCTTTCGTGGAAAAGAAATTCATTATTTTTCTCAGAGTACTGTACCAAACACGTAACAGTGTTTCTACGGTCCTCTATAAAACACAGTTCGATTCTCTTGATTTTTTGTTCAGAATCCTCTTCCTCTCAGTGAAAGTCAGATTTCCCGAGTCGTTTGATGTGCTAGTGATTTCCCGTTACTTGTCGCTGATGACACCGTTAGGCGTCGACAAAGCATCCGGAAAGTGTGTGTATTCAAAGCTTGAATCGAGGGCGCTTTTTAGACAGACAGGTTTGTGGCACGTTTGTCTTGGAGATTCAATATACGTACTGTATACTACATGACATACTAAATACTTTATTATATAAATATAATAATATATATTTTAAAGGTTTGTATATTGTTTGCAAGTTTGTATTATTTTTTTGCGTTTGTGGTTGTAACAATATACATTTCTCATTTGTGGAGAATGTCAAGGTTTATCTGTCTATATATCTGTCTCAAACAATTGTTGTCTAATAAGGTGTCACTTAATATTGCACTTTTGAATAATATTGTATCAGACACGTTTTGATCGAATAAAGTGTTCAAGCATGCAAAGTTCAAAACCACACAGATTATGAAGTAATCTTAGATTAGATGAATGCTGATTCGGTTGTACACCGCTGTAAATCCGCAGGAGTAATATTCTTAGATAATAATACCTGCTTGTATTAGGAAAAAAATGTACCAAACATCCGTGTAGTCCTTTACATTTTCCGTTATTTTTGCCTGCATGGCTAATCAATTTTCCAAATAATTAAAAAATATTAATTAAAAACGTGTTCTGTTTAAGAAAAGTCCTTTTTAATTATTTAAATGTTTTGAAGGATAATAACAAACCAAAACTTCACATTTTTTCAATTAATAATTCCTTTAATTAATTGAAAAAGAAAATCAGACCACGAAATGCACCATACGATTAAAAACAATTAATTCGTCTCTATGTTGTTGTGTTGTTGTTGTTGTTTTAGTTAAATCGTGTGTTTCTTATACAGCCATAAGCACTTTTAAAAGATACTTTTGGATCGTTCTCCGTCACATTTATATAAAATAACGGTCAAGGGAAGTGTTTCGATCTGGGGGAAAACTGAGCAAAATATCCCAATCTCTGTTTTCCTGTCGAGAAGCTGTCAGACATGCTAAAGATGCCTGGCCCTACTGGGGCGATCAAAGTTGGAACCTCCTTTATCCTTCTGTGCCAGTGATGACACCTCAAGCGGCAGCGAAGAGGATCTGCTGTGAAAAGCAGAGAATATAAAGGAGGATTTGAATCAACTCTGGAACATTTCATTGCTGAAGGTGGATTGGACAGGACGGGACAGCATAGAGGGAGGGAGACACACATACTCCCAGGCGACCGTTACACGCTTCTTCTCTTATTCATCACTATGGAGTTATTTCTAGACCAACCGTTTGAAATGGTAAAAAAAATCAACGACGACACGCAGAGAGATTTTATATTCGACACGAATCTGGTCCAGTTCACAGGTAAGCCTAGAGTTTACTTTTTTACTTAACAGTGCGTAAAACTGATACTGTATGTTTAATAACTTTTATCAACATGTCTTAAAATATTCCCAGCGCAGAATTTAAATCAGTCAGAATTAAGGACACTGGAACAAGCAGCACCCAAACAATTTACAAAATAAATTAATTCCCATTTTTTTTAAATAGAATAACTGTTTTAAAATACAGCTCAAAATAGATTGGTTTATTACAGAACTTAATTTTTCCATATAAAGAACGAAAATGTAATATCACGCGTAAAACGCGACTTTCTGCAGATGTCACACGCGAGCAAGCGTTGTCATCTCCTGAACTGGAACAAAACAACCATCCAGAAGGCCAGAGGAAAAGAAAGAGGACGATTTTCAGCCGGGCCCAACTGTCGGAACTGGAGCGCGCGTTCGTGGTGACGCCGTATCCGGACATCACGCTGCGCGAGCGACTAGCCGCGCTCACTCTACTCCCCGAGAGCAAGATTCAGGTAGTGCAGCGGTGATACGTCTTAGATTAAAACATTTTGTCTGTACATTTATATAAACTATATGTCCCCACAGGTGTGGTTCCAAAACCGTCGAGCCCGCAGTATGAAGAGCAAGAAGCTCAGACCTGTTCGCAGAAGTCCAGGCAGGGCCATCTCCTCAAACTTCTCACCAGTAACAAGCCTTCCATCATCAAGTCTATCATTCAACACTGTGCGCATCTCTGAAGCCCCAGAACCAGAAATGGCCTTTGCGAGACACTCAACGGCCACCAGGAACACAGCTCATCAAGGATTTGGAGAAGCTCTTAGTTCTTGGTCTCAGAATCATCCTTATCCAACATCACCATCGCCACCCGTTTCCCCAGACCTGCCTGGAGTCTTGCAGTGGGTGAACAGGCACTCGGAAGGGTCTTCATCAGCTTATAACTGCCCACCAAGCAGGTCGGCGCATTCATTCCCAAACCAGCCTTGCAGTTTTTGGCCCATCAGCTGTTATTCTTCTCACACTGAAGGTTTATCTGGTCATCAGATGAAGTCCTACTGTCCAGCAGGTCAGTACACATCCACTTCAGTGTCAGGAGGTCAGCTGTTTCCGACACACGAGGTTGGTTTGGAGGGATCGCTACAGCGTCAGGTCTTCTCGCACTATCCACAGACCTCGCTCGGAGACATCTCGGACCTCATTTATACCGCCGCAGTGGTCACCAACTTGGAAAACTGTTGAATTACGAAATGTATAGTTATAAGTTATAAAAACTGTACGTGGCACAAGCATATGTGTATTTGGAGTAGTTTGTATTTTGTGTTGTATTTTTGTTTTTTTGTGACTCAAAATTCAACTGTAATAATTGTAAAACTAAATAAAAGTGAAAGAAAGTCAAGAGCTTCCATGATTCTTAATGTATGATGCTTAATTCCATGATATCTGTGTTTTTCCAACATATCAGATTTTCTTTTTCTGTTCTTTTGTTTTCAATTATTAACATGATGTGATCTGATGCTAAACACATTGATAATTTATTGCCAATAATGTTTTGTACAGTGCAAAATTCTTTACTGTGTGGAATTAATTACACTTTTTATAAGAATGTTAGAGTTTTAGGACAATTTATTATTATTACTATAATCTTTGTCGTTGTTGTTAATTTTATTATGTATTTTAGATTTGTAGGTATTAAAATGTTAATCCACAAAAAATATCTGAATTAAATCAGTATGAATGAATACAAGGCTTGTGAACATGTGATAATAGAGGGATGAATGACAAAAATGGATAGAAAAATGAATTTATAAATAGAAACACTAATAGATGGATGATAATTAACAGAGGTATGGATGATGGATTAAGAATGATCAGATAGAAATGTGAAAAATTGATGAATATTGGTGAGTGAACAGAATGATGGGTGACGGATGGATAAACAGATAAATAGAGAGAAATGAAGTCAAATATGTGATAGGTGGCAAAAAGATAATGAATATATGTTTGAAAGGATTCAAAAACAAAATGAAGAATATATGAATACAGTGAGTGAGTGAGGGAGTGAGCGAGTGAGTAAAATAAGGGTAAAGATGAACAAATATTGGAGACAGATGATTTTCTTCAGACAGATGAAAAAAAAATAAGTGTAACATATAAAAAAACAAACAGATTATAAACAAACAGACAAATGAATGGACAGATCAGTACGCTGATAGAAAGACAGAAAGACATGATGGATGGATGGATGGATGGATGGATGGATGGACGGACGAACGGAAGGACGCACGGACGGACAGATATATATATATATATATATATATATATATATATATATATAGATAGATAGATAGATAGATAGATAGATAGATAGATAGATAGATAGATAGATAGATAGATAGATAGATAGATAGATAGATAGATAGATAGATAGATAGATAGATATAGAGAGACAGAAAGTTAGGTGGATAGTAGGATAGTAGAACAGAGGGATAGATAAATACAGATGAATGTCACCAACAGTTGTAAATATCAAAAATCCCAGTGATAAACAATACATGAGAAAACAATAAATGCAGATAAAAAAAATAATAATAACGGTGGCTTTCATGTTTTATCAGCTTATAAGGCTTAGATTACATTTGGATTTAAAGATTCGAGCAGTATATTACTACTGAAGTAATTATGGAGGAAACAGGAGAGAGGTTACGTTCCTCCCAGGTTTGCTCTGACCTACTGGACACTGATCTCCATGTATCATAATCATCTCCACGGCAAAATAATCTCCCAATAAAATATAATAAATTCCCATAATCCTGGTGTCAAATCTACAGTCTTACTCAGACATGTTCTGTGTGGGATCTTGTATGTGTGTGTTCCAGATGCGGGACCTTCAGCCTTTAATCCAGTGGAAGATATTGAAGGGATATGTGCTTATTTGGTTGGAATCAAAACAGGAAATATTATAATAATAATCATAAATAGACTGACCAGGACACAATGTTGGGTGATCCCAAATAACTTCAATTTAAATCTGTTGTATTTCTGCTCAGATCATTTTTTAAAAACCGAAATAAGGAAGAAAACACAACATAATTTCCAGGGATTTTATTGGGATTTTCGATGTTTGGCATATTAATACTCAAAAATATGAATACTTACATGCAAATGAAGAAAAACAACGGGAATTGAAAACAAAGCTCAAGTCTGTTTTTATTGAGATTTCACATTTTTCATATATGAAAATAAATAAATATTGACAAATATTGACACATTGATCAATATGAAAAGCTAAATCGTTAAAATACTGAATTACTATTAATTAGAGTAAAAAAATGCTTTAGGGTCTCAGATAAAGCAATTTTTTGTTTTTTTAATCATGGGGATTAAAAAAACTCAGGTAACCAGATGGGCGTGGTTAAACAAAACGGGCGGAGCCATCAACTTTCTGTTTGTGCCACTCTTTGTAAATACAAGAGTTGAAGTCCTAGGCAGTGCAGTGTACTGGAAAAACTTTATTTGTCTACTTAAGATTTTCACCACAACAAAACTTCTTGAATCATTAAAAAACACAAACAAAAATGGAAATTGCTGTCTATTCACTCTTGTACTCTGAGAACCTGGAGAAAGCACTTATTTTGTTGTTAGAAATGCTTTGTTGTTGTTGTTGTTGTTGTTGTTGTTGTTGAGCATTTTTAGCATGTGTTTTTTTTATGTATACGTGTTTGTTAAAAAGATCAAGTTCAAGTGCAGCACATTTATAGGACGCTTTTCACAGTTCCAACTGTCTCAAAGCGCATGTGTGAAAATGTAAAAAAGATTGATGCATTTTATTTCATTACAAAAACTTTATTGGACGCATCGTTTATTTGATTTACTTTTATTGTTCAGTCACACGTGCACATTTTAATTGTTCTATTACTTTTAGTATTTTATTACAGTTGAAACTTATGCAATAAATAAACAATAATCGCACATGATAAACTCATACTTTAATAAATAGACTACTGTATCAGCACACTTTATTCAATAGCCACAGAAGTTACAAAACAAAGAAAAAAAAACAATTCAACATTTAATGCCAAATGTGTGTCATTTATATATGTCAAAATAAATGTAACGTTGCAAATAAACTTTTTATTGGAAAGAATCCTTGGAATTATTTATCGTCTGCTCAACGGCCAATGAGCGTCATCTAGTGGCTCAAAGAGTAATGACATGATTTTTGCTGTGACGTTCACTGTGTTGTGTTGCAATCAGAATTCTATCGATTTAAATTAGTGCACTAAATGTGTAAATTATGATTACACATATTTAATAACGTAAACACTGTGAAGAGAAAATATTCCCCATATGATGTGTCGGAAATGTATTTAAAGCATGCACAATTATATAAAATAAACCTCGTTATTTATTATACATTGATCAGATATTAAAACGCATAAACGTCTGCCAAAACCTGTCACTAATTTCGTAATATTACTGTCCGAGACAAACACTTAATAATTACAATAAGGAATTCTTAAAATAAGTCCGATGTGATAACACAAAGATGCTGCAGATTCTCCATAAAAACGTTTAATAAAGAAAATTAAATAAACTGATCAATAAAAAGTGTTTTAGTGATATAATTAAATAAAAAAGTTCATAACTCTTATTTGAGAGTATATGGGGGGGCGTCTAGACTGGGGATGTGTTGGCCTATGGTGACTCGTGATTGGTCAATTGGATTTTACAATTGAATTTACAATTTTATTGGATTTTTCACAACAAGAAGTCACAATCACTTAAGTGAAGGAGTTGAGCCCCTCGCCTACAGGGGGCGTTTCTTCGCCTTATAGAGCGCGTGAGGCTTTGGCAGCTCTACCTGTGAAATAAAATCAAAAGAATAAGAACTAAAATTCATTTTAAACCGAAGGACTGACCAAAAAAGACCGATAAATACCGACAAAGAATATAGAAACGTTGCAGTTTTCGTCTTCTTTAAAGCTGCGTGAACGTGTCAGAAACTGGTCATTAGTATTAATGAAAAATACCACGTTATGTTTGACTCTGTCTGGATCAGCGTCTGGATGGATTAGAGAGGCTTCACCGAAAGTTTGATTTGCCCATTCCCGTGCCCGTCTTTTCGGGAAAATGAAGGTAAGCAAGTGTTCCTTTAATAAATAAAACAAATGCAAATAGTGTCGCGGTGCGGCTAGCGATTGAAAAGGCGTCGTATGGATTCCGCAACAGGTCACATAATAGGGTGAACAGCTGACTCCGAGGCGGCCCGGCAGATGGTTGCTATAAGCCGGGTGTCGCTGGTGCGCGCGAGGGGGGCTCTGGCGCATTGTTTAGTTATTTGAGCCCCGCGCACAGACAATGACCCCATCCAGTAGCAAGAAAAGATGGAAAAGCTTCTTCTTGCTGAGCGAGAGAGGAAATCATCTAAAGTTTTTTTCAAGTCCTTTTGTTTTGCCCGTCTGCTGCTTTTCTGCCCGCAGATGTCAGTCTCTCCAAACTCATTTGCGGCTGCAATTTTCCAATTTACAACACATTTATTTTATTTATACCGTGGCGACAAAATGAAAAGTCGAGTGGGTAAAACAATTAACCCGATGTATGTGTTTGTGTGTACAGTTTGTGTGTGTGTGTGTGTGTGTGTGTGTGTGTGTGTGTGTGTGTGTGTGAGAGAGAGAGAGAGAGAGAGAGAGAGAGAGAGAGAGAGAGAGAGTGTGTGAGGCTAAATAGAAACCATTTGAATACATGTATAATTTTAATGGTACTTATTTATATTTGATCATAAATATGTATTTAAAAGACAAACTTCCAATTTGGAATCTTTCAAACTTTCAAAATGTAAACTACCATTTAAGTACCATTTAACTACCAACTAAGACAAACAATGTTTTTTTTTAAATAAACAAAAATGTGTATATTCTGGTGATTTAATTAAAATTTATTTTCATTTTAAATTGTTCTAGCTGTGTCGTTTAATAAAAACATGTAAAGCAATTTAATCATAAAATACTATACCTTGGTTACGTCAAAAAAGTGTCCAAACTTGTGGGTTTCCTCGAGACGTTAGTCAGCCTTCCAAATTTTTTTCTCAGTTCCCCTAAGACGGATTTTGCTCCTCCTCTTCCTCAGGCTCCGACAGCCATTATTCTCTAGGTCCCGGTTGATCCCGACCATCATCATCACCATCATCTCATTGCATCAAGCGCTCAGGATGCTTATCCTCACTTTCTCAGGCTGATCGCCACCACACGAAGCTTCTCACGGACGTTTCCCCAGAGTGGATCATTTTTTTCTGGAGCATGTGTTGAGATCTAAAACCCCATGAGAAGATCGTTTCTCCTGTAGGACAGGTGAGCGGACGAACAACGTTTAGTTTGACTTGAACAATGTTTGGCTCCACGAATCTTCTCAGAGACCCAAACTCCACGAGATAAAGGACCCAGGTCTGTCTTTTACCAGCGAGAATTGAAGAAATCAAGATTGTCAGAAGAGGTTTGTGGAAGTTCTTCCAAGCAGAGGTTCTCCGCGTCTTTTTGGGGGTTCGTTTTAATGTTCGGGAGCGAAGATCACTCGACACGGAACATCACGCAGCCGAGTGCAACTTTTGCAGACGAGATGGATCCTGTTCGTTCCTGGGTGCGGAATGTCGGGGTTATTGACGCCAATATTGCCGCACAGAGGTAATGTTTGTTTTTTCCAGGTCTTTGAATTAACAAAAGAACATGCAATTATCGCGCATTACTTGTTAATTGCATACGGTTCGAATCTAATTTATTGCACGCTCTTTCAGATCAAGACGGTAAAGTTGATTAACTTTAAGTGATTAAAAAGTGATTTTGCATTTATTATTGTGTGTCATCTTTATGTGCAATTTATACAAAGCAATTGAATGTTTGAAATAAAACATAATAGCAACAGGTCAATGACCAAAATGACCCTTTAAAAATTACAAGACAAGCAGGCACGAGCCGAAAGAAAGAGGCAAAACAATACACAAAAACCGGATTGTCTCATTGTAATTCACCCATTAATAATGTTATTTTAAGGCACTTGAGTGTCACTTCAACGGCAATTGTTTCGAGGCGCAAAGATTTTCTATTTTCAATAATAGATTTGCACGAAACTGACGCAAATATCTAAAAGTTTTAATGTACGGCTATTTTTTTTATAATTGGCCACTTGTTTATCGGAACCAAACGTCGATTGTGTGCATCTCTTAATTAAATTAAATTAACAGGCTTTTCCCCCCAGAATAATAATTTTGTAGCTTTATGCTTTCTCTGAAGTGTTTGACTTTATAACTGGAAACAGAATATAATTTTAGCAAAGATAATATCTTATAAACATTATTGTTTGCTTTAAATCATCACAAAAGATCAACAATCTATTAGACACTTAGTTTGACAATTAATCTAGCTCTATAATATTTCATTTTTTTTTACTTAACTTCAACTTGATTTATTAGTTGGTAAATGAAGCATTTTATGCCTAAAATTATTGCATTAATGTCCAATAAATTGTAAAGGGATTAAAATAAACCATTTCCCCTAAAAAAATCAAATCTTGTTTTATAAACATATAATTTATGCCCTTACATAAATCAAACACAGTACGGATTATTGATATTATTTATAAAAAAAATATGAGAAATACTATTAATTTGTTAAAACTGTATATATATGGTATATACATACGAATATATATATATATATATATATATATATATATATAAATAATTATATCTAATGAATAAATACACATATAAATACACATGCACATCTGTCTGTGTTTATACAATTTATTATACTCCATTGCGTGTATATAAACAAACAAACATATGATATTATGTATTTACATAAATCATAAATACTTATAAAGCTGATAACTACTAGCAAATATCTGACTTTGTGTGTTCCTGCTATTATGTTAATGATGTATGTATGCGCTTTGAGACAGCTGTAATTGTGAAAAGCGCCCTACAAATGCACTGAACTTGTATGTATCATTAAAGTGTAAGGTTAACGTGTAAGATTAATGCTTTTTTGTTCATTCCTCCACAGCGGCGTGGCCCTGTCCCGGGCACACTTTGAAAAGCAGCCACCCTCCAATCTCAGAAAGTCCAACTTCTTCCACTTTGTGCTGGCGCTCTACGACCGCAACGGTCAGCCGGTGGAGGTAGAGAGGACGGCGTTTGTCGACTTTGTGGAGCAAGACAAGGTATGTTAAGCAAATGCAGGACATGCATGACACCAAAGGATTACGTCAGACAATTTCCAGCTAGTTCTCGCGATGCTCAAAGCGGCTTGTGCGTGATCAGATGTTGCTTCTTCTGCTCTATCTGTGCCTGTTGGATCAAGGAGCAGATGGGAGAAAAGACCAACAATGGAACTCATTACAAGCTCCAGCTCCTCTATAGCAATGGTGAGTTTACACGGTTACTCGTGTTTGAGTTCTTGTGATCTTTCCTCCATCTCGTCTCCTTTACAGGCGTCCGAACAGAGCAAGATCTTTATGCGCGTCTCATCGACTCCGTCACCAAGCAGGTAAACCTCCATCCGTGTCCACAAGCTCGACATGAGTTACATGGCCTTCCTCTTTTTCCACGTTCAGCCCATTTCCTACGAGGGACAGAACAAGAATCCGGAAATGTGCCGCGTCCTGCTAACTCACGAGGTCATGTGCAGGTGAGCAGAGGTGGAATCGATGAGGCTTTGTGGAGGAAACAGCAGGTTTCTTTAGCTGCTCTTTACACTCTCTGAGTTCTTTCGCCAAGTTCAGCTCACACACTGAAACTAACCAGAGAGCAATAACACGGACTCTAGTGGTGTTTTATCAATACTTTTTGAGATATTCATGAGACTACAGCAGGGTAAAGCTTTTTTCAGCAATTCTGGGATTGGATGTGATGGGAAGCTGCTCACAAATGTTTTAAGAATGAGCAGTTTTCGTTATTTAAACTTTTGTTCCTTCTCATTGCATGTAATGCTGGTTTGAAAAATAATGCTAGTTTGCTAAAACGGGCTGATTTCCCCAAACATCCTATACATGATGAGAAGCTGCTTAAAAGCTAAGAATGCTGTTAGCATTATCTTTTTTACTAATTTAAACTTTTGTTCCTTCTTGTTACGTTCGTTGCTAGTTCCAAGTATAATGCTAATTTGCAAACACATACTCCTAAAAAATAACAAAACATTTAGTGTTCTGTAACTTTTGTTGCATAATTACATGCATTATAATGCCAATCTGCCAAAACTGGCTAATTTTGCAATCCTCACTTGGATGTCTGAATCTAAAGAGACTTATCCTCCATCGACATTTGACAAGCCAACCAAATAATCAAACAAACTCCCCAGAACGACAGTTTAATTTCCCTACAGTTGCGTTCCATCTATCAAAGACAAACATTAACGCCCTTATAATCCATCACGGTCCAGTCAATCGCTTCGGCTCCTCTGGAAGTCAAAGCGTCTCTTTTGCTTTTTCCAAAAAAAAAAAAAAAAAAAAAAAAACCCAACATCCGTCCGCCTCATCCCATTTTGATTCTGACGTCCTCCATCCTCCATCCAGGTCAGCGTCCGAGAGAACACACGGCAGCTGGGCCGAGAGAAAGAGGAATAGCAAATGTCACAGGAGGCAGAAAGAACAGGGGGTGTGCGGTGACCTCAGGCTGGAGGACAGCATTAGGAAGGATGGAGGGGGAGTCGGACCGGGCTCTGCCCCTATTGTGTGGCCAGCAGATGCCCGAGTGGGTGCTCACAGCTGGTTAATAACAGAGCTGATGGGAAAGGGGGTGCGGAGGGCAGGCGACACAGCTGGGGAGTGACTGTGTCTGACGGGGTGGGGGAAAGGAGAAAGCGTACGGGCAGATGGCCAGGGGGGGGGGCACTTTTGTTATGCCGGTGCAGGAGTCAGGGGTGTTGGGACGCGTCGTGGCCGCTCACGTGTGTTCTGAAGCGCAGCTATCGCTCGGCTTTACATCTCTCGCTTTCTCTTGTCTGATCAAAGCCGCTGCTGTGAGAAGAAAAGCTGCGGAAATCGCAACGAGACGCCCTCCGACCCGGTCATCATCGACAGGTAAGAACTGCTCAGATGTGAGGTGGACAGACACCACTTCTGAGCACGCATGAACAAACGGAGAAGAACCTATCTATCCATCCATCCATCCATCCATCCATCCATCCATCCATCTATCCATCTATCCATCCATTCATCCATCTATCCATCTATCCATCTATCCATCTATCCATCCATCCATCCATCCATTCATCCATCCATCCATCCATCCATTCATCCATTCATCCATTCATTCATCCATTCATCCATTCATCCATTCATCCATCCATCCATCCATCTATCCATCTATCCATCCATCCATCCATTCATCCATCCACTCATCCATCCATCCATCAATCAATCAATC
>MU204310.1:1479147-1493114 GCA_017309775.1 Paedocypris sp. Pulau Singkep
ATAGAAGACTAGCAGTGACTTGTGACAACTGCATTGTAATCAAGCATTAAAGCCACAGGTTTTCACTGGGATTCAAAACCCAAACCTTGGGGTTGCGAGCATCACAAGCTGCTGAATAGGTCACTGACTTTGGTTCTTTTGCACAAGCGTTAATTAAACCACTGGAGTTTTTCCCCCCACAGTTTTTCTATCTTGAGAAGAGTATTTTTTTTTCTGTAGCAAAAATAGAAGCTTTCTGTTTCCTTCCCTCAGTTTTAATGAAATCACATATGGTTCTGTATGAGGAACAAAATCCCCAGTGGAACCTTCATAACGCTCCTCATGTTTAGCAAACAGGAAAGAAATATTGGAGTGGAACGTTTAGGAAAACAAACATTTGATTTCTGTCATCAATTATCAATTAGTGCATATTATAAAATAATATTAAAAATAAAGAACAATATAGGGACACTTAAACTTGGCAGCTCACGTTTAGACACACATACACACACATATATCAATTTATATTTTAAAACATAGATGTAAATAATATACTTGTTTGTGTTTATTGTCCTGTAACATTGTTCTGTACTACACATGCATACACAATAATATATAAACATGGGAAGTTAAATAATTTACTTTAAATTACATGCATGTATATATTTTTCTTCTTACAAGCATTGTTTTTCAAACACACACACTACTACTACTACTACTACTACTACTACTACTACTACTACTACTACTACTACTACTACTACTACTACTAATAATAATAATAATAATAATAATAATAATAATAGTAATAGTAGTAATTATAATTATAAAATGTTTTTTTCATTACATAACCCACATAATAAATATTTTATCTTAAGAACATTGTAAATACACATTTTACACATCAACTGCAAAGGAAATAGTATTTATTAAAGGAAAATGAGTTTACATCACTCCGCTCTTAATTTCTTTTTTCTCCATTCCCACCCCCACCACCTTTCCCCCTAATATTGATATAATTAGTCCTCTCCATCAGGACATCTCCTCCAGGCTTGAGGGAATTGCAATCCCAAAGCACCTATAACCCCCTCCGTTTTTAATCTGTGTACGTTTTGTTTGGACCTGCTGCTCTGTCTGTCTCCTCTCCACCCCTTCGCTCCCCCACAACTAATCCACTTATTAGCAGAAGGGGTTAGAAAGACCCTCAGCTGATCCTCCAGGAGGCTTTTGTCACATTAGGCTCCTGACTCTTTCTTCCACTCGTGCAGTTTAACGCCTCAGACTGTCTTGATGATGCTCAGACGCTATTCTCAGCATTTCATTCAGAATCATAATTTTGTGGCAACCCCGATACTGTTGACGACGGGGTTGATCTGTGGGTTTGTTGTTTGTGGAAGTGTTGGAAAATCTAAAGGAACAAATCCGAAAGTGTCACGTAATTCGACAAATGATCTCGTGAAGCGTCATGATGAACATTCACTTACTGTATTTTCCGTACCACAAGGCACACTTAAAATCCTCAAAATTACTTAGCAAATGACTCTTAAAACTCTCTTAAAGACTCTTAAAGGATTTAACCTGAAATCTAATCTGGAATTTACTCCATTTTGAAATGTATAATTCAGTGCACTTAGTCCAAAATACGGTAATGCTTTCAAATCTTCGTTAGTATTGTATAAAATATTAGAAACCGTTTTTACAGCCGACCTGGGAAGCAAAACCCTATTAGGTCTGTGTCATATGTAAATGACGGATTGATTCCAAGACGAACCCGTTTAATCTGAAAATCAATGGCTGATCAATAAAGCCCAGCTGGTTTAGCAACAGACTTTAATCCCGAGGATCAAAGTGTTTGTTTCCAAAGTGGCTCTGTGCAAATTTAATGAGTGTTTGGCTCCGGAAACACTGGTTTCATTGCCGACTAAGACAAAGATGATGAAATCACAAGTGTAGAGCTGAGATGCTCTTGCATGTTTGATACTAATGTGTCCGTCTTGAGGAAGCAGAGGAATTACAGATTACGATCAATACGACCATCAATATTTCTAACATCTGCGATCAAGTCAGTTACATTGCTGCTAATCTAGAAATGCACATACAGCATTTTTCATCTATGTCTTTCCTGTAGCTTCACTAGTAGATGGTAGTGTTTTCAACACCAAGGTTTTGGGTTCAATTCTCGAGAAGGCGTGACGTTTTAGTGTTTGACTCACTCTGGATTAAAGCGTCTGTGGGAAGCTTTAACTATCACCTTATTTTATCCTGTTCTAAATGTTGGGTCAATGTGAACAGCCTGATGTATTAAAAAAACAAAACAAAAGTATACACATTTCCAACAAACAGATTTTTATGGCTTTAAGAGGCTTTGTGACTGTATTTAGTTGTAGTTTTTCTCCAGTAACAATTTTTGCATCCCAATCAAAGTCTATTAAATGAGCAATAACACAGTTGAACTGGTGTTGGCAACACTTTAGCTTGAGGGTTCAATTCAACGTAAAGACACAAGGTTTCAGTCTTTGTTGGTCAAACAATGAACAATGATAATTATTGATTACAAATATTTAACAAATAAACAAAAAAATATAAAAAAATTTAATCAATAAATAAGACCCAATAAAAAGTAAACAATCCTCCACAGCCCAAGATAATTGTTTTATTTTATTAATTTATTTTATTAAGTTTTATTCATTCATAATAAAACGAGCAAAAAAACAAACAAAGAAACAACATTTTCAATTATAAAAAAAAAGCTCTGAACCGAGT
The DNA here is from genome assembly GCA_017309775.1 of Paedocypris sp. Pulau Singkep. Lineage (NCBI taxonomy): Eukaryota > Metazoa > Chordata > Actinopteri > Cypriniformes > Paedocypris > Paedocypris sp. Pulau Singkep. Next base: position 1,481,890 of record MU204310.1, read on the forward strand.
CAGATGTTTAATGTCGATTAATGAAACCGTTAAAGCTAAACCGTTTGAGATTTTGTGAAAATACAACAACAACAAAAAACAATAGACATGACTCTCCTTTTTTAAAAGCTTCAGTAACAGCTAAAAGACGACGAACGTTTCCACACGTGGGAATGGAACCATCTGTCTCTTCTCACTTTGCTAATCAAACCCAGGGGAGTTTAAAATGAGGAAATCGACCGAGAACTTCAGGATAACAAGAATAACAAGTAAATCACAAAAAAAAACAAAATAAAAAACGCATGAAAAGTCTTCAGGTAGTACAGTCACGCAGAGATTTACAATATATGAGGCGAATAAACGGATGGAAATGAATGTGTAAAATCAGAAGAGGGTTGTTTCAGGAATTCAGGAGATGAAAAACATTTCTCTAGTTTGATTGAGTTCAAGTTTGTAGTCCGGCGTCATAGATCTGAGGAATCATTAGGAGGAAGTGTGCGCTGTTGTTCTCATTGTTGTTCTGATTAAATCACAATTCTAGCGCTTTTATTTCACGAATCGACCTGATAGTAGGTTTGTGATGAGGATTGGTTTACAACTAATAACTGCGTGATACACTAGCAGAACATTTCGTCCAATGAATCACTGAATGTTTGGAGAATTTGACGAAAAGGTTAGTAACATTAAGACATGACGGCGTTGGCGATGGGTTTTCAGAGAGAATGAGATATCAGTCAGTGTGGCTGTACCTGTACGAGGGCGACCCGTGCGTGTGTGTGTGTGTGTGTGTGTGTGTGTGTGTGTGTGATGAATCTGTCAGGGCTGGGGCCGGGGTTGATGGGGCCGTTGACAGCTTCTCCGCAGGCCTGCTGTGAGCCCCATCACTTCCTCCACTCCTGTTTCTCCCTGCGACTTCTCCTCCAGCCGCATCTGGACACATTTGCTACGGATTAGACATGGGCTATATATTACAGCACCTTCGCTGGGGCTGATGATGTTCCTCAAAACGACCTCTGCTTTTAAAGGGCAGGAATTTGATTTTCAGGGGCATTTTTTTTTGTAAATATAATGCAGTTTGTTTCCGAGGCCTTTTGTCATTTCTGAAATAGTAGTTGTTTTTAGTATTAAATCTTCCTCAGCTTGTTTGTGGAAGTATAATTATCACAATTGCACAAATTTATGGCAGGAGCAAGGTTTTAAAGGTTAGATTTAAAAGCTCAATTAAAACTAGTTTCTACTGCAAAAAAGTGTGTGTGTGTGTGTGTGTGTGTGTGTGTGTGTGTGTGTGTGTGTGCGCGCGCGCACGCTGTGAGATTTTATATATAAATACTGTGCAATTTTTTAAATATTTACAAAATAATGACCATAAATATAAGAAATTTACAAATAAAAACATTACTAAATATATTAATAATGCATACATTGACTACATTAGACTTAAAAAATATGATGCTGATAATAAAAGATTTAAAAATTGTGATTAATCACAAATGTTGTCATTATAATGCAGTAATGCATTACATGATCAGGATAACATAATCTATGTAATAACATTGTTGCAATGAATAATTATTATTTTTACATAACAATAATAATATAATCATAATAATACAAATCTTTTCAGATTGTAGTGTCAACCAGTTGTAATCATTCAAGCTGCAGTGTTTGCTTTTCTTGGTTGTGTTATTTCGTTTTGCCAAGTTTGCTTCTACATTCAGTACAGTGAGTTCTGGCATCTTCTGCAGTGTTTTTTTCATTCCATCTTTGGTTGTGGAAGCAGATGTTGTCTGTCAGATCCCATCATTACTGGCTAATTAAGCAGACTTCATTTCCCTCTCTTCTGTCAGACACTCCATAGTCTTTGTTTTCACACAGATATAAAGCTTGTGCTGACATCTGATTTGCTACTGATAAACTACTGTACTCACCATATCTGTACAGTACATAGTGGAACTCAATAAAGCCGGTTTGGTCAATTTCCTGTGGCTCAAGCAGCTGATCTCTGATCTTTTAGTGTGCGCAAAACTGAAGGTTGTGAGTTCTATTCCAAAGTTAGTGGATCGTAAATTTAACAAACCCGCAACTTTTAGTACTTCTTACATCATCGTCTTCAATATTCATCAAAAACTTCAAAAAGATACAGATTATTGGCAAAACTACAAAACTGTTACCGGTTCGAATCTCAAAAAAGCTTGGAAAATTGTGATGGAAGCAAGAGTTTAGAGTTTTGGACCTGTAGAGTTTAGTTAGGTTGCAACATTTAGTTACAAGAGCTATTTAACCCATTGTCTTCCACTATTGCTAAAAGCTAAAATCTTTGTTTTTAATTTCAATCGTGGGTACAAAATTATAGAAACAAATTACTTTCCCTGTTATATTACGGTAAGTAAGGGCTGTTGACCAAGAGTTGTTGGTTTTATTCCAAAGAACGCTTCACCAAAGCTTGTGGGATCATTTTGGAAATGGAACCTTGGGAAATTCCTTCTGGAGAATTTTCAGCAGTTTGTGTTCTTTACACCATTGTCATTCGTTTTTCTATAGCAAAACTCTACAGTTTTTGCCAGACGACAGTAATCAACACCCAAAGTTGTTCAATTCCCAAGGAGGCTTGCATTTTGTGACGTGAGACTACAACACCACAGCTTGTTTGTTCTTTGGGAAATTAATTTGCCAATTTACAATAGTCAAATCCAGCATCTTAACAAAAAATGGCGAAAAGCTAAAAAGGTTTGTTGTTTATCTTGTTCTGTCATTCACCAATTTGCCAAAATCTGATGTTTTGTCATTGCGTTGTCACAGGATCTAACAAAAATATACAATAAATCAGAATGAGTCTAGAGGGGAAAGGGTGGATTTGAGCTGCTTGTGTTTTCTGCTGGAAGTGTGAAAGGTCCGGCTCTGGTATGTGGAGATGGAGGTGCTGATTTGAAGCCTCTGTGTGTTTGTGCCCCGTTAGTGGGGTCAGAGGCTTGGAACGTGCCCTGTTAACCCCTCCACCAGTCTGGCCCCCGAGTCTGCCAAGGGTTCCTGGGAGCCCGGGGTATTTATGGCCAGATCCAGTCAACCTCTTCTACACAAAAACCCCTCCGACGCTCCAGCCACACTGACCTTCTTGGGGAAAGTCTGCAGCTTTCTAGGGTGGTCCACAAACACACCACTGATGCTCGGCTTGTGTGAGGGACCGAAGGAGGGTGGATGTGAGAGCAGAACCTTCGCACTGCCAACATGTGGCGTACAGTTGAATCTTCTCAGCACGTTGTTGGTTGGATGCTGCACATCTGGTTTCCAAATTTCCTCCCCCCTTTCTGCCTCCGTGTCATGACACTGTTGTTTTTCCAAGACAAGGAAAGGGGGGCGAGATGGACAAGGGGGCGAGTGATGAGTGATGGTCCTGAATCTAAAACCAACAGTCTCCTTCTCCACTGTTGTGTCTGTCTGTGGACAGCGATCTGCAGAATTCCCAGTTCACTCGTCACAGAAACGAAAGGGAGTCGAGGAACAACAGTCGCCGGCTTCAGGCGGACTCAGTAATCCTCATAATTGCATTAAACACCATTGACTGGATTAGCAGATTAGCCGTCGCATTAAAAGCAGCGAGAGGATGACGGCTTTTGACACCAGAGTAAAAAATAAAAACCAAGTAAATGTAAGTGAGTATTTTGGAATGTTGAAGAAAAGCAATGGTGTAAAACACTAGTCTTAATAGTCGCTGGTTTATGATTTTAATTGAAAAATGAAAAAAAATTATTTGTCAACCGAAATGTTTGTGAAAGCACCGTTTTAGGTAGAATATTATTATTATTTCTAAAGTAAAAAGGAAGAAATAATTATTCTCATACTACAGTTGTATATGTATATTTTGTCATATAATTCCCATTTTATTATTAAATATAAATGTTATGTTAAATAAAACTCATTTTAAATTTAACATGAGTTAAAATTGTAGCATGTCATTGGTTGAACCTCCAATAGCAACTATTTATTCTAAACGTTTCTTTAAATTATATTTATAAAATGTTATGAATTAGTTTATTGTTTGCGGGTTCCCTGATTGTACAAAACATTTATTCACAATATTGATATTTGTATTATTATTATTATTATTATTATTACTATTATTATTATTATTATTCAAAGACAATAAGAGGTTAAAATCAGAATTCAAACAGAATTGCAAAACAACAGGTTAGTGATTTCTTAAAATCACAAAGTAGTTTTGAAATGTTCTTCGTGGCTTATACTTAGTTCAATGGTTGTTTATTTGATTATTACTTGTTTTTATTTTTTTTTATTATATTGTAATCAACCTGATGTACACCAGTTGCTGCACTTTTTAAAATCAGCATCATACCAAAGTTTATGCAACAATTCAATGGAAAGTCTTTAACTGTTTCTAAATCAAGGTATCAGTAAATTCAATTGATCACTGAAGAATCTTCCTGACAGTTCTCAAACACGAGCAGCGCAGATCACACACTCCATCACTGTTGTTTACTGTGTAATGATCCCAGCTTTTATTTGCAAGACAACAAAGATGGAGAAGTGTTGTTTGGAAAGAGCATGGCTGTCAAGAAGTCCTAATTAATTATGCAAGATAGATCTAATTACGATGCAGCGAATGGATACATGGCAGAAGGTGCGAGCGGTGAGCTCAGAGATTTGCATGCTAAGTGAGTGGGGGAGTGACTAATGCATGTTAATGCTCGCTCGCCCCATGTGCTTTAATTTGGCTGCTCACAGCTGTGCTGCAGAATTTCATTAAAGGGCGAAAAGTTGCTGGTGTGGTCGGGCGGAGGACGGGCGGGGTGGGGCCGGGCCGGTCCAGAACCAGGACAGACATGGGTCAGAGTGTCGTGAGGGAAAAAGGAGTGTGCTTCAGGACCTTGCACACACACACACACACACACCCACACACACACACACACACTCACACACACACGCACACACACACACACACACACACACACACATGATATAAGATATAAGTACATATATAAATGCGTGTTGTCATTTATAAATGTTTATAAAAAAGAAAGAAAGTTTAGAGCAAAAACAGATATCAGTAGGGACAAGACAAGGGACATGAAAGAAAAAAGTGAGACAGGGAGAGAGAAAGATAAAGAAAACAAGAAATAAGGGAGAGAAAAAAAAAAGAAATGGAAAGAAATTACAAAAGAGATGTGTTATTGAAATGATGAAATAGAGAAATCAAACTCCAATTCTACTGAAAAATGTAAAGTTGCTGAAATCTATTATTGTGTGTTTTTCAGATTTTTCTTGAAGTTTTTCCTAAAGTGCAATCAGAACTGCCTGAAGACGGCAGGAAACCCCAGAGACATGAGGAGATTCCAGGTACACACACACACACACACACACACACACACACACACGCACACACATCAGGCTATCTGTACACAGTTCTTGGGTATGGTAGACAGTAGTGTTGGGCTTCCAGTAGTGTGTGGAGGAGGAGACAGTGGTCTTCAGGAAGTTGTCAGGACTTGAGTGATGGGCTCCAGATGGGGGAGGTCAGGCTCTCTGACCCAGGAAGTGCTCACTGCTCACCGGGGACCTTCCTGCTTCACTACTTCCTGCGTGTCTGTCACTACCACAGCCTCGCTCTGATGTTTCCTCGCTCCTTGAGTACATTTTTTGGGGGTCTGACAAATGAACACTGCTCCGGCAAGATTTAGTTTGGCAAATATAAGTGTGGCTGGACTTTAGCATTGGGTACGGTTGATTTTGTTAATGTTAGAGTTTGTTGACTTTTGTTATTGGATTGTTCAGTTAATTTTGTGTCTATAAAATATTTCGTACTTGCTTGAGAATAACTAAATACGAATACACATTTTTATTGTAATCAAAATCAACATCAATATGCATTTTTATTTCAATTTAAAATGTAAAAAAAAAACATTTTATAGTCTAATAAAATGTTTAATTTTATAGTCAAATGAAAAATACTATGATAATATAAGATGTGAATGGGTAGACAGACAGACAGACAGACAGACAGACAGACAGACAGACATGTCGGTGGTGGACATATGAATGTAGATAGATAGATAGATAGATAGATAGATAGATAGATAGATAGATAGATAGATAGATAGATAGATAGATAGATAGATAGATAGATAGATAGATAGATAGATAGATAGATAGATAGATAGATAGATAGATAGATAGATAGATAGATAGATAGATAGATAGATAGATAGAAAGAAGTGCTGGCCTTTTCAATGATGGTGTGTTTCAACAGGTGGTCCTCTCTACAACGGTCAGCGTGGACGGTCCAGTGCTGGCCATTTCTGACAACATGTTTGTTCACAACAACTCCAAACACGGACGACGCGCCCGGAGAACCGAGTCCGGCGAGGCCGTGGAAACCAGCATGGAATATGGTGAGTCCCTGTCGGTAGAGTAGGGATTAAACCGACGGGTTGGAATGTCTCCTCACGTGTGTCTGTGATGCACCAGCGACTCCCAGTATCAAGGCCATCAGTCCCAGTGAAGGCTGGACTACAGGAGGAGCCATGGTCATTGTGATCGGAGAGAACTTCTTTGACGGCCTGCAGGTGGTGTTTGGCAGCATGCTCGTGTGGAGCGAGGTACACGCCGGTCCATCGGGTTGGCAGCATTTGTGGCACGTTGGACGCCAGAAGGGACTTTTATTTTGTCTTCATCCTCACAGTTGATCACGCCCCATGCCATCCGAGTCCAGACTCCCCCGCGACACATTCCCGGGGTCGTCGAGGTCACGCTGTCCTACAAATCCAAGCAGTTCTGCAAAGGAGCTCCGGGTCGATTCATTTACACCGGTAAATACTGCATAATGCCGATTTTACAGATATTTTACATAAAATAAACATTTTGGCTTTTTTTTTTTATTGCAAGTGTTTTAATGTTAACCACCTGAATATCACTTGTGCTATTTTAATTAGTAGAAATAAAGGTCATGTGCAGCTAATTAATCATAAACAGACAGAATACATTATTAACACAGTTCATTTTTACCAACGTCTGAACACATCAAACTCATTTAAATGCTAAATGAATAATTCAACACTGTTTTCACACAAGCAAAAAGTAGAAGCAAGTATTCTTGCTCATAACGCATTTTTTTTCTCATTTACTTTCCAAACAAGAAAGCGCGTTCTTTATAGTTCGACTTTTGTAGTCTATCCTAAGTAGTAAACTGTAAGTTGTGTGCATAGAGTTAATACACAAGTTTAGCTTGTTTTCATTGAAATTCTTATTATTCATTGAGTAAAAAAAAACAAAACGACACTTGACTAGCGAGAAAGCAAAATGGTGACAGAGCCTAGGAAAACAAAAGCTGTGAGAGAGAAACGCAACTCCTTATCATTTCCAGTACACGTAATTATAATCTTATAATTATTATAGTGGTTATAATTGACTAAATATTGCACCTAATTATTTATTAAATTCTTGCTACAAGTACAATTCATTTCCTGAAGAAGTGTTTGGGCCTGAGAGCCTTGGTCAATTTTTTTTACTGTAAATATTCTTTTCTGTACGAGAAACGGAGTTATTTGCAAACCTGCCAGAATAAACGGACGTTATTTAAGTAACCCGTGTGACGGTTTCCAGCTCTGAACGAGCCCACCATCGACTACGGCTTCCAGAGGCTCCAGAAGCTCATCCCACGGCATCCAGGCGACCCAGACAAACTAGCCAAGGTCAGTACGTGCTGCCAGGAGAGAGCTCTGCTGCTCACGGCGCTGTGTTTGCTGCAGGAAATGTTGCTTAAAAGAGCCGCGGATGTGGTGGAGTCGCTTTATGGAAATGCCACCAGCAATCAGGTAACTACAATAAAAACCACTCAAGCAGCTTCACCCAGCAGATCTCTTACTGGCTCAGTGTTCGCTGTGGTCCAGCGGAAGAGAGTTGCTGATTCAAGTCCCGGTCCGGCAGGTTGGCCTAACTTGAGTGAAAGTTTGGATTCCTTGGTGTAAAAGTTAGACCATTACAAGTCAACAATTCTTAGAACACTTGAGTAAAAGTCATAAAAAAAGAATAGGAATAGGAAAAACAGTGAAACACAAATGTGAAAAAGCGATTTATTTTTGAGGTTTTATTCCCTAGAACAGAAATGAAATGAAACACCTCAATGTTTTAAAATGGCAGAACAAAACAGATATAACAAGTTACTATTCAAATGTAGTGGAGTAAAAAGTACAGATGCTCGCAAATGTAAAGTAGAGAGTAGGAGTTGCTTATATTTCATATTGTTTTAATACCCAGTACAAGTACCAAGTAGCCAAAAACATATGATATAGTAGCAAGTATCTAGTATAGTAGAAGTAACAAAGTTCTTTTACTCAAGTACTTTACACCACTGCTCCCGACACATCGGCTTGAGGCTTCCCATTGCTCTGAGTCTGTGTGTGTCACTTCAATGTGTGTGTTCAGTAGATGGTTTAAAGCAGAGTCAAATATTGTTACGGCCCCTGGTGGCCATATTAACAAACTCACTTACCTACTTACGGTACTTACTTGTTTTTTTTTTTTGTTGTGTGCCGCCCTTTTAACTTTAACTTTATTCCACGTCTTCACACAGGCTGCTGTGTGTAGCGCCTCAAGAGTTCAGAGGTGTAAGGTACTTGAGTAAATGTACTTTGTTACTTTACTAAAGTATGTTTTTGTACTGAGTATCAAAAATAGAAGCAACTTTTACTCTCTACTCCACTGCATTTCTGATTGAGTAACTGTACTTTTCACTCCACTACATTTGAATTGACACTTACTGTTACTCGTTACATTTTGATTGTGTGAGACAAACTGTAATCGATTTTTTTTTGTTCATTTCTTGGGCGAACGAGGTGATTTTGCCATCTGTCGTCTGCTGAAGATACTGGAAGCTCATTGTGAATTAGAAACCACATGAACGCGACTTAGAGACGTGAATATTTACCAGGATTTGTTTGTATAGGATTTATTTTATTTATTTTGCACATTGGAGTTTGATTGAGACTGACTTTTTGTTCTTTATTTAACTAGTTTTACCATTTTTGAAACATGGATTAGTTTCTTTATTAGAAAATAAAACTTCATGAAGAGACATTTTTCACATTTCTTTGTAATTTTTTTGTTGTTGTTGCCTAAATTCAGTAAGTAAAATACTTAAGTTCTTTTAAAATGGGATACTTTGCTACTTTGACTCAAGTCTTATTCATAGTGGTGACTTTTTACTTGTATTGGAGTGACGTATACAGTACGTATCTGTACTTGTACTCAAGTATGGCTGTCCGCTACTCTTCACACCTCTGCAAGAGTTATTGTGGTTTAGGCTCCGCCCCAACATTCTGATTGGTGATGAGACGGCAGTGGTCTTGAGTATGAATGTGTTTTATGTTGTGACAGGACATGCTGCTGAAGCGTGCGGCGGACATCGCTGAAGCTCTGTACAGCGTTCCTCGGCCACACAGTCAGCTGCAGGCCATGCCAAGCTCCCCGGTCCACGGCAGCGTCATGGGTCTCAGCTCATACCCCACCCAGCTGGGCGTCAGCATCGGGGAACCCGGGCAGCCCACTAGCCAAGGTAAGAACTCTCAGGACGGGTGGCATACGTAAGTGTCGGAAGCTGAAGGTTGGAACCTCGGATCTGCTTCCTGGATGCTGCAGTGCCAGCTGCCCACTGCTCCTGCTGTGTGTGTGTGTGTGTGTGTGTGTTCACTGTTCGTTCTCTTTCATTGGGTTGATTTATAAAATATGCTTAATTACGCAATCAGAAATGAAATTGCCGCCGTTTAAAAGTGTGTGGGAATTGATTCCTGTTGTTCATTGTTCATAAAGTGAAGTTTTATAATAAAAAAGGTACTACAGTATTTATATTTGAATGATTTTAGAAAAATTAAATATGTGAAAACAATACAATCATTAATGTAGTTGTTTGTTTCTATTATATAGCGTTATTATATACGTAGTAGTAGAGAATGTTCTGCCCATTTATTGATACATTTAATTCCAGTGAAACATTATTTATCAAACCAAAAACAATACTTATTAATTAATAATAACAATAAAAATAACTTTTTGACAAAATGACAAATTGGTATAACAGAAAATACATACGTAAATATTTTACATCTCAGTGAGTCGCTTCCTAGTTTCTGTTTAAAATGTGTGATTAAACAATGTAATAAAGTAATAACAACAACCATTTTGTTGTATCTAGATCAGTGGTGTCAAACTCATTTTCCCCGAGGGCCACATCAGTATAATGTCTGTCCTCAAAGGGCCGGATGAAACTTAAAAATGTAATCAAATGTAAAATAAATGTAACTGTCACGCATTTATAAATCACCGTCCCTGGTCCTGAAATGGCCAGGTGTCTCACACAGCTCATTATTTATCATACTTTAATCAAGTGACAATTGCAGTTGCGTAGAAGATCTGTTTGCTTGTTGCTCTAACATAAATCCTTTAAAATTTTGTCAGCTTATGAAAACACACACAACTCAATTAAACAAACTGTGAATAAAGAAAAACAGCATGAAACTGTGTAAACGCTGCCGTCACTACTGTAGTCCAAAGGCATTGTGGGAAATGTATCTTTTGGTCAACGCAAGCTCGTAATTTATGTTTTGGCATTTATTTTTAGACATTCAAGACTTTTCATTCGCGGGCCACATAAACTGACATGGCGGGCCACATCTTGAGTTTGACACGTGATCTAGATGAATGATAAAAGTGAGAGTATTTTTGACACTGATGCAGGTTACAGCCGGGGTGGTCTGTCTCCACGGGGGTATCCGTCAGCTTCCACCCCTCAGCAGTCCGGGTACATGAATGCCAGCTACGGGACGGTGCCCATGAGCAGTCTGGGTGTGCCAGGGTCGCCGGGGTTCAACAGTGCCTCGCCCAACAGCTCTCCATACGGTAGTGTGTATCAGCCGCACTGTTCTACGGTCCCACGCCTCTAATCCAGTCTTAACGGAGCGGAACGTTTGGCTGTTTTCAGTGATGCCATCGAGTCCCGGTGCGCCAGGCTCTAGCTCCTCATCCTCTCTCTTGCCCTTCGCCACATTCCCTGCAACCAAACAGAAAAGTGCCTTCGCTCCAGTCCTGAGACCACAGGGATCACCTTCACCCGTCTGCCAGAGCTCAGGGGGCTCCAGTTTCAGAGGTGATCTATCATCTATCTATCTATCCATCTATCCATCTATCTATCTATCTATCTATCTATCTATCTATCTATCTATCTATCTATCTATCTATCT
>MU204310.1:1499576-1508227 GCA_017309775.1 Paedocypris sp. Pulau Singkep
ATTTTGAGAAATAGATTATGAAATAATTGACAATTCTTTTCAGAATAAAAAAACATTTCAGATTATTGTGTCATAATGACGGTATATTCTTTAACATCATTCGGTCCAATAGCATTTTTCCATTTGATCTTATTTCTACAATAATAATAAAACAATCAATAATAAAGGAAAGAATGACCTGCTATGACTCCAGAAGAGATGGTGGCAATGACAGGGCTCTGTCGCGCACTCATTTTACTCAAAGGTTTGAACAGAAGTCCGTCTCGGGCCATAGCAAACAGCACTCGAGGCATCGGAAACATGGCTCCCAGCAAACTGTTCAACAGTCAAGAAACATTTGTCACGTTACAGTTTTCCTGAGGCCTAAAGGCTAGACGACAGTGCTCGCAACACCGCCACACCGGGTCTGGGTTTGATTTGGAGTAAAAGCATGATGCTGAAGTAGACCAGCTGAAAACCAGGTGAGCATTCGATTTGCGATTATATCGATGTCATATAATGCACCATTGCTCATTTGCTCCAAAGTCTTCTTCTATTTAAATACATTTTAGCATTACCCCGAATTTTCTGGACTATAAGCCGCGCCTGTATATAAGCCGCATCCGCTCTATAAACGATTTTGAATTGTAAATGTACATGTGTGTAACTAAATAGATCCTTTCCTAACCGTCATTTTAACACGGCAGCAACTTTGCTGATTAAAACGGGACAGAAAAAAAGAGAAAATAAACGGTATCTACCGTATTTATCTACATTATCAAAAAATCTGCAGAATAGCCGCACTTTTGTATAAGCCGCATGGTTCAAAATCGATGAAAAAAGTAGCGGCTTATAGTCCAGAAAATATGGTAATTTCAACAATGAACAATTTCTCTACACGTTAAATTAAAGAAATATATAAACATGAGACTCTCCTTCCACCAGAGCAGGTGAAACATTAACTGGTGAGGAGACTTAGAGTCACGATGACCTGCATTATCCATACTACATTTGACTTTATGATCTACGGTCACTGTACAATACACCATACCGGATTCCTCTTAAATCTCCCCATTTAAAGATTGTATTTGGAATTTTATTGCTCTCTTGTTCACAGCAGCATGACACAATTCACCCGACTGATGTGTGAGTCAGTAGGGAAACTTGTGCATTGCAACCGTCCAGTGAAATCACACACACACACACACACACACACACACACACACACACACACACACACACACACACACACGCACACACACACACACACTCACACTGGGAGCAGTGGGCATATTTAAGCTGTGGCACTGGGCGAGGAGACGGCGCACAGTGTCTTACTCAAGTAAGTGAAACGTACCGGTTGAGGACTAGAACCTGCAACCTGTAGGTCCCAAGTTCGAGTCCCCTACTACAAGGCCACACCTGACTGGAACCTCTGAAAGAAAGTCTTGGAGCTCCTCACCTTGTGGACAGAGCACACAGAGATCCCACAGCCACGGCGTACTTGGCGGGTTCCCAGCCCACATAGGTGAAGGCGACAGGTAAAGGACTCTGAATGCTCAGCCTGTAGTACGGCATCATGAGAGTCAGAGCGGCCGACACGCCGAAGTAAGCCAGGAAACAGATGAGAAGAGACGCAACGATTCCTATAGGGATTGACTTCTGCGGGTTCTTGACCTCCTCACCTATGGATACACACGTTCAAGCAATCATCCTTCCTAGATGGTCAATTCCATGTTCTATATCCTGCTAGAACTCTAGTCAAATCTACCTTTATTGTCTATTCACCTACCTCCCTGTCTCCATCCCAACCTATCTACCTCCATATCTCCACTACCACCTTTCCTTATCCATACCCCCACCTCTCTTTCTCCAACCTTACATACCTACCTACCTACAAACTGACCAACCCACCTCTCTTTCTCCAATCTTACCTACCCACCTACGTACATACCGCCGTACCTATCTACCTCCCCTATCTCTGTTCTTACCTATCTTCCTTCTTATCTGCATCTCTACATACCTACCAATCTACCTATCTCAACCCCTTACATGTCTCATTGCCTATCTTCATCCCTTTTTACATACCTCTCCCGCTGTCCCCGTCTTTACTCTTACCTACCTTCGCACCAAACTACATCCCTACGTTACTGCCTCATTACCTCCATCCATCTATACCTTCCTACCTACCTCCGTACCTAAATCTGTACTTACCTGCCTACCTACCAACTTTTATTATAGGATGGATGACCACGACCTCACCGACCTCTTTTCTGTCTATCTCATCCACTTACTATCTTATCTACTGACTTACTTTGTGAACGTAACCAATCCCTTTGTCTTAATTTTGAAAAAGCATAGAAATAATGTAACATTATCCTACAATGGATACAATGCAACTCATCGATCAAATAATGCAAGTTACGTACTTTATACAAAAGCAAGTGTTTTGGGTGAATCATTTTATCTATGGCTACCATTATAATCATAGTACCTGTGGTTGCGATGCAGTCGAATCCAACAAAGGCGTAGAAACATGTCGCAGCTCCAGCAAATGTTCCATCAAAACCGAAAGGAAAGAATCCTCCGCTTCCTAAACTGGACGTGTCGTTTGAAAGGGAAAGATTTCTAGAGGAAACAGAAGACAAATGCTTCAACAGAAGTCTGCAGCAAGTTTGCAAATATTGCGACCTACGCATTTATACTGTAGTTCCAAATCTCCTCCTTCGATATCTGCCAGTTTCCAATGTCACCTTTGATGAATCCCGCTATGATGACAAAAATCAGCACTAAGATATTTATAACAGTGAAAACTTTGTTGACGATGGCCGACTCCTTCACTCCAAATGCGAGGATCCCTAAAAAAAACATCAGCTTTATTTAAAGCATGTCAAAGTCACAGTAGATCGATTCATATTAGGCATGATGTGCATTTTTCGAGATAAGAGCACGCTGTGATCACACTTGCCTGCCAGAACCATGATTAAGCCAGCAGCAAAAAAGTCTGGATAGGGAGCGAGGCCGGGCAAGTTCATCGGTACGTGTTCCATCAGGTAATCGGCAATTTTATTTCCAATCAAATCGTCAAATGTGCCACACCAAGCTCTGGCCACACTAGAGGTTCCTGTAAGTTATTCACAAGAAGCAACTCAGTTAATAAAAAAGATAACACACACAATTAGTTGTTACATTGAAAATAAGCATTAGCTAGTGTTTGACTGGTTAATTGGAATAAATCATCACACAAAATGTTTTTCTATTGATAGCACTTCTTAACCCACCAACTCACCCACTTGCCGGTTTAGTGATTCATTCATTCATTCACTCACTCACTCACTCACTCACTCACTCAACCATTTACTAACTGATAATGTGACTCACTTGGTCAGTGTGACTCACTGATTCAGTTAGTAAAATAACTCACTCTTCCTCAGTCACTGATTTGCTGACTTGATCATTCACTCACTCACTAATTCACAAGTCAACCAATCACATACAGATTCAGTAACTGATAAATTGATTCACTCACTCACTCACTCACAAAGTCACTGATTTACTTTTTGACTGATTCAGTAACTTTTGAGTTTATTAAGCTTTAAGTGCTTTTATAATTGTTTAATTAATTTCACAAAGTCGCTGATTCACTTGCTGAATGATTCAGTAACTGATAAAATGACTCACTCAATCACTGATTCCCTTACTCGAAAATTCACTAACTTCCTCACACACTCACTCACTCATTCACTGATTTGCTGACTTGATCATTCACTCAGTCACTGACTCAATCATTCACTCACTCACTCACAGTCACTGATTTACTTTTTGACTGATTCAGTAACTTTTGAGTTTATTAAGCTTTAAGTGCATTTATAATTGTTTAATTAATTTATTTCTTCTCATTTTCTATCTTATTCTGTATGTATATGCATTGTCTGTCTCTCTGTGTGTGTGTGTGTGTGTGTGTGTGTGTGTGTGTGCGTAGCCTTAGAAGAATCACAGGCCTCTCTGCCACGGTTTAAATGTGTAAGTCTATTGTCTAAATGTGAGAAAACCTTGATGGTTGCTAACAAGTGTAACAGCTTTATCTCTAGCTCTCTGACGTGACACGCTGTAATTCGCTGATGCAGAACTTTGCTAATAAACGGGAGTCTGGGAGAATTTCAGTTAGACGATAAGAGAGAGACGGTAGACGGAACGAAGAGCGAGTGAAGGCAAAACGAAGGGAGAAAGATTGGAGCACTTCCCAGACTCATCTGATTTCATAAACCCTGTGTTGAAGTCTTTTATTTTTAGAATATGTTTCGGGACGGCAGGATCCATCTAGCGGCAAAGCAAGATAAGATTTGAAAAGAGCGCTCATAGACCCGACAGTAGCTGATGAAACGACTCACTCAATCACCGAATCACTTACTCAAACATTCACCAACTCCCTCACACATACAGATTCACTCACTCACTAACTGATACTATAACTGATCAAACAACAAACCCACTCAATCAATCAATCAATCAATCATTTAATCAATCAATCAATCAACCAACCAATCAGCCAATCAACCAATCATCCAAAAAATAAATCAATCAATCAACTAATCAACCAATCAATCACTCACTGATTCACTGACTCAATCTGACTCAACTGATTCAGTAAATTATAAAACTACTCACCCAGTCACTGTTTCACTGACTCAATAATTTGTTGACTGACTGATTCAGTAATTGATTCATTGACTCTCACTCTCTCACTCACTCACTCACTCACTCACTCGATCAACTATGCATCTTCAATCCACTAACACCAGGAAACCAGCAAACAGTTGGACCTACAACCCTGGTTCTCAATCATGTTCCTAGCTTGCTCCCAGCACGTTGTCAACATTCTGGTAACGTTGGTGAATGTGGCGTGTGTTTGCTCTTGCCTATGATGTAGGACAGCAGCAGGTTCCAGCCGGTGATGAAGGCCCACACCTCCCCGACAGTGACGTAGCTGTACAAATACGCCGAGCCCGTCTTGGGCACTCGGGCCCCAAACTCCGCATAGCACAGCCCTGCGAACACAGACGCCACTGCCGCGATGAAGAAGGACACGATGATGCTGGGGCCGGAGACGGTGCGGGCCACCTCCCCAGACAGGACGTAGACCCCCGCCCCCAGCGTGCTGCCCACCCCGAGGGCCACCAGGTCCAGGGTGGTGAGGCAGCGCTTGAAGCTGGACTCCTCGCCATCCGGCTCCAGCGGCTTCCTCCGTGACAGCTCTTTTACAAAGGACAGCACCTTGTTACAGGACATCCTGTTGGAAAAGAGACGGGTCATGGGTTGTCCAAAGTGTCCAAAAGTCCGGCCTGGGGGACAAATGCGGCCCTTAATCAAATTTTGACCGGCCCGTGACTTGGTTCATAAAATGAATGTAATCCGGCCCGCGGCCAGTACTCAGTCCCTCCAGGATTTCACGATCGAGCCAATTCACGCGAATTCAGCGAAACCCCGCGATTTATTTGCGACCTTGCAATTTCATCCAATCACCACAAATTTACCGCAAATTCAGTTCAGCGCGTGAACACACCATGTGATCTCAAACAAATACGGTTTGTTTCGCCACGCCCACCCGAGCTTGTAAAAAATGTAATCAAAATCTTATATTTTTTTTCAATGTTTCATTATGAAGGTTTTAATTGCTTTATTTATGAACACATTTTAAAAAGCAGTTAAAATGCTAAATCACTTTATTTCCATTTTAGAATTATATCCGTTTTACTTTTTATTTTTCTCATTTTTAAATAAAAATAAACACTATTTAATGTTAAATACTAAATTATAAACAAAAATGTGTATATCCTATAATGTGTATTTTTTCCCCCGAGCCCGGTCCGGCCCCTTTGTCAAATGTTAGAACCCAATGTGGCCCGCGAATCAAAAAGTTTGGGCACCCCTGATCTAGATCTTCAGTTGACCTGCAGGTGGCGACACAATCGGATCGCAGCACTGCCCAATGTGTTTTTTTGCAATAGGTGGTATCTTTTTCTAACATCAGAGATAATAACGTAATGACTAAGCCACATGTTCTTACCCGCATTTCCTGTCACAATATCAGCAAGACTTTATGACACTGTATTTATAATGCTTATTACCCGGAGATGCTCTGCCGATGCTGCTGATTTTGTTTTGATGGGAAAAAAAATGTCACGTGATGTTAAAAACAAAAACAAAACAGACAATTTACCTAAACATGTAGTGACCCCGCTCACACAAACAATTTAGTTTGGAAATGAAAGAAATACAGAGTTAGATTAATGAAAGCCTGTATAAAATTTGACAATCTGCGGAGATAAACTTGAACATACGTGATTTTGTAAAGTAAAGCAGAGTCACAAAATAAAAGCTAACTCTGATGTAAATCAAATAAGATGAACTTGAACACTGAAACTTGATCAACGCTGAAACTTTTCTTTTTGAGAAGAAAAGCACTTAAAAAAGCATTGTTATAAAAAATCTCAAGTAGATTGTGATACCAGACAGAATAACTTTCCCATAAAACCTTTGTACAACAGTTTGTACAGCGAAGCATCGTACTACATTATCTACACAATAAAAGCTCAAGCTTGTGAATTTGACGAGATGAGCTTGAACAGATAAACCAACTAGCAATGAAGTACAGCAGAGTTACAAAATAAAAGTGCCAGCAGGTTTTGAATTCGCATCCAGGGAGACGAACTTGAACATACACGTTAATGAACGTTTTTGAAAAGCGAAGCATCCCCACACGATTAACACAGACTGCCACGACTAGGGAGCGCCTGCTTGTATTCTAATTTGAGTGTCAAAAAATGTCCAAAATGTGTGTTTGTCATTCTGTGGAGAGTCACTCACCTGTGCGAGCGAGCAGTGCGTGTGTGCGTCCCGGGCCCCCGGACACAGTCCACACCGCCCCTCCTGGCCCCTCCTGGCCCCTCCTGCGCCGCTCCTGCCCCGCTCACGTGTACTCAGCTCCTCGGCGCTCGTTTTTGACACACTCTGTTACATTTGGAAGAAATGTGCGAATTCTGAGGAAGGCATCGGCGCAAATGTTGACACTCGCAGTTGCAGACTCCGCAGTAAATCACAAAACACTCATGGAACAGAGCGCATGTCACGTCCGTCTATCCTCGGCAGAGCCCTATCGACGTCTAATGTTTGGCATTTCTAAGGAGAAGCTTTAACGTTGTTTTGACGTGTCTTGCCTGACGTGTTGAAATATATTTATAAAACATGCATTCATATTTTTTGTGAAACAAATGGTCTATATCAGTTTATAATTAGCAGAAAGTAGTTTGAGGAGACGAGTATTTTATTATTATTATTATTATTATTATTATTATTATTATCGTCATCATCATCATCATCATCATTTATTCGCTTTATTCGTTTTATGACATTTCCCATTTTTTTCACATTCCACATTCATATTTTTCCTCCGTTTCGACAATTTGAAATGTTGACGACTGTTGAAAAGTCTTCTTTCTTACAAATAAAATAATTATTATGAGATCTCGGCCTACTGTTTTTATTCTTACACAATAATATTTGATTGTGTAATTTTGACGATATCAAAGCTTGTTTTTTTCCGTCCAATTTTGCTAATACGTACCGGATGCGTCACAATTACAGGCGGCGGTAAGTAAAAAAGTTAAAAAAAAATAAATAAATGAAAAAACATTAACATGTTAATCCTGGTGAATTAATAAAAAAAATAATTTAGAATAATTGGGTTGAACGCTAATTCATATTAAATACTTTTCTAAATTAATAATTAAATAAACTATCTAGTTTAAATTAAGAAACAAAAAACGAAGACATTTAAGATTAAGATTAAACCATGGTTTATTCAAAGTAAATTTATGAGGGTTTTATGGTTTCACACACACACACACACACACACACACACACACACACACACACACACACACACACACACACACACACACACACACATCGTCCGTTTGACGTGTGCAGGGAAGGAGGTAGAATAAAACGTTGTTGAGATGTTTTAAGATGGTGAATGACGGCTGCACTTGACTGTCAAATATGATTGTATTGCACTTTCATCAGATAAGAGGCAAAATCAGGGATTTGTTGCTGACACTCATTAATACACTATCAGCACCAGTGGCTGAAGTCCACGGATGTTCCAGAACAGAAGAGTTTGTTACGTCAGTGCGTGGACGGCAAACACAATAATACACTCAAGGTGCATTTGCTTCAGAATGAAAGCTTGAATCACAGGCAGATTGTTAATAAATTATCAGCTAACGTACGTTGTCATTTAAAAAACAAATGGAAATACTCACATAAATAAACAGTTATTAAAACTGGGGTCAGAGTGGAAGATGTCCAGGATGAGGAAAAGGATGATTCACTGTGGCGCCCTCTGGTGGGAAAAGCCGAAACAGAACTAGATTTCTCAGATGTTTTAGCCAAAATTACTTTGAACACCAAGATCAGCAGATTAAGCCAAAGCTAACCTCTATTTTCCATTTAAAAGCGTTCAGAATTTCCTATTCTGGCAATAGTGTGTGTTTGTGTGTGTGGTGCCATCTTAGGTAGGGCAACCTTGAACCACACACACACACGCACACACACACACACACACACACACACACACACACACACACACACACACACACACACACACACAC
>MU204310.1:1508327-1527852 GCA_017309775.1 Paedocypris sp. Pulau Singkep
GCCTCATGTTCATAAGAGAAATTAGGTGGAGTTGATTCATTTAGGCTAGTGTAGGTGTCTGGCTTTAGCCATGTCTCTGTGAGCGCTAAAACATCAAGCTTATTATCCAAAATCATTTCGTTTATGATAAGAGATTTTTGTGCTAACGATCTAATGTTTAAGAGACCTAGCTTTAAATATTTGTTTGTATAAGTCTTGCATATATGTGTGTGTGTGTGTGTGTATATATATATATATATATATATATATAGCTTTGCATTTATTAACAGAGAAACCAGAATCTGAAAACTCTGACGTAAACAGTCTTGTTTAATAAGATTGACTTTCTGCTGATCTCAAATAATTGGTCAATGTTTATTTGATGACAGCATTTGTCCCTGTGTTTGGTGTGTCGGTGACAGAGATCAGGGATGGACCGCTAGACCGCTAGACCGCGCTGCGTTTCCTCTTCTTTGCTCGTCTGCGGCGGTTTTCCTCTAGCGAGCGGCTCCGGCCAGGTTTGGCTTGTTGATCTGGTCCGCGCGTGATGGCGGGTCCCTCAGCCGCGGCTTTGCCCTGGATGAAGTCTTCTTTGACGATGGGCTGGATGATGGCGCCCAGCCTGGTGATGATCTTGGGTTTGGTCATCTTCTTCACCACGCTCGGTGTGTTCCACGTCGGGCCGACCGGGGTCCGGATGCTAGACTCAAACTGAGCCGTGGTTTGAAACGGGAACGGCATGTGATTCACCTGAGGCGAAAAAAAACACAACAAGTTAAAACAATGGATGGAAAGTTTGCGTTTGATGTCACATTTGAACTCTAGTTCTAGTAAACTCTCATTTGAACCGACACAGTCATGAAGTGGTTGGACGAGCATTGAAGTTTCACAGATTCCAAATGTTTGATTGAGATCACTGTAATTTCAGTGACATCCTACAGCAGCGGTGTCAAACTCATTTTCCCCGAGGGCCACATCAGTATAATGTCTATCCTCAAAGGGCCGGATGAAACTTATAAATGTAATCAAATGTAATGTAAAATAAATGTAACTGTCACGCATTTATAAATCACCGTCCCTGGTCCTGAAATGGCCAGGTGTCTCACACAGCTCATTATTTATCATACTTTAATCAAGTGACAATTGCAGTTGCGTAGAAGATCTGTTTGCTTGTTGCTCTAACATAAATCCTTTAAAATTTTGTCAGCTTATGAAAACACACACAACTCAATTAAACAAACTGTGAATAAAGAAAAACAGCATGAAACTGTGTAAACGCTGCCGTCACTACTGTAGTCCAAAGGCATTGTGGGAAATGTTTTTGGTCAACGCACGCTCGTAATTTATGTTTTGGCATTTATTTTTAGACATTCAAGACTTTTCATTCAGGACTCTCGCGGGCCACATAAACTGACATGGCTGGCCGAGAAATGACAAAATACAAAAAGTCGCATTTAATACCGAAAACGCAATTGCGGACACAATTCACAATGTGTCGGCTCTCACATACATTGCTGCAGCTCCTTTATTACGGTTGTTATTACACCAGAATCAGAAGAACCTTGGCGTTCTGTAACCAATAACCAAAGCCCCAATGAGAACAGCTAATGTGCACAACAGATGCGACCAAACGACCAGAAACGCAACAGAAAACAAGCGCGCACACTAGCTTTTAGCACATGAACCCAAGTGTGTGGATACCTGATGCAAAGCAACGGACGCGTTCCTCTTTTCTGACATGATCACATCCGGAAGCTTCTGGTCTTTTCTCGGAGGCGCCGGAGGAGGTTTGATCCTGAATCTACAGAAGTAGAAAACATATAAATATATAACAATCTTACATTTATAAGACAGTTCACAGGCAGGAATACACAACTGCAGCATAGAAACACAGAACTGATCATAATCATCAGAAGCTTCAGTGCAGAAACGCATCTTCTGGCTGAAATAAATCAGAATTATGATGCATCTCATTATATTGAGATAAATACTATATTTATTTATTTGTTTGATTTTTTTCACGCCATCTTTAGCTTCAATGGCTATATTAACGGCAACATGGTATTTGACAATTTTACTCTTTAGAAATCAACACATCTCTATCACAGTTGATGAATAGCAATAAAACACACAACTTTTCAAAATGACTTCAACAAATTAGATACAATCTTTCATGTTGATTTCTGCGTTCTTAAAGTTCTTAAAAACATCTGTTAAAACATTGTCTGATGTTATATCTCGTCTAATATCACATATGCTTTACAGACAGTACGATCCCACATCGATCACAACATGGCTTTTCTTCATCCAATGATAAATATGAATGAGTGAGATAAATACTACATTGAATAAAGTAACTGGATCACTTGACGTGGGAAGGATGAATGATGTCCACACCTTCTGTGCTTGCGACGGGACGGTTTGAGACCGCCGCCGCCCCACTCGCCCCATCCCGGCAGGGTCAGATCCACCACTTTGGGCCTGGCTGCCTCTTCTTGTTTCCGCTTGTCCTTCAGGAAGTCCGAGATGACATCGTCTCCGGCGAAGGCCTCCCTGATGATGGACATTTGCTCATCGCGATCCTCGAGAACACAAGATCAAACAAAGATTTGATTCAACCGTTTTCACCTAAAACAAAGAGGCTTAACTACTGGCATACGCACACATGTTTTTTCTTCACTTAACCCTTTGTTCAATTATGTTTTTAACAGGTTTTCAAAAAAAATATTTTTCACTTTTTTTCCACCGTTTACTTTTAGATGTAATTTGATGCTGGAACACCAGGTGGCGCCAATTTACTGCTTAATTAGGCTTCCAGAGCAATTTAATTTTTATTGCACTATTTTAAAACATTTTTTTTTCATATTTATACATTTTTTTTTCTTTCATTTTTCTTAGTTTGATGCCAAATATTACGTTCGTTTGAAAAAAAAAAATGTTTTAAGCGCTCTTTCTGGTACCGTGCATTAAAGGGTTAACAAACATTTGGTTGAATGTTTCACATCACTGAACTGTAATCAAGAAAGAACACGCCCATTCCCACAAACTCCGCCTAAACTCTGAAAAATCAAAAATCCAGCCCATAATCTGTCCTGCGTGTCTGTCGTCCTGCAGAGGGGAAAGTTTCCAGCCACACATCATAAAATATTCCGTCACGTGTAAATCAACGGAGGGAAAAGACGTTTCTGATAAGTCTGCCTTGAACTCCAATATCAAAAGATCAAAAAGACCTTGCCAATATTGCAACCTGGGCGAGTCAGTCAACCCACTGAGAAGCTGAATGCGATGTGTAAGCCACGCTACTCTAGACGCTAACACGGTGCCAAAGGATAAAAACATTTTTAGACTTTTTGAGAACCATTTTAAGACAAACTACTTGACAAGCTCGCACCAAGTAAATAAAGGCAACGTTTTAAAAGGCAGTAGAACATTTACTACTAAGACGCAAGTTCTCAGTTGTCCACACTCACTTCTTCCTCCACCACGGTAGGCACCAGCGGGACTGTGATGACTTTGGTGTTCTTGGTCAGCACTTCATCGAGGCTGATGAGCTGCTTCTTTCTAGACGGCTGTGAGGATGGCGGTCCGGAAGCTGAGGTTTCTCCAGCAGGAGCCACGGCTGAATCACTAGGCTGAGGTGGAACTTGCCACTCTAAAGACTCCAAGTCCTCCATGTTCCTGAGACGGTTAGGTCCTTCTTCTAGAAAGCCCTCCTCATCTCCTCCTCGAGCTCCAGCAGGATCTTCACCGGTCTTGCTGTCCCGCATGAGATTATACAAGTTGTTAAAGACCAAAACGTCTTCCTCCTCTTCGCTCTCTTCGTTGTCAGAAATCTCCACCACTTCTTCTGGAGGCATCTCTTCTCTCACCACCTCAGTTGTGCTTTCTGATGGAAGGAATCAGGGGGGAGAAAAAGGACCAAATAAACTTATAACCTGAAGGTTAGATAAAAAATAGTCACGTGTCATTGTGTTTTTGTCAAACAAAATCTGTATTGTAACTTTATTTGAATAAATTAGGTGTAATTTTTTAAATTTATATTAATTAATTTTTAATACAGTATGTCTTTTAAACGTAGTAGCCCTTGTGTTTATTACAAAAATGAGAGATTTATGCTGCGTAATTGCATTTAGCAATGTCTCCGTGTCGTCATTAAAAGTTACAACAATTTACTGTATATACATGTTTAAAAATTAAAATCATGAATGAATTTTATTATATTTTATTATTGAACATTTGTAATATAGTCACAAACAAATTGCAATTTGCGAAAACTGCCTGTAATGTTTAATGCACAAAAAACCTACACCTGAAAAATAGAGTTTTTTTAAAGCCAAATCTCTATAAAGACGCACACATGAAGTGTTTTTGCTGAGAGCTTCGTCTGGCTCACCATGGTTAAAGAATCCTCAGCTCTACACGTGAGGTGTTTTAAATGCCTGTTTGCTCTGTGTGATCTTGGGGAAACACTAGACAATTATGTGGTGACAATTCAGTTCCAACCCTGTGTAGATGAAGCTGGATGTTTACAGCCACGTGAGTGAGTGAGTGAGTACACAACCCTACCTTCTGCAACAGAATCAGGGATCTCTTCATTAGCCTTTCGTAGCTTCCTCTTCCTCTCAAAGTCCCTCAACAGCTGCTCTTCCTCATTTAACTCTTCTTCTTCCTCCTCTTCCTCCTCCTCCACCACAATCACTTTTTCCTGAAGCATTGGTGGGCCATGCTCAGACGGTTCTTCTTGTGTGAGGTGGCCTCTCATCCAGGGATTGGTGTTGTCAACGGCGACTTCAGGGTCATTGACAAAATCTGGAACTTTCTCTGTCTCTTCGTCCTGACTGTCTGGTTCATCATCTGAAGGCAGCACGATCTTCTGGGTCAGATCCTTGTTCACCTGCAGCTGCTCCTGCATGGCTTTACGTGCCTGAAGGCATAAAGAATACGTAAATAAGTCAAACTGCATGTAAATGCAGGTTGAACTTGAAACAAAAAATACAGTTTTCAAAAGCCCTGAACTCTCACCGAATCGTCATATTTTGCCATGATGGCTTTCGATTTGGCCCACTTGCCGCTATTTTGATGCTTAAGCGACATTCGCTCCTGTATGGAAAACACAGAGGAAAAATATAGATTCATTATTAAAAATTATTAATTTCACTCCATAATCCACTACTTTGGCGGACCTGCATTCTGGAAAGCTCCAACTTTTTCAGCTCCTCCAAAGCTCCTTCAGGATCCTCCTTCAGCTTTTCATCAAACTCCTTTAGAAAATCTTTCCGCTTGGCTTTCCTCTGAACCTTGTGATACCTAAGAATAAAAAAAAAAGAAAAAGCTGATTCACACAAAACAATTTTCTATGGACATTCAGTGCAGCTTGTGTTTGCGAGGACAATTAAAAGGACATGGGTTCAACTCTGAAGAAATGTATGAAAAAATGTTTCAATTAAGTAGGATTTGCTTTGTGAAATGCTAAAAAAAGATGAATTCTTCCTACATTCTACTCTTGATTTTCTTTTCTCTTTTGGCCTTGGCTTCATAGTAGGACTGGAGAGCTCTGGCCTTCTGGAGCTCTGCACGGCGGATCTTGGCCTGTCAAGAACAAACAATGACAGTAGCGACTTTGAGTTGGTCTCGGACTAAGAAAAGCGATATATAAATAAACTTGAACTTGAACAGTATTTGAACGAATAATGAAAAAACAAGAACAATATACATACTGTATTTTCCGGACTATACGCCGCTACTTTTTTCATATCATGCGGCTTAAGCTAATTTTTTTCACCACTGGGGGCGCTCTAAGCAGATAATTTTTATAAGATTTAATCAGCAAAGTTGCTGCCGTGTTAAAATACAGGTTTGGAAAGGATCTATTTAGTTACATACATACATGAAACCCTTGTTCCCTGTAAGGTCATGTTGTCCCCAGTAGTGTCCAGTAAACAACTGGAAAGGGAACTTTTATTAATAGAGTGGACGCGGCTTGTATGCATGTGCGGCTTTGTTTATGTTTTTTTTTTTTTTACGAAAATAGAGCGGATGCGGCTTATAGTCCAGAAAATACGATATATTTATACAATGTTGAAAAAGCAACAGTATATAAATAGTATACACTGAAACTACAACGGAGACGTTCCAAACCTCCTCCAGACTCATGGCTTTAATGGAGGCTTCTTCAACAGGAGTCAGAACGGGGTCGAGCACTGGCTGCTGGTTGTTGTTCAGCAGTCTGAAAATCTCTTGTTCCAGAGGAGTCTGAATCTATCACGGACACACAAAGTACAGAAACACAATGGCAGATATTTATATGAAAACCCTTTAATTGAATTGAAAAATCCTTTATATGATAATATGATACAACAATGCAACATGGTTGTTATTACTAATGCTGAATATTCAAACCCAAAGTCAAATTAAGCACACACAAATCCCCTTTTATGGAATTTGATGTGAAACATTAAGTAATCTATGCCTGCCACATGGCCGCCTACACCAGGTTAAGGCTTAAGGTTGCCCACTGCTCTGGGTCTGTGTGTATTCACTTCACATTGTGTGTGTGTGTGTGTGTGTGTGTGTGTGTGTGTGTGTGTGTCTAACTTTACTGAAAGGTTAAACACAGAGCACACTTTCAACCCTAGTGGCCATATAATTAGCGAATGACTATCATTATCGAATTATCCCCCAGTCGCACAACTAAGTGATGGTGTCATTTGCTATCATGAAAAGAGAGGGAATAAAAGAGTCCACACACCTTCCATCCACTCACAACCTGCTCCACGCGTTTAGGTGCTGAAGACGGCTGGTTCAGAGGAAACACCAGCTGCTCCGCGTCCCGGTTCTGCCTGATAACGTTCTGCCAGGCGGACACTTCCGTACTGGTCTTATCATACGCGATGCATCTCTGAATCTAGATATGTTACAGAAGCAGAATCGCACAATCAGTCTGGCCCGAACAACAACGAAAAAAACATCCAGAATATCGCCAAGCTAAAATCTCCACTTCATATTTCGACACACTCTTTTTAAAGTCAGCAGTGAGGCAGGAGCAAGTGGTAAATCTCTGCACGAAATGAATATGTGCCAACAGCAGTTTCACAAAATGGACATTTTGTAAAATGGGTGCATGTAAATCTGATAATCAGTCCTGATAATATGATAAAATCTCGTAACAACTGTAATAAAAAAAAAAACGGTACATCCGCCATCTTGAATCTCGCGATAACTGTGATGTAGTCGGATCAGCACAGATTATAACATCACCAGGATGTTAGCCGAGCATCTCGCTCTGGTTGTACTTTTGTGCGTAAAACACAATGAAAGGGCACAGACACTGTTCCAAACGTCTTCTAATAGCACGACTTGGTTGCACTTGAACACTTTCTCCGTTTCATAAAACTTAACTTAAAAACTAACTTAATAACTTATGAAGAGAGCATTAAGTTATTTGATTGGAAACATACCTGAATGTTTAACAAGATTGTAAACCCTCATTTCAACAATTTATATGATTCTTAAGCGTTCAAACTTGCAGTTCTGCCGCAAACTCAATTCTTGACACAAAATGTGAGCAGAAAAGTTATAAAACCCATCGTCAAGTGAAAACAAGAAAATTGGGACAAAAAATCATTGGTCTACTACGTTCCAGATTAACCACTAGAGATCCTTGCATTTATTATACTGTTCACTTGAAAAACCTGAATAGACTGTGGAAAGCAGAGCAGCGGCTGGTCTCGGCTGCAGAAGATGGAGCGAGGATCTGCTGGAACTCAGCTCATCACCTTCTCTGATTGCTGTTTGTTGAGAGGAAGGTCCAGAGTCTGACTGCTGACTTGCAGGTTCTTCAGCTGCTTCTTCGCCTTGTTTGAAACTCCTGAAGCTTTGCCCGCTGTTCCGAGAAGGTCCGAAAGGTCGACTTGGTCTCCCGTACCTTATACCAATACCAAAAACAAGACAGAACATGGAACATAGATATCGAGAGAAAACACATCAGGTACTGTTTATTATAACAGTTATTGAGGAACCAGCCAAAAAGTCTGTTAAAAGCAGACTTACTACTACTACTACTAATGATGATGATGATGATGATGATGATGATAATAATAATAACAATAATAAAAAAAATCAGTGAAGTTTCCATTATAACAACATCACACTGTGTGTGTGTGTGTGTGTGTGTGCGTGTGTGTGAGTGAGTTTAATTTAATAAGGTATTAGAAATACCCTTTGATGTCACCGAGAACTCGGAGACTTGAAGACTTGCTTCAGATCGTTCTTTCTGCCTTTTCCTTGAGAAAATACAAAACACACCGTGTCAGGTTTTTTTTTTTTTTTTTTTTTTTTTTTTAAATCAATGCAACAGGGACTACAACCAAATCAGAGTTTAAACATTATATATCAATATTTGTATTTGCGATGGATCATTAAAACTTCCAAACCTCTTTCTACCCAACAAACTGATGGCTTCCAGTAGTTTGCTGTGTTTTCTTTCATTATCACTTCCTTCCTTAACACAGAGAAACAAAATCATCATCTTTCAAGAACAGACAGAAGACGCTTAAAGTTTACAGAAAAATAAAGTCAATATTAAAATTAAAAATATCAACTCATTGATCCACGTCCAAACTACTTTGTTTTTCACACTATAAATCACTAAAGGTCCTAGAAATTATCTGTGTGTCTTAGAAGTAAAGACAGTTGGTAATAGAGGCGTTTCTATTAATCTGGTACATCTTGTAGTCAGAATTAAAAAGTAAACAGTAAGAGTTAATCATTATTAAAAGAAAAAAAATTGTGGAACAAAATGGTGGTATGTAATTGGAAACCAATATATTAAACCAAGATGAGGCAAATTGAAACTCAAAATTTGACTGTACGTGTTAAACATAAGAATAGGGTTCTGAACAACACTGAGGGTTAAATCCATCGTTCATACTTCGTCTTCACTGGCACTGACGACCTGCTCCTCCAGGTTATATTCATCCGCTTCCTCCACGTACGCAGCTAATGTTGAAGTCATTATGACACACTCTGTGGAAAGATCACAAGATACAATCACCATCCGTCATCTTCAGCTTATCGGAGTCCGAGCAGCGATGCCATTGACATTTCCAACAGCTTCCACGTATCCTACCGGTCCGTGTTAAACGTTAATGTTAAATTATTATACTTAACTTTAAGATACATTTACGAAAGATAAAGTTACGTTAAGTTATTTCTTTCTTTCATTCACACTCAGTCACTCACTCACTCACTCAGTCTCTCTCTCTCTCTCTCTCTCTCTCTCTCTCTCTCTCTCTCACACACACGCGATACATGTCTACTGTAAAATGTAATGCAGTTTCCCTTAAAGCAGCTTAAACGTGAAAATAACTTAATTGAGCTCGAGTCATAACTGCACCAAATAAACCGAGCTTAATCTTTTTGATTCATTTAATTTCATCACATTTTCACACTGATTGAATGCATTGGTCTAGTAGACAGAATTGTGAACGTCTGTATTCCCTGCGATGTACGACTATATAAAAAAGAAATAACCAATTAA
Source organism: Paedocypris sp. Pulau Singkep (assembly GCA_017309775.1). Lineage (NCBI taxonomy): Eukaryota > Metazoa > Chordata > Actinopteri > Cypriniformes > Paedocypris > Paedocypris sp. Pulau Singkep. The sequence continues at coordinate 1,517,845 of MU204310.1, forward strand.
TCGCAATGTCACAAAATCCAAACTTGTTCATAAAGGCGAATTTACTAAAATTGACTTAGTGGTTTTGGTCTGTAGGAGGCTAAACTCGCCATGCTGGATTACCTTAGTCACGTGTGCAGAAGAACCAGACGGCTGCTTCCGCTCCGGGCTGGTTTAGAAAAGTGCCGCCGAATATTAAACGCTTATTTAAAAATAATGAAACGAGATTGGTGAACGCAAACTAGCAACAGTTTAGTAAAAGGCTGCTTTGGTGATTCTGCCTTCTTGCCGTTGCTTTTCTTCGATAGCTTACTGGTACGTCAGAAAAAACAACAGCGCCGCCTGCTGCAATGGAGAGCAAGGAGAGTCAAAGCCTCCGAATGTGAAAACTTTTTTTTTTAAGTTAAAAAAAACTTTTAAAGTATTTTTTTTAAATGTCTCTTATAATTAGATGAATTTAATTTAATTCTTTTTTTTTTTTTTTTTTACTTTATCCTTTATCGAAGAAGTGTTATATTAGAAAGGAATGACATTCTATTTTATTCATGCTCATTTGTTTTTTGTTTTAATCGTTTCCAAGTATTCTCTGTGATATACGTATCTTGTTGACAGGTATTACACGGTCGAGTCAAGTAGTTTTAACAATAACGGCTTCAAAAATGGATAAAACCGACCGAGTAGATAGAGGTGTCACGTGACTGTATTTACGATCTCTAGTTCCCAGAAAGCCTGTGAAAGTTGTTTCAGACCTTTCCAATCATTCGTTCTGGTAGCGTCGTTTCAAATATATTTTGTGTATTTTTGTGTTATATCCTTTGTTAAATCTTGTTTAGTTGCTTTCTTGAGAAGTGATAGGAAAAGGAAAGGGGGAGCGGGGTGAAAGGGAAAAAGTAAAGACAAGAGCAGAGAAGAACCAGTAAAGTGCACGCGCACTTTTTCACGCGCACGCGCACACATTACATTTTTCTCCTTTTACTTTGTCAATATGGCCACTAGGGGTCGTATCAAAATTGTGCTCTGCATTTAACCACCAAGTGAAGTTACACACAGTGATAGTGTGTACACACAGATATACGTACATAAACCCGGAGCAGTGGGCACTTACAGGGTTATGTGGGGGTCAGTGTCTTGCTCAAGGTCAAGTGTAAAAGCCACTAGACTGGGATTCGAGCCTTCAAGGCCTGGGTGGCAGATCCTACTTCCATTGTTGAGAACAGACTTCTGACGTTAAATTCTAAACAGTAGTTTAACGTGTTCCGTTAACGCTTATGTTTAAGCTGATAGCTTCTCTGGAGATCTTCGTCCAAGCTAGTCTTCTATATCTTCTGGTCTTCTGGGATTCAAACCTGCAACTTTTGAATCACAACATTTTTACTCTACATTTCCGACAGGTTTGCAGCAGCCTTTCAACTCAAGTTTTGCGAGACGATCACCTCATCTATCCTGCTATCTTCTGAAACGTTTTTCTGTTTCTGGATCACGGAGAGCAGGAGCCAAACCCAGAAACTTTGAAGGCGGGGCCTCGCCTAAAGGTGTGGCGACCCCTGGTGGCCAACAGTCAAATAACAAGACTTTCAGTTTGCTCTATATCTCTTGATTTTAAAACCATTTTCGTCTTTTAAAAAGCAGGGACAATAATACATTAACGATCATTATAAAAATTTATTAAGACATCTTAAGATATTAAGACATTTTTAAAACATATTTAAGGATATTTACAGCAATACATTTCTCTTTGTACTGAACCGCTGAGCGAGCCCTTGCGCGAAGAGATGGTAATTATCTCTATATGGAGATTTTAAAAAGGATTTCATTTGCAATGCTTTTGTGAGAACCAAACATATAGTTTGCAGAGTTTATCCTATTAGACGGTTATAAAATCCACATTAATATTCTATTGTACAGTATATTGTACAGAAATGAAGAGACACACATCATGCCATCCTGTGACGTACAGGAAATTTTTTTTTTTCTTTCTTCCTTTTTTTTATTCCTTCATATTCAAACTTCACAAACAGAGTGAACTTACAATACCTCAGAGAGTGAAAATTACAAAAAAAGGTGCTGGTAACATTTACAAAAAAATCATCCTTACTTTGCAACAATCAGTTATTCTTCCACTCTTTTTTTTTTAGTCTTTTGCATTAAGGCTTAATACTTCTGTATAAAGTATATGCAAGTCTTCACAGTTTTTCGAAAAAGTCACAATATTATGTAACATAATGAAGCGTTTACGGCTATTTTCTGTTTATTAACAAATACACGTCACTGGTAAATATGTGAAAATACAGGGGTTACGGTAAAACGGCGCGTTGGGCCATTTCATACTGTTTGCTGACTTTTTTTTCGTTCTTTTTTCCTTTTTTTTTTTTTTTTCTTTTAAATCTAAACACGTTTGTAAGAAAGATTACATGTGATACCACTGAAACAACTGAAGCGGAAGAAACCGAAAAATACGAAAATGAAACCCCCAAAACAAACAGACGAACAAAAACGGGAGATCGCCTCCAAACTTTGGCACATCCCTTTAAATATTCGCACAAAATATATAAGATTGTTATAATGTTGTTGGTTGTTTTTTTGTCTTTCAAATCATAAGCATGGAAGGGAAGGAAAACTGGCATAAAGTGAAATCATGCTGCGTATTAAGGTGCTAAAATCAGATATTACGAGGCCTGTCGCGGCCAGAATAAGGTGCATTTGTAAGACTTAAAAAGCCCAAAAGAACAGATACGTTACAAATGCAAAACAAACTTGATTGACCGACACTAAAAGAATCAAAAAAAGTGACCAAAAGTCTTGAGGCGACCTCATGAGTTCATGCATCCTCCACACGCTAAACATCACACGTCGCGTGAGTGTGTCCAGAACAATGGAGTCACTTCAAGACGGAACCAAAGCAGGACGAATATAATGCCGGGGAATATCACTTCCTATAAGCTGCACGTGTTTACAAATCAACAGGTAAGAATCATCTCTCCAGCCGCTAAAGTGACGCAACAAGCTTGCTACATCACGTCAACCCACATCACAAAAGCAGTTTGGTTTTAGTGCAAACACAACTGGCTGGCTTCAGCTTCTTATTAACAAGCTCACCAAGAAGAGAACATAAAGGCACATACTTATGCTTCCTCTACCGCGCGACACAGCGAGACGGGCCGCGACAACACCAAGCCGCTTCGGCGGGAAAGTCGCCGTTTCCAGGAATCTTGGATCAGACGCTTCTCCGCGACGATTACGCCTTTGCGCGCGAAACTATTTGCGGCGAAAGAGCCGTCGGAACAAAAAAAAACAAAAAAAAAAAACAAAATGCCAGAAACGGCGTACCGATGAAAATTCCACCAATCCGACAAAGACAAATATTCGTTCCAGCGGACTAAAAGTCGACGGTAAAACACGCTTTCCCCATCGAGACTTGCGGAAAAAGAAACAAGCAATCAAGCGCAAGGACAAAGGAAGTACACAAGTCACCGCAGCGGAAACCTGGACATTTAACCAGACCTTTTTTTGTTTTTGTTTTTTTTTGTTTGTTTTCTACCTAAACTGTGTCGACATCCACGTTTACGGCAAAAATCACACGCTCAACATTGTGCCTGCATTCACAAACGACGCGGAAAATAGTCCTTTCGTAAAAACACAGCATCATTTAAGAGCACGGAAAGCTTTCGTTTGACGCGGCGGCTTCGGTGTGTGTTCTATTGCTATGTTTCAGAGAAGACCAAGACTCTTTTAGTGCAAAACTCTTTTCTTGGTTGAGAAGTGGCGTCTGGGTCTGGATGGATGGGCCGCGCTGTTCTAGTGGTTTCTCTGGGGGCTTGAAGTGGTTCTGGTCTGGATGGCCGTGTTGGGTGATCGGATGAGCGTTTTCAAGCCTAGTAGAAAATAAGCTTCTGAAATGTTTTTTTTTTGTGTGTTTGTGGGATTTGGTCGCCACAATTCCGTGAGCTGTGCGGCTTCAGAAGGAAAAACATGGGAATTCTCGTCTCACGAATAGTAGCAATCGACCGACAAACTCTAGTCCAGTGTCTGACAGGAAGAAACGGCCTTTCACACACTTCCACTCCACGCAAAGCGGGTTCTGCGTCTCGGCACAGCAGGAATCACAAAGCAAACGCGCTTTTCCACCACAAGAACAGAACGGGGAATCGCCACAAGACGCTTAAAAAAGGTGACAGCAAAACCTTTACAACAGCAGCTCCACTTTTGCGCAGTTTTGAGTGACTGATGAGGGAAAACGGAGCGGAGAAAAGACAGTTTCGTGAAAACCGAGCAAAAATACGGCTTCAGAGACGAAACGAGTTGTGATTACGCACTGTTCTAACAGACTTTGTGTGTGCTTTTCTGTACATCACGCAACAGTAAGAGTTAATGGGGCAATGATTTCCCATGATTCGCTTCATTCATCAAATAACACTGACTCTTTTTTTTAATTCTTATTATAAAAGGTGAAAAGGAGAAAAGAAAGGGAAATTGGTCCTTAAAAAGGAAAAGATGGAACGACATGACGGTGGTTTTATGTACAAATAAATCAATTATGAATTTTCAGCAAGCAGCAAAAAAACAAAGAAACGTTTGGTCCATCACCATGAAATGTCAGTAGGAAAAGAGATTTTTGGCTTAAAAAAAAAAAGAGTGAAAGGAAACGCTGTTGTGATCGGAAAGGAAGAATGGGAGGGAAAAAAAACGCATCATGTATTTTCATCAGTGCAAGTGGTTTTATGTTTGATCTTTCTTTGAAGTTTTTGCAGCTTGGGATTTTTTTTAATTTAAAACAGAAAAATAGCTTTTTCCTCCAGAATAAAGGTTTTACCAAATCTTTAGATGGAATCACAAACCAAATGACAAGGGGGGAAATCTCATTCTTATACATTATTTAAAAACAATTCCAATCAAATTTCGTCTGCTTGACGCTTAAATGGAAGTCTTTGGTGCAGATATACATTTTTTAGAATTACAATGTGAGACTTTAAACAGCTGAATCCAAAACGCAAGATGGAAATCTCACATACAAGGCCAAACTCTACTCAAATGTCAAAACTTTTAGCTTAGCATTATGCTTTTCTTAAAAAGAAAAAAAAATTGTACCACGAGGACATGAATCTAATGTATAAAAATGAAAAATTGTTTTCAAATTTATGTGAAAATGATTTATATACAATTATAATAAAATAAACATTTAGTTAAACTCAATTATTAAGATTTTCGTCTTTTTACCAATGAAAATGATTTTTAAAGCACCATACCAAACAATAATTTATTGTAATAGTGTTATTTACGTTTATATTTGACTAATTTAACACTGATCCAATAAAAAAAAAAAAAAAAAAAAGCTTGATCAAAATCATTGCTAGGTGATAATATATAGTAAAGCAGATAAGTTTGTAAGTGAATAACACGAGAAAAGTTGAACGTCCAATTTGATCAAATAAAAAGTAGGAGAGCGTAAAAATGCAAACAAAAAAATATATTTCATGTGGGAAAAAAAACATGCTTGACTAGCATCATATCGGTTGTAATGAAGTGGAAATAATCATTAGTATTTTGCAGAGTTGTGCGTTAAAAATACTTAATTTATTATTTAAAAAAATAGACAAAAAATTTGCTACCAAAACCAAATATTGAAAAGGACTTGATGGACATTTATTCTGTTATATTGTTTCATGCAAAGTACAAAAGCTGTTGAGCAGATAAGAATATAGATTTAATTTACATGAATCCAGTAGCTGGGTGTGAAAAGGCATCAATATTACAGTAACATTATTTCAATACGTCAGCAGACTCCAAAAGTAGCTTTTCTCATAGTGAAATGTACATAGAAACATTTGTATTCAAATAAATGATACTATAATATATTGTTTATTCAGACTTTTATTCTGTAATCTATGATTCTGTAATCAATGATTTATCTCATTGAATTTAGATTTGATGCAGTAGTGGAATATATATATGTGTGTGTGCGTATTTATGTATGTATGTATATATATATATGTTATATATATATATATATATATATATATATATATATACATATATACATGTAATGGGGCAAACAAGTTGTTAAAAGCAATTTAGCTTCAGTAATAAAAGAATGTAAATCTGAGCACAGTTTTAACATAAATAAAAAGCCAAGATTTTGTTTCTGAACTGAAAAAATAGACTGTGTATTTTTAACAGGTTTAAATCTAATTTGACTAGGCGTAAATGTAAGCGTAAATGAGAAACATTTTTGTTTGAGGAATGCAAACAAAGTCAGTGAACATGGCGGCAAACCGATCAAGTGTTCATAAGGTATATGTACAGATTATTTAAAAGTGATCATTTTAAACAAAAAACACATTTCAAAACATAGATAAGAACAAGGTTTAGATCTGAGAAAAGAAGAAGAGCTTTACACTGATATACTGGATCACCACACGTAAAATGAAGCTAGAAGAAGATCTAGCAAATATAAAAGTATGTCTGAAAATCTCAATCCCAAACCTTCCAGATTCCATCCAATCTGATAGGAGTTTGACCAGCTAAGATAACTGCTATCTAAAAACAACAAAAACAAATCCACAAACAAATGACAATCATTGAAGAGGAAACTACTGCATAAACCGTAGCAGCGCTGGGGAAAAACACAACGCTTTTTAAAACTGAAAACGAGAAGAAGTTATATTTCTGTGATATTTGAATCAATTTGAGTGAAAAATAAAGCTTCAGACCGGTTCAGAAAACACGGCTTAAAATAACAAAACGCAATGAGCTGTTTTTTTTACCCTTAAGCTTTCCTATGGCTTGGGGGTTTGATTCAGAGAAAAGGCGAAGGTGTTTGATTGTATACATTGTAAGCATCTGATAAACTGTAAGTAATGTAAGTTCTCTTGCTTAAAATAGAATAATCAAGGAAATAATTTGAAATAAATGAATTATTTCGGATTCAGAGCGGGTTCGTAGCGGTTTTAAGGTCAGAAGACAATAGAAACAATTTCTATCAGAAAAAAGTTATATTAAAACTTATTTTGTATCCAATGAAACATGTTGGGAAAAAAAGCACAAAAACAACTTATTGATTGACTGGTGTAACTGTAATCTCTACAATAAATGAAATGTAAAAAAAATATTTATATCATTTTTAAAATGCAGGCTTTTAAAAGCAAAAGCGCAGTTGTACAGTAGCTGTAAAGAAAAATGGGGGGGGAAATGCAAACGTGACTCTGAGATGCTATAAATAGATGATTTATATGAAGATACTTTGTTACTATGTTTGCTCGTTCGTCCTTCTAAAATATGTCTTAGCTCATCCTGTAAATAAATGTATAGCTTTTATTGATTCTCATAAGGAAAGAAATGAAATTTGAAGTCATAGAGTGAATGTTTTTCTTTGGATTTGAGCATATGATACAAGCAGAGCGTGTGGGTGTGCGTGAGTGAGTGAGTGAGTGAGTGAGTGAAACGAGAAAATCGTCTTCAAGACTCTCAGCTTTGTCTTTTCAGACTGCAAAGCAAGCGCTGAACTCAAGAAAAGCTTCGCAGAACGGCCTTTTCCGTCAGTCAATCCTGACCTGCACTGATTCGAACCAGAGACGCGATTAGAACAAGGCCTCATCACAAACAATCCGCCAGATTCAACCTAAACAGGAAGTCCCGCTCTCCGGGCTCGACAAAGAAGAAAGCATCATAAACGTACAGTTCCTTCATCCTAGCGAAATTTAAGGGGCACTTTGGGCGCAGACAACCAGAAACAAGCTTTGATTCAGTCATTTCAGGGGTTACACAACAACCATTGCAATTCCTCCAATAGATTTTGCGGCTTTTCTTTCACCTTTTTAAGTCGTTCGAAATTATTGCTGGTAATCCATACGGCTCTCTGGTGAGTGAATCTGTGTCCGCGTGTTTAATTCAGGCAGTGAAGAACAGTAAAATGGTGGGCTTTCTAGGCTGGGAGGAGTAGAAAGAGGCACTTGGTTTGGTTTTCGACAAAGGAGAGGCATCGTGAAACAGTTTCAGGTGTTGGGTTTTGGTTACAGTACTGAAGATGAAGGTGGACACGAAGCATCTGAACGCTCTGTCTGCGTCAATCGGGCCAATTTAAAGGGCGGCGGGACAGTAAGAGAAGAATTCAACATCGTTCGGCTAATCAGAGGAAAAGTAGAAGCGCCTTTTCTGTCCCGCGATCCTAAAACCTGCTAGCGGCTCAAACGTGTCGCGGAATGGAATCACAGACTGTGTCTACACTACACGCACGAATGTTTCAAACGTAAGCTTCGCCAGATAGCTCCGCCTAAACGTAAGCATTGTAAATATATATACGTATATATATATATATATATATATATATATATATATATATATATATATATATATATATATATATATATATATACGTTCATGGAAATCTAGCTAGCACGATGATAGACGGCCTGCTGCATCACGATGAGCGTCTGGATTTGCTTTGTACACTTTCACATACGGCACAATTCTAAAGTCTTTTACTTTTTACATATAAACAAAGGTCAAATGATGACGGCGCCGGAAAGCCTTGAAAGAAACCGTGGATGTGTCGAGCAGAATGACAGACTGGTCTGGTACGGTATTGCCGGGATGGATTTCCTTCCTCCGCGCTTGTCGGAAGAAACTACGACAGCACCTTCGCAACCATTAGTGCATTTGGTGGCTTTTGTCAAACACGGTTAAGGCTACATCGGTAAAGACGCGATAAAGACGGTCAGAGTTTGGGATGTTTTATTCAGAATTCCAACCATGTGGAAGTGCTGATCTTTTTTTTTTTTTCACTTGGAACCGGTACTTTTTTTTTATTCAAACCGCTGCGTTGAATATAGTGTCTCCTCTAAAAAGCAGTTGAAAAGAAGCAAAAAATTAGATGTGTCAACGTGTCCGGTAGGGCTTATTTTGGGGGTTGGGAGGTTCGTAAATATTCGTGTACTATATAGATGTTCCACGTTTATTTGAATACAATCATACTTGCTGATTGTGATTTACAATTGTAAGACACGGACATCGTAATTGCGTTTGTCTTACAGATTTCTGATCAAAAAAATGATCCGAAATGAGGAAATTTTGATTTAATGTCAAACATTGATTAAAATAGAGGTACAACTTTAAAATAAAATATTGGTTTCTCCTATAACAATTCACTATAATAAATTGCTAATTTTTATTGGAGAATAAAAGTCTTATCTTCAAGGAATCTTCATGTGTGTGACGTTTTCCTATAACAATTATTTGATCCTGTTCCTGTAAAGAAACGTGTGTATGAATGAGTGTGTGTGCGTGTGTGCTTTGACGTGCTTAATTATGCTTCTTTAAAAAAGCAGATAGAAGTTGATAAAAGAATAGATTAAAATGCAACTAGTATGAGTAGTTACATTTTTAAATGACTTATTTTGAAATGGTTCCATTATAATTTTTAAAAAGTACGTTTGCCCAGGGTTCATTTTGAGATCGGACCTTAGTGTAAAGGAAGCTTGGTTTGAGTGTGTGTGTGTGTGTGTCCAGTTTGGTGTGTGTGTGTGTGTCTCCAGTTTAACCTATAGAAAAAACAATCTGCAGTTCAGATTTTTAAACGTTTCTAAAACAGTAAAACAATTTCCCAAAATTTAGATTTTCTCTGTTAGGATGGATTCAGAAATATATTATAGTCTCTCACGAGCACGAAACCATCAGCGGATTCAAAAACATGAATACGGGAAACGGAGCATTTCAGACGTACACGAGAGCCTTCCCCACGCCACACGTTTTGCAGCATTAGAGTGATGTTTGGTCTCAAAGCAGTGCAGGAGAACATTGCAGAAGGTTCGGTGTTCAGCATTGGATCAGGCCGGATCTCGTGACTGTATCGCGTGAGTTAAACAACAATTGTTCGCAAAGCAGCGTCTCATCTCCGCTGCCGTACCTGTACTGCATATTGCAAAGGAAGCCCTACAGTTCAGGCAGGACAAACCAAACAGCGCGCGCACACACACACACACACACACACACGATCCCCAGACAGCACTAGAAAGCTTAGCATAACATTCCTCTCAC
>MU204310.1:1527952-1538973 GCA_017309775.1 Paedocypris sp. Pulau Singkep
GGGGGGGGGGGGGGGGGGGGGGTGATGGGACACGTCATCGGGGTGCGAACACAATGCTTGGAATAGAAATATGAACAAAAGCCAAACGCTTTCATCCGGCAGCACAAAATAAAATACAATAGCAATCGATAACAAAGCCAAGAAAAAAAATTTAATCATCTATTGAAAAAGAAAGAAAAAAAAGGGGAAAAAAAAAAGAATGGAACAAAGCTACTCAAACACAAGTGAACTCTAGAACCAAATATTTGATTTTGAACAAACAAATGATCTCTTAAAATCTAGAACATCTCTGGTAACAGTAGTGCACTTATTGGTTTAAGCAGTGCAACATATACGCAAGAAAACAATGCAGTCCTCTTCTCAAGCTTTAAGAAAGATCTTTCCTTTATCAACAAAGAAAAACGGAAAATCACCTCAACATTTTTTCTCTCGTTTAAGTCAACCAAATCAAGGTTTAAGCACAGGATTGTGTAGATGTGCAAAGTAGCACTTAATCAAAAACAGAATAAAAACCAAACGAAACAATAACAAACCCAAAGAAACGATGAAATTCCAAAAACAAAAAAAGTCTAAAGTGTGTTACAATTGTACACAACACTACAAAAGTGTGTTACCGCGGAAAAGAGTGCGATTGCAGTTGCACGGCAGGTGATTCTTAAAATTCCGTTAAATGTTCGTACGACAAAGCTGAATATAAACACGAAGCGGAAGAGTGACGCCGCACCGGAATCACCATCGAAACACAGACGGCGTTTCCATATCGATGGAACTAGGAATGTTTCTAACTGTCGGGAGAGTTTCTCTCTGTGGTATAAAGAGTTTGATTGTGTTGATGCTTCTCTTGCCTTGCGCACGTGTGACCCATCGGTGTTCTCTTGCATCGGCTAGAATTCCTGCCAGGCCGCGACCAATGGCGGTTTGTGCCACAAAGTGGAGCTTTGGGAACAAAAGTAGTGCATTTTAGTCACCCCACCGGGCCAAACAGAGCCAAATCAGCCCGGGCTGACAGGAAGTACGCCATGTTTGTAGTTGTTTTTTTACAATGACTCCGTCCGCTCTCACATCTGAACTGCGCCGCCACTCCCGCCACATTCCCCGCGGGAAAAAACCGAATCCAAAACGGGATGAAACGGACATCAGATGTTAACAGTCTCAACGCGAGCATGTGAGGAGCAGCGGGTCAGTCCGGAATCACGGAAACCGCCGGACGAAAATAAAACCGAAAGGAGCAATCTGATTCGGATTCCGTTCAGACACGGTAGAGATCGACTAACAGTCTTCTGAGTGGCAGTGTAGCGAAGCGAACCTCACTGTTATCGACCGTCGAGTTCCGGTCGCTCCCGTGAACTTGACCTGAATCGAGACGTGTGGTGGGAGAGAAGGAAAATCGCGATTACCATTCAAGCCATTCAGAAGATTCCCATTTTAGTACAGTTACGAAAACTGGCTTGTACCTTGACAACAACAACGACAACGACGACGACACCATAATCCCTCAATGCCATAGTAATAAATAAAACCCAGTGTCAAATCCAACAATCTCCTACTCTGATCGCACAGAAAAAGGCAAACACGTGACCATCATTACTTTAGAATCAATCTAGAGCCGAATCTTTTTTTTTGTTGTTTGTTTGTTTTTTTTTTTTTTACTATACCACAGTAAGCTTGGACGCTTATAGTGTCCAATACGGTCTACATGGGAAAAAATCTACGAGTTTAAAAAATTCACTGCAATGTGCACGCGCGCACACACACGCACACGCACATATACGCATACGTACAAAATACCTCTACCACATACAAGTAGTTTGTGCGTGTGAGTGAGTGCATGCATGGATACGCGTCTTTGTGTTGGTGTGTGTATGCATATGGATCTTTTTTTTTCTCGTGTGTGTTCTTTCGCAGGCCTTTCGGTAGTGTTCAACACATAAATCAGTTTTAAGGAAAGCATACATTTAGAGGCCAGTAGTATGGATCCAGCCAGTGGATCATTATCCAACTACACAGCCTTAAGGCCACCATCTTTTTTTATTCTTTAAGAATAGCAAAGACGAATTAAAAAAAAACCAAAACAAAATAAAACCAAAAAACCAAATAAAAATCGTTTTCGAAAACAAAAAAAAACAAAACAACTTAATGTGCCAGTGTCTATACTCATTACTCTTCATGCCCCAACATATGAGGGAAAAAGAAAAATCTAGTGCCGTTTTCTTAAAACTCTCATTCTTTCACGCAAGTTTTTGTTGTATTTGTACTTATCCGTCGGAGACATGCTTGCGCATGTGGTCGTTGAAGTGCTCGATTTGGTCAAACTTGACGGGGCACACGGAGCACATGTAGGTGGTCCCCTCCTGGCAGCTGGCAGCTTCGGCGGCCACGCCCACTCCGGTGCTTGCGACTCCACCCCCTGCCCCGCCCGCACCCACAGGCACGGCGCCGGGCTCCGGGACCGGGATGGATGCGGGACCCCCCGAGAGCACGGATCCGGTGCTGTGCAGGGCCATGTGGCGCTCCAGCAGGGTCTTGTGGGAGAACTTCTTCTTGCAGATGTAGCACTCGTAGGACTTCTCGCCGCGGTGCAGGCGCATGTGGACGTTGAGCGAGCTCTTCTGGGTGAAGCGCTTGTTGCAGATGCTGCACTGGTACGCACGCACGCCCGTGTGGGTCACCATGTGCTTGATGAGATAATCCTTCAGCGAGAAGGAGCGCCAACAGATGCTGCACTGGTGCGGCTTTTCACCTGAGGAGCAGAGAGAGCGTCAGGGAAACACCGTCAAACAGTCACAGAAGATTTGACTTTGTCTTCGTGTGGCTGAGGAATGGGGGTTTAAACTTGCTGAAAACCAAACTGCAGAATTTCAATCAATCAACCAATCACAAAATCAGGTAAAAGCATGTTTTGTTATAAAGTCACTTTAAGGACGAACTCTAAATTCGCTTAAAATGTCACAGAAGAGATTTTATTTTATGTAAAACGGGTATGCTCTAAGCTAAGGACTTTAAATTGACATGTTTCAAGCAAAAAATCTAAATACGCTTTATTGTGCAAAAGGAGCAAAATGAAAAAATTATAATATAAATTATTAAAACCCTTTAATACATATAACATCAGCATGAACGCTTTAAAACGCTTTAATACATTAAAACGCTTTAAAGAATATATAACATCAACTTGTGAATAGTGATAAAAATTAGATATAATAGATATAATAGATGTTTAGAAGGTGTAGATTAAGAATACACACACACACACACACACACACACACATATATATAATCTCTATACAGAATTATAAATATGTGGAGATAAAACTTCAGAGAGACTGAGCTGTAAATTGATCGTAAAAGCCAAAAAACGGAAAAAAAAAAAAGAAAAAAAAACAATGTTTTTTCCATTTACATAAAAATACTTTTTGAAGTTTCTCTTTTCCAAAAGAGATAAATTTCAGTCATATTAAAATACATGGGTGAAGAATCTGCTTTTTTCTAACAAAAAATGTTGTTGTTTAGTTGAAAAATATGCCCCTTCTTGTGCTCTACACCTATTCAACTGGGTTATGGAATTAATGAGAGCTTTGGTTGCCTAGCAATTATATTGTCAAAGGTTTGAAATGTAAAAACTCATCCTGCCAAAACATTTCTGCTGATTGAGAATGACACACGCATTCCTGTCGTCCCATTGAGGGCCTTCATCGAGAACCACAGTGTGTGTGTGTGTGTGTGTGTGTGTGTGTGTCAGACCACTCTGCATGACGTGGTTCCCCGAAGAGAAGTCTGAAGACTCTGTCATTTCAGCATAGTTTTGGGGATTTAATCATATAAAAATGTATAAAAACTAAATCTGCATAATTTCTGTATTACATCAATGCCGACATTCTTTGATCTAATTAGATTCTCATGATAATCAAATAAGCAAGCAAAACGTTTTATAAAGCATATGAGTTTCATCTTAAAACAAATAAAAACGTTTTTTTTAAAACAGAACAAAGAGAGAATTTGATGGCTGTCTTTGCATATTTTTTGGGAACAATGTATTTTTAAATTCATATTAAGCAGATTTTTCATTTAGAACCTACTAACAGTGAATCCTGAAAGTTAAATGCAGAATTCAAAGGTCGTTTACAGTTGTGTTGATTTGTTCGAAACTAAAGAGTCGTTCGGATGGAAGAGTCTATCACAATAAAGCAAATATGTAGACGTTCAGCAATAATATTACGATCCAACCGCTTGATTCGTCCAGCGCGAGTGAACCTTGGGCTGCTGTTTAATGGACTCGCTCCATCCGGCAATTACATTGAGCGAAAGCTGTAATTTCGGACATTTAAGAAAAATGAAACGGAAGAAACTCTTGGGGTTTTAATCGAATTCAAGTCGGTTCTGGTTGAAAGGGTGTGCACAGAACCCGGCCAAAACCGTGTAATTACACTTAATCCACTGCTGATTATGTACTTTACACTCTCAGAGTTTACGGACACATCTCCATCACAAGCTTATTTTGCTAGTAACAACCCGAAACACTCTGACAACACGTGATGCTGATTTACAACAGAACATCGAAACGTTTTGCCAGCATCTTCAAAAACCAACGATCGACCGATAGAATGAAATGATTTATCCTTTTTGATTCGAAATCTTAGCCAAGTGAAATGTATGGACATGAAAAGTACAGCTCTAACTAAAGCCTAGTCGCGACTGCAGCTATGCGGGTCAATAATATCGATCAATAATACCAGTTCACACTGGCCCATAGATTTGAAGTCAGATGAGTTTTCTGGCCATTTAGGAACAGGGATACCATGGTCTGAACTGGGCACCTAGTACTGTTAGTATGCCCAGTATATATCCAGTTACCTACACTACAGTTCAAAAGTTTGGGTCACTTTGAAATGTCCTCATTTTTTTTAAAGAAAAGCACTGTTTTTGTTAATGAAAATAACTTAATGTTATAATATCTTAACTAGTCAGAAAGAAACTCTATACATTGCTAATGTAGTAAATAACAATTCTAGCTATAAATATCTGTTATTTGGTGCAGTACATAATGTATCTAATAGTCTAAGTGTATAGAGGCCTATTTCCAGCAACTGTCACTGGAAACTGTTTAGCTGGTTAAAGAAGCAATAAAACTGATTTTCCTTAGAGCAGGTTGAGAATCTGGAGCATCACAATCAAACGCTCAAAATGGCCAGAAATAGAGAACTTTCGTGTGAAACTCGACAGCATATACATGTTCTTAGAAAATAAAGTGTGATTTTTCATAGAACACACAAAATTGTCTAGGTGATCACAAACTTTTGAATGGTATTGTGTGTCCCCATAAAGATGGTCAGTAACAAGAAGCATAAAAGATTCTAAAACTTCCTGGCATATGGCGGCGTTGACCTGGGACCTCAGAAATCTGACATGGCACCCTAAACCATTATTAACTGTGGGCAAATTACACTTGAAGCAAGGACCCAAAGTTCAGTCTCCTCTTAGATCTCTCCCACATTTTAATGGGTTTTGTTTCACAATCCTCTCCAGGGTGCGGTTATCCCCGTTTAGAGCTGTCTCAAAATCGTGCCAGCATCTTTTGCAATGACATTTCTGTCTTGCCCTTCTTGTGCAAGGTGTTAAAGGTTGTCTATTGGTTGACCACTGCACTCACAAATTACAGTCTGTGGGTAAATCACGCATAATACTGTATGTACATTTGCATATATAATATATACCATTTTAGTGAAATAAATTATTGATGATATTCTTATTATATAGAGGAAACTATAGATGCCAGCATACTTGCGGTTTGTAAATTAACAATTACGCTGAACTGCAACTATAAAAGTGACGTGCAGAAAATAAACATTTAATGATTAATAACGCTCATCATTTCCATATTCAGTTCAACTGAGGCCAAACTAGATTCTGCAGATCAGGAAACATTAGTCAGTCAATCATTGGCAAAAGCCAAGGTGCGAGGGGAAGAAATATGGCTCAGCTGGCATTAGCATGATATTAATGTTGATGTATGTACATGTTAATATTAATGTATATGGAAAGGCTTTTTTCCTTCCGTCTGGATGATGCCCCTACGGGGCTCGGTGCCCGACACAGATTCATGCTCTGAATAACAATTCATTAAATAAAACTCGATAAAAACCAAATACATCACAACACACATTTTTCACTGTGCATTTGCACAATCTTTTTAAAACAAGCATTTTGGAAAAACTGAATATACATTCTTATTTTATATTATGTATCACGGGTTTTAAAAGACACAATCTTTTTCAGTATGCCCACGGTATTTTAATCTTATTTTAGAGGATTATTTTTTAATCTATAGAATATTTACCCTACATTTCCAAACCGTGATTATAACATTCAATAAAGCTTTCCATCCTTCTACAATAACCCATGACATAAAAATGTTTTTTTTTCTTTGATTCTTATGAAACCAAAAATATGTATATAAATTAAATTAAATCATCTGTGATATTTTTAATGTCAATTTCCAGGGGGGGGGGGGTAATTCTTAGAACGCCAGGATTTCTCATACATATACATGAACCTTCAATTTTCGACTTAAATTACCACACAATTCGTATTAGATTTTTGACTTGTTCTACAACATAATACGTTTTAACGAACTTTAACAAAAAATGTGGTTTTCCCTTCAAGCTTGCCATCGTTTGGAATTAAAGGTGAAAGTTGTGCACTAGCATTTCAATGCCCTACATTTTGACATTGACTCTCAAGACCCTGCAATTAAAAGCAAGATAAATGCCAACTAAATTTGGAAATTGCAATTTTTGACCTACTTGAAACGCTCGACTCGCGAGCGGAAACGCATTTTTGCCCGAATCGACAGCGGTGGAATGTGGAGCGAGGCTTCGGCATAGAACTGGGCCTAAAGTTGTACACGAGATTCAAAAGGCCAAGAGCTGACCTCGAAACACGAATGCGCTTGAAATAAAAGTCTTAACCAACAAGCAAAGGTTTGCGGTTACTCACCGGTGTGCACAAACATGTGCTTGACGTAGTTCTGTTTGGCAGTGAAGGTCTTACAACAAAGAGTACAGGCGTAGGGCTTCTTCTCCGCGTGCTGCCCCACCCCCGCCGCACTTTGATGGGTTCCTCCTCCCGATGGCAGCGCCAGCCCGCCCGCAAAGGGAGGCATGCTGGGAGACGGCACGGCCACGAACTGCGGCTGCTGAGTCCCGATGGAACCGGGCAGGCTGAAGAGGAAAGGCTTGTTGTCGCTGATGGACTGGGTGGCGAAGAGGGTGGGCAAGTACGAGTTGCCCGCCGTGCCCATCACCTGGCTGTTGCTGGTCAAGGTCAGGGGCATGCGCAGGTTGCCGGCGATGCTTTCTCCTTGCCGCAGGTAGAGCTGTCCACCCGTCATGGACTGGGCTGCGAGGTTGGCGAGGGGCGACTGATGGACCCCCAGCTCGGGCGTGTCTTGCAATGATCCGTTCCTGCTGGCCTCCTCCAGCATCTCCTGCGTCTGCTCCGGAGACGAGTCCTCCACCTCGATCTGGACCGGCGCCTCCTGCTCCCCCTGCTGCCCTTTGTTCTGACAGCTGTCCCGGGCGAACCCAGACAGGAAGGGCTGCTCGACGGAGTCGGTCTCGGTGCCGATGGAAGAGCTGACCCCGGAGTCGAAGCTCTCGCCTTTGGGCTCGTTCTCGGCGCACTCCAGCGGCTCGTCCTCCAGCCCGTAGCAGTTGTACTCCTCGCCCCGCTCCTGCTTGATGCGGATGTCGCCGGTGTGGAGCCTCACGGGGCGGGGCTGCTTGCGGCAGTGCGTGCTCTCGGACGTGGCCAGGAAGCGCTCCATTTGCTGGGTGCGCTCGTGGATGCGCGTGATCCAGGCGGGGTCCTGCACCACCTCCTTCTGCTGGGGCTGGAGGGGCGGGTCGTAGCCGGGGTAGAGGGAGCGGCTGGGGCGAGCACCGTTCTGCAGGGCGGAGCAGCTGGAGTACAGCGAGGAGTAGACGCGCTCCAGGCTCTGGTGCGAGGTGGTCTGCATGTAGCCCGACTCCGCGTCACTACTGGGGCCCGACGTGCCCGACTCGGGGGTCCCGCGAGGCGTCTCCTGTCCCGAGTCGCCGGGGACCACGGAAAAGCTGCCGGACCCGGACATTCCGACATTGTGCGAGACGATGCGGGTGCATTCGTCGATGACCGTCTTGATTTGGAGGATGCTGGCCGCCGTCAGGATCTGCAGGGCCTCGGACTGGGAGAGCCGCAGCACTCCGCTGTACATGAAGTCGATCAGCTTCTGGACGGACTGCACGGACACCACTGAGGGGATCTCGATGTCGCTGTAGCCCAGGAGCAGCTTGTCCTGGAAGAAGGGACTCCCGGCAGCCAGCACGCATCGGTGTGCTCGCAGCATGCTACCATGGATCCGAACGGTCACGTCACAGAAGTGCCCACGGTTTCGCTGCTCATTGAGGGTCTCGAGTACAGAATTGCTAAAGTTGTGGAGATTAATGTGGTGAATGCGTTCTGTCATCCCCTTGCACCTGATGTCACCTGCAAGCACACAATCACATCGCCGGCGTTAGTGAGGAGAACGTCCCATCAAGCTGGAGCTTTCACAAAACGCAGCTAAAGCTCATTTTCAGGGTCCAGCGTTTAACACGGCCGACTTGACGACTCGCCTTTGACGTCCCTCCGCACAGATATTTCAATCATGCCACAGTTCCACAGGCATGCAGAAGAAATGTCACAAACATGGATAAAACGGTGTTTGAAATATTTTCTTTCGCTATTCAAACTATTGTTTTTCAAATCATCAAAATAATACTGTAATAATTATTATAAATAATCAGAGAGTAATGCACGTACACAGACAAACATCCATATGTAGATGTTAGTCTATAATATTGCTAAAACTATATATTTACGCATATGAGGAATGTATTGTACAGTTTTTATATTTCGTACACATTTATCAAAGCTTGTTATACTATATATAATTTCGTCATTTGAATATTATACATTACAAAATAAAAATACATATACTACAGTTGCTGTGTACACTATCATTCAATGTTCCACGTGTCCAAGACCGTTCCATATGGCGAGGCTAATTTATTCAATGTACTCTGTTTTAATTTATTGTGTCAGAAACTTAATTTGTTTATGCCTAAATCTACACACACACACACACACACACACACACACACGCTAATGCAAAAATACATATTTGAATATATGCATAAACAAATAGCTTCTTTGAGAATCTCTTTACCATTGCATATTAAACTATTGCATGCTGTAATACAAACTAAATGGGTTAATTCATAAAACCCGTAAAAGAATTTTGTTCAAATTAAATTATTATAACATTACATTTTTCAAAATACTGTGTTATACGTACATAAATGACAGACAGTGCGTTTACATGCAGTAAAAAGTCGGAATCAGAGCCAGCGCTCGCCGACAGAGGGCAGACTAGAGCTTGAGAAAAGCGTGGAACGAGCTACACGCGCCATGTGATGTTTTTCTTTTCTTCGTCACTGCAAATAAAATTTGAGAATCAATCAGTTTAATGAATCATTTTCTGCGTTCACGCAATCAGATAGTTCTGGGCTTGTTCTGACCTTCAGAAATCCAAGACTTTCCTACTGACGTTTTTTCGGGTGGTGCTGCACCTTTTTTTCCCCCCTTCTATCCTCCAGCAAAAAGCTTTGAAGAGCTGCCCAGAAGGGAACGTTCTTCATGAAAATCAATCATAATTGCCGTGGACAGTAGTGACATCAGCTGCCTTCGCAAACACGGTCATCCCTGATCGCCTCGGTTTCACACATCGTCATCTTGGACTTTTTGTTTAAATCGAGCTTTTATTCCAAGCCATTTGCTTCGGATCTGGTGTGTTTGAATTCGAATTTACGGGTCGACCGTCATGAATAGTGACGTCTTCTAGGGATCTTGCTGTCGGCAACGGGACTTTTGAGTAGGACTTAATGCCCTACTTGAGGCGGGAACGAACGAAAGCACAAAAACGAACAAAAAATGAAACGTTTAATTATCTGTTTCATTGTGAAATTAAATGCTTTTAAGACGACGAGAACCACGAGAGCGCGCGTGCGGCTGATCGTCCGTTTCAGACGATCTCCGACAACTCTACAAATGCAAAATTAAAGCTAATCTTCCGTTTATGTTGTATTCATTTGTACACAGGGGCTGCGCCAGAACAGAGAAGATGTTCAAAGAATCTGCCTTTAAAGATGAATAGAATATTTACATATATATATTTTTAAAGTCAATATAACTTTACTTAATTTAAGTCCACTAAAAATTCACTTAATTTAAGCAAGAAAATCTGAAGTGAAAATTATATAGTTAAAAACATAATCTTTCTCTCCCTCTCGCTTTCTCTTAACACGCACACACACACACACACGCACACACACACGCACACACATAGTGTTTCTCACTCCTCTCATTCCCTCTATCACTCTCTGTCCGTCTCTCTGTCTCTCAGAAAAGGCGACATAAGCGTGAAGATCGGTGACCGGCACAAGAAGTTCTGGTTGGATCAAAGTCCAGTGCTGCCATTGCAACATTAGACTGTACGCGTGTGGATCTACTTTACACGCCACTCGAGTGAAGACCAGCGTGTCCTTCATTCCAAATCAAAGGCTGGCACTTTTGGAAGATATATACATTGTAAACACTTTCGTATTAACATTTTGCTAAATAACTGGTGTGAAGTTTAATATTTCTGAAATGTAAGACAGATAAAAGTTCTGTCTACCTGTACATCCCTTTCCCGTCATCTGTCTTTTTACTTATTCATCTATCTGTCTGTCTGTCTGTCTGTCTGTCTGTCTGTCTGTCTACCGTTCCGCCCGTCTGTCTGTCATTTTGTCATCAGTTTCTACATACTGTACATCCAGAGAGAGGCTTGTTGCTAGGCATATTCGATCAAAATAAAATGTGGCAGTGCCAATAAAAAACGGGAATTGCTTTAGCACTAATTTTGAAAATTAATATCTGACGTTCACCCCCCCCCCCCCCCCCCC
>MU204310.1:1539073-1585562 GCA_017309775.1 Paedocypris sp. Pulau Singkep
ACACACACACATACACACTCTCATTATTGTAATGCATCTGTTTGGCTTTGTATTGATGCAGTTTTTTTTTCTTCTTTACCTCATTATTAATTTTCATCATTCTCCATGACTATTTTCATCAGATTCTCATTACCGTAAAAGAGGGAGGCGGAGTCAGTGTAATTCTGGGAAAGCTTAGCTGTGCCTTCATCTGAACACTTGACTTACCAATACAGAATTTCGACTACAGCTTTAGGATAATGTAACTTTGCCTACTGATGTCGGATTAATTTATCTCTCCAAATCCAAATGTAATTACTACATTAGCGATACGTATATTCACATTACACACACACACACACACACACACACACACACACACACACACACACACACACACACACACCTACACAAACACACACACTACTCAAAAACAATAAAACAAATTGTTACAACTAATAAAAATAAAAAATGACTCTGAATGATTTGAAATGCTGAATTTGAAACTTCCTCTCTCACTCTCTCCATCCTGCCATTTTATTTTAGTACATAATATGTACTTCTAACAAGCTAATACCCGTATTAGTTGATTATGCAACAAGTTTATCTAATAAATCATATTACGCACAGACTTACAAACAAAATTTCCATAGAGGTTTTTACACTTTTTCCACCCGGTTTTTACACTTCCTTATGTTGAACCCTTTCTTTCTTTCTGTCTATCTCTCCTGTGTGTAAGATATTGTGTGTGTGTGTGTGTGTGTGTGTGTGTGTGTGTGTGTGTGTGTGTGTGTGTGTGTGTGTGTGTGTGTCTGTGTACACATATGTTTTAAAACGCTAAATTACATGCATACCATATTACCACGTTTTAATAGTATTTAATTTAGCATAGTAAGTATAGTTTAGTTTAGTATAAACTAAATGAATGAGCTTTTCAGGACAAATGTGTGACCTGGTAACTCGAGAGTTACTGTATGACTTCTCTGGGGAATATAATGTTCTGAGTCAAGACAATAATCTGATGATTTCCGACTGAAACGTGAATACGTATTACACGCATGTGAAAACATTTCTTATCAGAGTAAATACCACAAATGTCAATTTGTCATCAAACACATTTTTACTAGAACAGTCATTGTGATTATTCCATTCTCTCAAGCTTCTGCCAGTTGATTTGAGAAAAAAACATCCGCTAAAAAAAATAAATGTAAATTTAAATGCAAAATAGACAAATGAATCAGAAGGATGTTGACCTTGTTCATGATGCGATTATTTGATTCTACATGCCTATGTGGTATATAAAATATTTATTTGCACTTAATACACTGTTTTTAATAAGCACGTTAAGTAATTGCTCTTCTATTCCGTTAAAAAATGGAAAATTCTTTCATTAACACTTTACTAAGTTTTACTTATTGATAATAAAATACTGCTACACACTATATAGTTTTAGTAATAGTTTTCATTGGATAAACAACTTGTCCTTTTCTTCATCAAGACGATTGATCAAGATGATTGACAGCAACACTGCCCAATAAGATAATGGCCAATAATTTCCATTATACTGTTATGAATTATTATACAATTTATTATTACATTTTAGTTTTTTTCCACTATAAGCAAGATCAATAAACCAA
The DNA here is from genome assembly GCA_017309775.1 of Paedocypris sp. Pulau Singkep. NCBI lineage: Eukaryota > Metazoa > Chordata > Actinopteri > Cypriniformes > Paedocypris > Paedocypris sp. Pulau Singkep. The sequence continues at coordinate 1,540,690 of MU204310.1, forward strand.
GCAATTCTGATACATTTTATTATAGATTCATATTTTTAGTTTTTTGTACTGTAGAGCCGGAGCCCGCAGAGCCTTTCAATTGCTGCGGTTCCATTAAATGAAAGTCCAGCTATTAAAGGATTTAACTGTATTTTACAATCATGAATTCATGGAATCACAAGTCATCAAAAGTCCCATCTCCCAACTCTTTGCACAATCTAAAGCTTTTTAAACTTTTTTGTTAGTTTTTTTTTCTAAATTTCCATGAGTTTCAAAGACGCAGATTAGATGTCTGAATGTTTCAGACCCGAGTTCAAGGCCTGGCCTTGACCTTTCTATGTGGAGTCGCCTCTTCATATCCGTGATTTTCGGCCACAGTAAATAAACACTCTTTCTGGAGAACTCAAATCTTGGTATATGTTTGTATTCACGCACTTTGATTGGTTGGGCACACCCAGGGTGTGTCCTCGAGCAAATAGCAAGAAATGTTGTATGCTCGAATACTGTGCAATCCACTGTACTTGCAGTTTGAATAACCGTAATTTCTAAATAGCACAAAGCTTCAATTTTGCTTCACAATAAACGCTTGTTCTTCATTTATTTTAATAACCTTTTTGTGTGCACGTTGGTCACAAAATACGACAAACTTGAGCGGCAAAAAGAGGGAGTAATGTAGCAGAGCAGAAAATCCAATTTGAACTTAAGTTAATATAATTCTTTTTTATTTGAATAAATTTAGGATAAATTAGCATAATGCTGGTAATGATTGAGATTTGAATTTCCACACAATTTTTCCTCCACAATATTTTTTTTCCGCATTCCACAGCCCTACTGAAGACACAGGAAAAGAAGCAGCATAAAAATGCTAAAAAGACCCCTGAAAATAAGCCCCAATGTTAACGATAAAAAGACCCCTGAAAATAAGCCCTAATGTAAACGATAAAAAGACCCCTGAAAATAAGCCCTAATGTAAACGATAAAAAGACCCCTGAAAATAAGCCTCAATGTAAATGATAAAAAGACCCCTGAAAATAAGCCCTAATGTAAACGATAAAAAGACCCCTGAAAATAAGCCCTGGTGCGTCTCTTGAAGCAAAAACCAAACAAAAGCGCAGTAACTCACAGTCTGATGGTGTTCTGTAGGGTAATTGCGTAGACGTGGGTGTGTAAGTGTGTGTGTGTGGAGCTGGTGAAGAGGCACTGGTTAGATGCTACAAGGTTGCTGGTGGTAGAGGTCAGTGGTCCGCCACTCCGGTCATCTCGGCCTGGCCACAGTCTAACCTCACGCAGAGTCTTTGGGATCGGCCTAGAAAACACAGCAGAGAATAATCCCTTAGCATCGCTTCTAACAGTTTAGCATCGCTTTGTCCTCATTCACATTCCTGCTTTTATTCCTCCTGAGAACAATAGCGACTCCAAAGTTTCCAATAAACCAGGCGGGTTTTCACGGCACAAACAGTTCCACGTTTTTGCTCAGATTTGTTTCATTCAACCGGGCGAATTGCGGACAAGTGTTACTGGAAGCGTATTAGAGAAAGAAATAAAGCCGCGGTACTAATAAAACTGCGAACACAAAAAAAAAAAAAACCTCAAAGCTTTTCTGTTGCACATTTCAACTGGACTAAAAACACGCCAATTCGTTTAAAAAAAAAAAAAAAAAAGCAGATCAAATCCGCTAAACTCCCAAAGTAACGTATCCCAAATCTTGCTCTGGTAAGAGCGAACAGAAACGCCGGGCCGATCTGATCTGGTCTGTCATGCCATAAACAAAGCGTAATGGGTTCTGAAATATTCTCCTGAAAGATTTGGAAATCTGCTTGAAACGCGGTTGCTGCAACAACTGGCGACCTTTGACCTGGATTAGTTGTGAAGAACCGTGTGTTGCCTGTGGTTGAGCAAATGTTCATTGTGATCGGTTCATCGCAGCAAACGCTTTAATCCGCAATACTTAAAATTGATCGCTGTCACTTTACATTAGCATACGAAAACAGCAGAGTGTTTTTAGCCGTTTATATACATACATACATACATACATACATACATGTGTTTTTAAATCATTTAGGTAACATTCAAAATTAACTGTGCAATATTTCACTGGGTAAATGATGTGAAGAGAATAGATGGAACAGACAGAGTGAGAGACAGAAAGAAAGAAAGAAAGAAAGACGGGAAGAGAGACTCACAAACGTGAAGAGAGATGGAAAGAGATAGGAACAGACAGAGAGAAACAGACAGACAGAAACGAACAGTATATGCAAAGCCTTTATGACTTTGTTTCTTATATAAATATGGTGTTTGTGAAAAATACGTATTAAAATGAATTAGATATTGTATTGCTTCTAGGGTTTGCTAAAATGTTTTATTGTAACTATTTATAAAAATAACTATATTAATCTCAATGACCCAGAAATGGAGGGAATGGATGGATTATTTTAATTGCAATAACGCTGAAAAACAAAAGTGTGTGTGTGTGTGTGTGTGTGTGTGTGTGTGTGTGTGCGTGCGAACTGTAAAATAAAAAATTGAATATATAATAAATGCGAAATATTTGAAGACATTTACTACACAAATTGACGCTATACATAAAAATGCTAAAATGATCTCTGAAAATAAGCCTATATGTTAATGCTAAAAAGAACAGTCTGATGGCGATTTGCTACGTAAATTGCGTGTTTATACATTTAAAAAGGACATTTAAAACATTACAACAGTGAGATAAAAACGTTCAAGAACAAAAAGAAATCGCAATTTTTTCGGACTGGAATCAATCCTTCCCACCATTTCTATATATAATATAGAGAAAAAAAAAACTTCTCGGAAAGGCGTAAAAGTGTGTAACTGCTGGGAAGGCTCAATTTTATGTGTGTTTTTTATAGGAAGGTACACAGGGTTCCACCGGCCAGACCTCAGCTTTAACCCTGCTGTTAGTTCAGTCCAGCGTCAGGTGCCATCTACTAGATAATGCTTCACACTCACACACACACACACACACACACACACACACACACACACACACACACACACACACACTTCCGGTTCCTCCTCCAGAACTGGTACATGTTGAAGAACACTACTTCTGACCAAAGCTGCGCTGGAATATGAAGGAATTAAACATGGCATGACGTATCTTTCCTTCTCTTGGCACTTCATCCATTTCTGGGTGGCAGGGAGCTGGTTCTCACAAGCCAGAATTGGTGGACAACCATGCACAAAAAAAGAAAGCTGGGCAACGTATTTATATATCTATGTATGTATGTGTGTACAAACACACACACACACACACACACACACACACACACACACACACACACACAAACCATATTTTTCAAACTATTAAGGCACACAAAAATGTTTTTTTTTAAATATCTTATAATCCAATGTCAATGGAAGATCTTGCATAATCCAATGCATTTAAGGGACAAAAAATATGGTGTGTTTGTGTATAAATAAACATTCCTATATGAGACATATATGTTTATATAACAACATATATGTGTAATTGCATGTATATATGTATATTCTTTTTTATATTTAAATTCATTTGTTATTAGTCTTATAGATTACATTTATTTATTATTCAATCATATTCATTATAATTGCAAATATTTATATTGATACTGTTTTGATCTCACTATTCTAACCTTTTAAGGACAGACTGTAAAATACCCAGCATGCACTAGGAAGCGCATTACACACAGACACTATACTGGATATACCCAGGAGTCCTGCGACCCTTAAACACATGGGCATGAATTATAATAAATTTAGACTGGAGGACCAGGCTTCCAATTTCACAGTCAAAACAAAACAATAAAAAAAAAAGCCTATGCGTATTCACATTCGGGTCGGACGGTGGAGTTGGCGGCTCTCAGTGGCGCGGATAATTATAATTCCTCGCTATACGTATCAGACATATTTATTTCTTTTTAAAGGCCTAACCTACTTTGGAGAACAGGCTCTTCCAGCGCGACAGACGGCCTGAAAAAGACACTGGCCTCGGAGACTCAATGACCTTTGACCTCGCCTGAACCCAAGCCTGTTTTAATAGGCCGAGATCAGATCTGGTCTTTTCCGGGACAGTATATCTTGGTCCCGGTGACTGAATTAAACATCAGTCGGTCACAGTGACCACTCGCCGGACCGGAACAGCAGATGTGGCCCGTCCTCGCGGCCTCGGACACTTCTACCCAGATGATTATCATGTTTTTCCAGCGAGTGGTTTTGTAAGATGTTTTAAAAGTGGACAGTTGCGCTTGACCGATGGCACGTGAGCGTTTGACTGGAGATCATGGTGTTCATCAAGGCCATAGGTTCCATCCCCGGAGAGATCAGGAAATGGTTTTAATGTGTGAGCTCTTGGGTTAAAAATATGTCTAAACGCAGAAATGTAATGGTGAAAAGTTCAATCTACAGTACAGTGTTTTGACAGCGTCTACAATCCATAACATTTACAGTATCTACAATGTTTCTAAGTCGATTGTTGCCTTGGAAATTTCTTTAAGAATTTGATGAAGCATATGTATTGGAATATGTGTTTTAATAAGGTAAAAGTCTTCATTTTTTATAACATTTTTACTTATTCGGCACATACTTGAAATGCTAATCCTATATATATATTAGTATATAGTTATTTACAAATGTATTTGTAACATTTGTATTTAGTGAAAGTCACACCTAGAAAATAAGCAATAGTAAAAAAAAAAATACAATCCTTGTCAAGTATAATTTTAAGTATAAGTATAATTTTAATATGCGAAATAAATCATGTATGACATTAATAAGAACTCCGTAGCCTCTCTCTATCCACGTTTCAGTGTGTTTTATCGATGTGATATTTTGTAGCAAATAATTTTGCAGCATAATGTTGTTATAGAGTGAGAAGAATAATTAGTGACAATTTTTAATCCAAATTTCAAACACAACTTGGCTCTTTTCTCTTTCCCTAGCCATTGTTTCCCGTCACCCTCTGCAACATCAAAAGTGCTTTATATTAAAAGCGGAACTTGAACAACGTCTACTAGCACCATTATTTTGGAAAAAAAAAAAAAAAAGAGAGAAAATACTTTAGACTTGTCAGCTATGAGACTTACAGCGACTTCATCATGACGTCGTCCAAGCCGCTTCACGACAGAAAAAAAAAACAGCAGCTACGAGTTCTGGGTCTTTTCCGTGTAATTCACCGTTCCGACATGAAATTTCTACCAAGAACGGAGAAAAAGGAAAACAGCAGAACAACACACGAGCCACAAACACTCAAAGGTTTTTCTAAATCTTCCTCATGCTAAAACTGTTCACGGACTAGAAATGCGTAAGAGTCCCGCGTTCGTGATTGATGCAAAACGATTTCTCCAGCATTTGGGAAAAACAGCGCATAATTAGGGTGAGTGAATAATTACAGAATTTGGATTTGTGTGTGGCCCATTCGCTTAATTCCCTCAAAACAGCCATTAACCATCCAGGATGCATTCTAATATTTCACTGTCCTCTCCACAAAATCTTGTTTGTGTCTTGAAATTTGAGTTTTATTTTCTCATGCATATTCGGGGCCTATTAGCGAGCGTCTCGCCGTCGCTGCAGATGCCTGCAATTAAACATCTTCTCCAGATCCAACACCCGACTGGCTTTCCACAGACGCCTTCCCTCTCGCCTCGTCCACTCCAAAGTAGCAATTTGAAAAAAACAAAAAAACAAAACAAAAACAATCTCTATTCGGGAAAACATTTTGTTCCGACGCAGGACGCGAGATGGTCGTAAAGCTTCCAGTGAAACTCCACAGGCTGGAAAGTACGAGCTGTTCTCTGTGCCAGACCACGAGCAGAGGAACCAGGAACCAGGTGCCCAGCCTCTGCCCGACCGGCACCATTCATTATTCATCCCGCTGAAGGTAAAATACAGTCAAAAGCGGATGAAGAGCCGTTACACTCCCAGCCTCGGACTTCAAGCGCTTCAAACTCCACTTAGACTGCGTGTGGAGCACAATGACCAGAACGTGGAAATCATCTAGCCAACCTATGGAATCTCATGCGGATTCGTATGTATTTTTTATGTAAATAGTTCCGGCCTCATGCATGTTTCAGATTCTCAGACACAGAAACGAACATGTTTGTGACAACGCTTCGAGAATGGAGGCCGCAGTCGTTTCCAGGCAAACAGTTTGGGTTTGGGTGTCGAGCTAAATGGTTTGTTTTTTTTTTCTTTTGAAAATTCGAATCAAAACAGATTTGTGATTCAGTGGACTCTTTTTACACGGTTGGTTTGTGAATAGATGTCTCATTTTTTTTTTTTTATACTGTTCATAAACTGTAAAAAAAACTACTGAATGACGTGATTTTTTACGTTTCGACCTACATCAACATATAAAAAAAAACATTGATATGTAAAAATACATATTATTTATAATATATATACACATGTATTAATACACAACAACAACAATAATAACTTAAAATCGTTTAAAATAAATAAAACATATTTGAAGTTTAATAATTTAGTGAAAATATTTGTCTGCACACAAACTGTCAGATTATTATATTTACATATTTAATAAATGATTGTTGTTGTTGAAAAAATTGCAGGATTTTGCCCAAACTGATTTTTAGTTTTGTACATAATGCTTCAACATTCTTCTGGTAGTTGAAGATTTCTATGAAAATTGAGCTTTCAAATACTAAACTAAACCTTTCTAAATGTATTATTTGACAACTTTATGGAACTCAACAAAAATTACTTTACGTGTACATGTATTATTTACTTAAAAGTGTAAAGAAAATTGTAAAGAAAATATAATTATTCAATTCAATTTATTGTTTGGTCAAAATTCACAAACAGACATTACATCCGGCAAACGAATTGAGAATTACAAATAAAAACACATACAAAAGTTTGCATATTGGCCACATTGAAATTGCGCATAAATAATTTAAAAACATATATTATTTATTGGATGATAACTGTAGATTTAACAAGTTCCAAAAAATTGAGCGCATTTTAAAAAAATGTATCAGCAAAAACAATCCGCATTAACCTTCTACCAAATAGCTGCTTATGTATTCTTTTTTTATTATAATATTATCATAGTTTTACAAATGTATAAATAAAAGAATCAACTTATAATAGATCAAACTCAGTAACATGTTAATTAGGGATGCACCGAATATTCGGCCACCGAAAAATTTTGGCCAAAAAGTGCATTTTCGGTTTTCGGCCGAAACACTTTTATCACCGAAACAAAACGACCGAAAGTTGATGACGTTGATGACGCTTCTCTCGCGCGCACCGCCCGTCTCCCGCACATCCCGCGTGGCTGGTAGCGGCTGGAGAAGGGCCTTAACAATCTTTCGTTTTTTTATGTTATGTCAAGTATGTGCACTTACTTGCCATTATTACTAGACATCTGTTCCTGTGATTTCTGTACTTATATGTTTGTTAACATTACTTTAATAAAGAATACTACGTGAAAAAATTGGTTTTAAAAGTCTGAATAAATGTTAAATAAATATGTAAATGTAGATTTTCACCTATCACCTATGTCAGGCTTGGAACATAACTACTGCAATAAACGAGGGTTCACTGTATTTACTACAGGAACAGAACGATTTTGAATTGTAAATGTACATGTATGTAACTAAATAGATCCTTTCCTAACCTGTATTTTAACACCAGCAACTTTGCTGATTACTTATAAAAATTATATCTGCTTAGAGCGCCCCTAGTGGTGGAAAATTTTTGCAGAATAGGTACAAAAGTAAAATAACCTTTGTATAAGCCGCATGGTTCAAAACATATGAAAAAAGTAGCGGCTTATAGTCCAGAAAATACGGTACATGCAATTTTTAATAAATCATAGCAATAAATGCAATTCTTTCAGTGTTTCGGTTTTCGCCCGTGTTTTCCTCTTTTTCGGTTTTCGGTTTCGGCCAAGAATTTTCATTTCGGTGCATCACTAATGTTAATACAATACCAGATACAATTTTTTTTTTTTTTTAAGTATGACAGCATAAGAAAATAAATAAAAACTATGATTTATAATTTACTTTCTTACTTACTTGGGAAATTGTATTTTCTGTCAATGGGAAATTTGTTTAAAAAAATGTATTTTGAAGATACTTGATGTATGTATGTAATTACTTGAACCTTCCCGACAGTCACATTTCTTACCCTCACATGTAAAAACCACTTTAAAGGAGTGAAATTTGACACAATTCAGACGAGAGCGATGGATAAAAAGACGTTTAAAAACAAACACTATGACAAAAAACCGACCAAAAAAAGTTCAGGAAACGTCAGTGAAATCCAACATTTGCTACATGTTCAACGTACAAAAGCACAAAGCAGAGAACACGTGAAATCAAGGGCAGCGCACTGTGAATGACCTGAAGTGTATAAAAAATGGATATTTGAATAAGGCCGTTACATTATTTGACGCGCCGCATCACGTGACCGTGGCTCCTGACGCTCGTCACGCAAACCTGGTGGCGGCGCTTTGTTCGTGTCACAGCACACGTCGTTATGCGACTCATATATATTTTAATAAGCACTTTCAGCGCCACTTCCACGTTAGCGTTACAATGACAGATTCTCCACATTCGACACATTTCCCAAACACGTGGAGACGCGGCTGTGACCTCAGCGCCGGTGGCAATCGTATATCGTCGTCTTCTCTGCTGGGATTAGCGAGGTATTTCTTTCGCTCTGTTCACACACCTGTGAAGTCTATTCTTGGCCCAGGTTGAAACAGAGTTTGTGCCCTTGCGATTCAACCACAACAATCATTTCCCTCCCACTGCTGGAGGATTGTGTAAGATAACGGTCTGGCTCAACGGCCGAGAGCCTTCACAAGTCGGCCATGTTAGAAAAAGACACTTCATCCACGATGTCATGTGACATGATAGACAAAAATATATATCGTATTTACGCGATTATAGCCCCCCACCACCCTATTTTTCAGGGACAAAATAAAAATTCCAAATAATAAATAATTCGTTTTTTGCATTTCCGGATTATGTTTACATTCTCCTAAACATACTATTTTTTTTTACTCTTTCTGCAATTACTCATTGGATTCGATTGCTAGCGCTAAGCTAAGCTACCCAGTCGTGGTTTGTGGTTTCTGTTTGTTTGTAATATTAATGATTTTTTTTTTTTATTAATTTTTTTTTTTTTTTTATTAATTTAGTTTAATTTGACTTATTCAGTGTTATTTTGTCCCTGTTGCGTGTCTAATGTTTCTTTATTTCTGTTATTGAGCCAATAAAAGCTTATACTGTATGCACGTCTGCATTATTTAAATTATACGCACTATTTAAAGACGCACACGCGCATAGCAGCACAAAGACAACGTGTTTCGGTTTATTCGTGACATGCTCCTCACTTGAAATACGGAAAAATGGGAGCATATATTTACGCACATATTAGAAGTTGCCGATTATAAGCACCCACTAAATATTTAAGTGTCGAAAATTTGAAAAAAGCGGTGCTTATATTTGAGTAGTTCAAACTTAAAATCAAACCTGCTCATCTGACCCCAGGATGACTAGAATGGTCTTCGTCGTATAGACGGATGAATAATATATACAGCCATATATATATATTAGTACATTTGCAAAATGACAAAATTAAGGTTACTAAAATGACAAAGTATTCATGTTTATTATTATTATTGTTGTTGTTGTTGTTGTTATAATTATTATTATTATTATTTATCACAGTATTAAATCATTAATGATGTGTGTGTGTGTGTGTGTGTGGTGTGTGTGTGTGAGTTACAACACTAAACATTGCTGAGTAACAACGTGTTGATTTCTTACTTTAATCCTAAAACCACATTATGAACTGTAGCATGAACAACTAAACACGGTGTGTTACATGAAGTGTAAAGCGAGAGCAACAGCAATAAATAAGTAACGACGACGCAAACAGACAAGATTTCTCCAGAAAAACAGAAAACAAATTCCGGAATTGTAATTCTAAACCCTTCAGAATCGGCCGCATGACGCCAAAATGTAACATTTTTCTTGGCCAATCACCTGTTGACGCAATTTGGAAATGCGTTATGAGCAGGTGAAAAAAAAAAAAAGTAGTCACGTGACTTTGAACTGCTCAGCCTGACGACGACTTCGTTTAAAGCGAAGAACGGCAAATATCTTCCTGAAGTCACACGGATGACGAATCTCAACTGAGGTAAAACTCTCCTCAGAGGAGTTGCTCTGGTCTGACGCCATGGCGTGTACGTTCCACAAGACGCTGAAGAGCCGTAGGATTTACCATTGTTGATTAGGTCACTAAAAGAATAAAAGAGTTTAGGACCAAATCCTTTCCTGCTCCAACACATTTCATTCAAATGTTAGTTTAATTACATTAAACTTACATAAACGGCTGTAATTTAGTTTTTACAAATTGCATAATTGTCATTCAGCTCAAATTTTGATCATATTTAACAAATTGAATAACTATTCATTGAACTCTGGGTCTGAAGGCGGGATTCTGGATTGATGGCCTACCAATCGCAGCTCAGGACAAAAACACCCATTAACGCCCATGCGCAATTTTCCAAACTCCATATTTCCTGCATATTTTTGACTGTGGGAGGAAACCGGAGACCCTGTAGAAACCCAGTTGAGCACAAGGAGAAAAGGCCGGGCCTCGAACTTGAGTCTCAGGGCAAAAGCATTGTGCTGTTTGTGTATAACAAACATGCCTAAAAGAAAACAGTTTGAAAACTTCTGTAACTTTATCGCGGGAAACATTATTTATTACTGTAAAATAAAACAGTGATATCTAATGAAACACGGTTAAAATATTTATTTTAAAAATGAATTCCTAACCCTAACCCTTACCCAACCCATCATGCCTCTGTAATTGTGGCCGCAATAAAAGTTCAAAATAAAAAAAATTGTATAACATAGTTTTGTTATAAAAAACGATGTTTGACTGAAGCATACTCTAATGCGATTTTACTGTAATATATAACAATATTTAAACGATTACAAATAACTGATCCAAATGATACATTTGAATTCTAATGCAGCCTAAAATGTATCGTTTTTCACTGTGATCGTTTCGAGTCCATTGAAGAAGACGGTAGAGCGGTAAAGCGATAAAGCCTAAAGGTGTTGAAGCGAGACTAATGTAGTCAGACAGGCTAACTGCAGCGCATACATTGTTTGGCCGTCTTTTTGATCTGCCAGAATCGATGCATGCGTAAAGACGTGTCAGATAACAGACGCGGCGATCAAAGCCACGATCGCCGCACGAACAAAAAGAAGCGGCGCTTTGTCTATACGATGCGCGCGGTACAAACAGTGAATGCTTCATGCATATTGATACGTGGGATGAGGTAAACGTTTCCTGATAAACATAAACACATGTGCGGATGAGACTTTAATAAAAGGAGCTAATTAGGGCGCACTAGCCAGATCTTTCAAAAGCTTTTTAGGGGAACACTAGATGTACTGGACATAAAAGCTCCGCAAACCCTCCATTAGCCTCTCTTGGAAATTTTACATATTTTTGTTTGTTCGTTTATTTCTTTTTTGAGACGCAACATACATTACATACTAAGAGCTTGGGCGATTTTTAGCAGCTTTGAAGAATTTGGGGAGATTTCCGTCACGAGATTTTCTTCAGAGTAAATGAGAAGAAATCAGAAAAGACTGTGTTCACTACATAATAATGACATTTTAATTTTACATATACTATGCGACCCATGAGTAACTGATTTTTTTTTTTTTTTTACAGTTTTTGTATGTGTACTTTATATGTATTTATGGATACAGACTGATGTATGGACAGATGGATAGACAGACTGATAAATGAACAGGCAGACAGACAGATAAACAGACAGACAGGCAGACAGATGTGTGTGTGTGTGTGTGTGTGTGTGTGTGTACAAAATGTGATCATATTACATAATATCAGTCATATTACATTATATAACTTTAACTATGTCCATATGAACATGTGAGGAGCAAATGAATGATGCTTGGTCCATTCAAAATGCAAACGAATTTTTCTGCTTCATATTTTAATATTCAAATCTATAAATGCTGAAGCAAACGCGTAATGGCACAGATTTCACAGAAGTTGCTTTCCACAGTTTTCTGCTCAGAACAGGAGAGTCAGATGAGTCAAAATATAAATGTCATTCCTCTCATTTTGTAACCAGCTGTTTCCATTTCTGGGTAACAGGGAGCTAGAAGCCATCTCAGCAACTTTGGCCTGAGGGTGGGATTGGTGGCTAACCAATCACAGAGTGACACACAGACACACACACTTTGGACACAGACACTCCAGATTTCCTGAACGCATGTTTTGGTCTGTAACACACTTCACAAGTCTTCAAGGCAAGAGCAATTACAGACCATCCATTTTCCAGCCCACATCACTTCCTGTCAGCACGTCCACTGTGTGCAATCAGTTCTGTTGATTCAAAGTAAATTAAGTTAAACCGACAAAAAAAAAAAGAGAGACAAATGTTCAACAACAGACGAAAAAATAAGCTCAAGGAAACTCGCTCTTCTTCGTTTCTCCAGAAATAAACGTGAAACAAACTCAAGCTTGATGTCTTCTGTCTGCAAAACAAGTCAACCGTTTTTCTCCCCCAATACATTTCCATTTGAAATAGCCAAATGAGCCAATTAGTAGATGTTAAGCTAATTACAACTAAAATGAAACTAATTGTGCGAGTAAAAACACATCTGGACTAACAAAGTTACAGCAGCAATTTGTTGTATCGCGAGTGGTCATGTGACTTTTAACTGAAGCTACAAATTATTTAATTTGTCTTAGGTGATGCCCAACCTGCGGCCCGTGGGCCACATCCGGCCCTAGACGACGTCACATTCCCGCGGTTTAAATTTGACAGTCACACTTGTTTAGTGATTTTAGTCCAATAGGAAGACGAGGCTATGACTCTATGCTAATAATAAAATATAAAATAACAGTCAGTCAGACATGACCTTCAGACTCTCTGAAGGACACATTTTATGCTGAACTGTTGCCAGGTAATTATTGATTTTTAATGTATTTTTATTTTTTAGACTAGACTAATTTCAAATTTTCATATTTGATTTGAATGTGGCCCAAGAATGAATTTTATATCAAATTAATTAATGAACAATTATTTTATACATTTTGTTTTGCCCTCAGTCGTTCATATAAAAAAAACTAAAAATAAATAAATTGCACATTTGGAAACAATATAAATTATTTTCAATATTTTCAAATAAATAAAAACGGGAACAACCTCCACTCTAACTGAAAACCCACTCTGACGAGGAGCTTGCAAATTTGTTACCTTTCGCCGTGGAAACTGCAGTGTTTTTCTACACTACACTTCATTTCGGTCTGTCATCCTTCTGAAGCCAAAATGTGTAGAAACGATGGAGACGTGTTGTTTTTGTGCATGAGCTGCTCTTGTTGCTCAGGTCACATGATTCCATGCGCGGTAGCGTTTACGATTACTTTTCGATTAATTGGCCAGCACTATCACATGAGTGTCCGACGCAAAACGAAACTCATTTATCAAAATATATCAGTAAATGAAGAGATTTTGTCGTTGGATTTCTCACTACCCTGTGCGAGGTCAGGATGTGTCCCTAATACGATAAAGCGAATAAAAACAACAGCAAACCTATGCAAACAATTCCACACACCGAATGTATTTCCACGGCCAGATCGAACACGAACAGCCAAAATGCCACCGCTCCAAAGGCTCAGTGAAGCAGAAGCCAATGAGCTGGGGGGATCAGAAATGCGAGGTGAAGACCCCAAGCGTCCAGAATTATTCTCCCCAACACACTCGCCCCGCCCTCTCGCCCCTCTCGCCCGGCCCACGGTGGGTGCACAGCAGCCGCCTGCTACCTGCCCGGAATTCTAATCAGTCCAGGGGTCTGTCTGTAGCCCCTCGCCCGCCCCCTTCCTCTGTCTCGAATATTTTCCGCCCCGTCTGGCTCCACCCACTCGCTCGCCACCCCGTCTCCCGCCCCGTTTCTTTCTGTGCCTTGGACGAACGGGGCCGACGATCCTTCAAAATTAATGAGATCCCTCCCCACCCCCTTTCCTTCCCCCTGCTCCCTTGTTCCTCCATCCCAAAAACATCTCCCCTCTCAAACGCCCGTCTCCTCTCAGCCTTTAAAGCCATATTCGTTGAAAGCCTCTTCGATATTCCGTCACGTCCGAACGTCAATACTCCCCTGGAGGTGGCTCCGTCTGGGGTGGGATTCAGACGGCCGTGACAAAGCCAGCGGGGCGAGGGAGGCGCTCCGGTGACGAGCAGACAGCAGCCCAAATTCAGGTTAATCAGAGATGGTTTTTAATGAGGCAGCCATCTCATAAAACATGCCACGCGGTGCCTGGAAATGCTTTCTTATCGGGGATGGAGGGGAGAGAGGGAGGAAAACAAAAGAGGCGAGGAAAAGGTGAGGGTGGGGTACCGGGCACCCAGAAGGAGGGAGACGGGGGTTTCTGGGAAAGGATGTCAAGCATCTGAATAATATAAATCTCAAATATGCAAATGTGACTTGCAATGCTCCGCGTTCACACATTGTCCTTCGCCTCCGAGCCCGTCTTTAATGGCACGGAGCGGAAACAATGGCAAGGAGAAGGTGGCGGCCAGATTTGTATTTAGATCCGAGGAAAGGGATCTTTGCATGAAAACAACATGAATGTATTAATGCTGCGACGACGCCTTGCTTTTCGCCTGCCAGTGCTTTCTGATGTCACGCTATCCAAACTCTCTCCGGCGAATCAGGAGCGGCTGAGGGCTGCTTATCACGTTGCATCTTTACGACGGAATAATTCAGCCTGAATGAATCACGCACGCTCTGACGTGACACACTTTCGCTGGCGCCGAGGTCAATGCTGCTACACACACGCCAGGAAATAAAAGACTTTTGATAAAAGCTTGTGCGTGTGTGAGGGCGCGTGTATGTGCATTTGTGCTTGTGTGTGTGTGTGTGTGTATAAATACGTGTGTATACATACACACATTTATATGTGCATGTGTTGTATGTATAAATGTACGTGTGTGCATACTGCATATGTGTGTATGTTAGTATGTGTGAACGTGCGTGCATTTATGAATAAGTGTGTTTGTGTATGTGTGTATAAGTGTGTATGTACGTTTGTGTATATGTGCGTGTGTATACATTTGAACATACAGACACATGCTATGTGTGTTTGTGCAAATATGTTAATGTGTGTATTTATATGAATGTGTATATCTGTGTGAATATGTATGAACATGTATATGCAGGGATATTGTGTAATTATGTGTGTGTGTGCGTGTGTGCTCTTGTTTTCTGTTTCCTTTCATTTACTAGTCCAAAAAAGCATAACATGTTGTCCAAAAAAGCATAAAAACCAAAGTAAAAAAATATTTTTAAAAAATCAAATTTCACAGAAAATGTTTCACGAAAAACCAGTAAATAAATCTTGGAAATCTGCCATAATTCACACCAAAATCCATGACAAAAAAAATAAAAATACTGCTTAATCGTACACATATGTACAGTGCACGTAGACATACAATTTTATACATGTAACTCAAAAAGCAATATAATACACTATTACAGCAATTACTTAAAATAACCAAGCAGTAATCATTATAACATTTACCTATGCGATGCGTTAGTGTGACATGCAGAAATGTGAGATTCTTTTAGACTGTACACACACACACACACACACACACACACAGCTTTCTCTCGCTTGAATGATTTACGCGGGAAAACACTGTACTGGGGCCAGTTCTACCAAATTCCTACTGGAATATTCCGGAAAATAAACGGTTTGTCACCGTCACTCGCTTGTGCGCAAAACTCGACCCACTCGCCGTTTGCCACAAGCTGATGATAAAACCGATCAATCAATCTCGCGGTTTAATTACCTTTGCTCCGCATTCAAACCCAAACACGTTCACGCCGTAGCGACGCTGACAAACCGCCGTCAATCCCGTCAGAAGTCCCGTTCCTTTCCCGCTCAATTCTTGTTATTCACCGAGTGACAGACCCTCAAAACCGCCACGGGTGAGATTTTGAAAAAGTTTGAGATTTTGATGAGATTCTGAAAATGTGAAAGCAAACACACACACACACACACACACACCGCGTATGATGTCTGCACCAGGCCGGTTTAAACACAGACGTCCAGACCGTAAAGGCGAACAGAAGCGCGGGATTCTGCGCAAACATTCCTGTCGCAGGCTAAAACAAGAGACGCTTCCTTCTGACGGAATTCATTTATCCACTTCATTATTTATTTATCCATTCAACTATTTGTTTAGCCGCTGCGTCTCTGACATGAATAGACGCCGTCGCCAAACGCAGTGCAATTGCATTTCAGAAAGCCTTTTAAAACACAACAAATCCGCAAATTGAGTTCGCCGTGCTCATTAATGGAGCTTTTCTTGTCTGAGGCCGTTTGGCGTTGGTGGCAGCGAGCGCCCGCGGCCTTAAAACCGTCCAAACGCGTGAAGTGGGCTGGCGGCCCTGAGTGAGCGGGCAACACCGGAGGCTCGCGGAAATCCACATCCGCGTGAAGCGCTCTGACCTGTTCTCGCCTGGAATCAACGCTCCGCCGTCCCGCGCTGCGCCGTCTCCAGTCTGATTCTGGCACGTGAAAAACAAGGAAGTGAAATACAACCAGCAGAACGCTCCGCACTTCCTTTACAACCCCGCGCCAGGCCTGACCTGAAACGACCCCGCGCTCTCCAGGCCAAGAGCCAAGAAAGTCTTCCGGAGTGAAGTTTAGATTGTGTGTTTATGGCCGCCTGCCATCCCGTCATAAAGTGATGCAAGTTCCTGCTCGCTTCTTCTTGCTCGGCTTAATCTTTGCCGTCGCGCGGAGACTTTTGTCGAGGTCTTTCCTTCGCCGCATCCCTGCGAATCCGTTTCACGCCTCGAGAAGCGAAGGAGAGCGGCTTTTCCGCGGCTGATTGACGGTTGTGTTGGAGAACATCACAGGAGGACAGAATCCCGCAGTAGCTCTTTTAAGTTCTTCACAGTCATATTTTGCCTACAAATTACAGCTAATTTGTTTAGCACGCTTTGGTGTTCGGTAAAAAAAAAAAGTGCTAAATGTTCGTCAGACCATTAGCAGCGAGTGACGGCCAGCAAAGGTCTGGAGAAGCTCCGTCTCGTGGCCTGGATTCGCACGGGACATTAAAGAACGCGGTGTCACATGTCACCAAACCGACTTTATTAGGTTTTTGGGACTGTTTTCCTTGGCAACACAGTTTGAAACGCAAAGGTATGCAACAAGAAATACTCGTACTGAGTGAAGAACAATGCCAACACTTCTCTTACACCGCGAGGGAAGGTAAACGCGTAACACATCACACGCAGGCGCACACGTGCATGTGGAGGCCTGTGGGCACGTGGGGGGCTTTGGGTGAACCACACAACTTTGAAGGCCTGTTTGAAGGTCAAGATGGGATTTTAGGGTTAAAGGTTAGAGTTGATGGTTGCGGTTATGGATGCTGGGGATTTTATAAATGCAAGTGTGTGTGTGTGTGTGTGTGTGTGTGTTTCTCGAATACTGTAGCATTCATTAAAATGTGTATCTGTATAGCAACATGCTACAGAGTCGCTTAGCATCAGTACTATGCAACTGTGAATTACCATATTTTTTTGTTAAATTTAGCTAATAAAATCCACATTTATTACTTCTTTTCACTCTTAGTTTGGTGGCAATAAGGGCCTCTGAGCAAATTGCAAAAAAAAAAAAAGGTCAGGCTGAGCATTTGCAATGTTTAAAACACACAAAATTGTTTAAAATCGTTGTTTATTTATCTTTAAATTCATAATTCTCTGCACAAGTTTGATGTGTAAGGTTAATTCACGCACAAAACAGAACGAACCTGAGCCGGAAAAACAAGGGAATGTGTGGCCCTGTGCTTTTGTGGACAAGCAAAAACATTGCTAAAAATTGCCAAAATTCTTTAAAAACATTTAATTAAATGTTAACAATGATTAAATTGCTATTACATTATTTAAAAAAAATGCATTACTTTCTCTCCCAATAAGCATTAGTATAGATAAACACTGTATAGTATTATAATACTCCACAATGCGCTTTTTCTACGACTTGTTTTTTAGCCATTCCATGTTGGAAAGCACTAAAAAAAGTCTGCGATAAACAAAGCCTTATGACCGTAGCTGCTTTTTTCATGCGGTCATATCGGAATATATCACAACGCTATTTAGAATGTGGAGCATTTGACCGCTCATGTGACAGTCTGCAGCATTATTTAAACCCTGGAGCAGATATCGGCACAATTACAGTCTTATAGTGTTGCTACAGAAGCTGGAGCAACTGTGAAATTGCAAATAAAATCCGAGCTTGAGCTAAAGCGCGGCAGCCATTACAAGCAGGGAGTCATGGGAACACACTTGCATGTCCCACAACAGCAGTCAGTGTTTTTACTTGATTAAAAATTCCCAATTATTGGTTAAATTTCCAGTGTGACTTTCCAGTGTGACTTTTGTCAATTGCCTGCTTCTGTTGAGTCAGCTAGCGATGCAGCTAATGCTAATGCTAAAAGCCAAATCAAGCATCCTGTCAGGTTTCTGCCTAGTCATGTTTGTTATACATTTTATTATCCAACATAGTCAGTTCTTTAGTTTATCATTGTTTTTATGTGTTAAGTTTGTAGTTTTGTGTGTTTGTTTTGTAGTCGTGTGCTCGGCGAAGGCTAGGTTTTTTTAAACAAAAGAGCACTGTTGTCTGTAACTGTGTCCGTCTTGTGTAAATCCAAGACAAAGTTACACATCAAAACGCCAGCAAAATGCTAAATGCTAAAGCTACAAAATCGGCCCAGTTTCTGAGTTTGTTACTAGCATGTTTTTTAAAAAAAAATCACTTCCGAGCGCCCGACAATGCTAACTACGTCTAACAGAGCTCGTTTTATTTCTTAGCACGTATTCCGGAAATTAGCCAGAGTTTCAATTAGCCAAACATTTCTGACAATTGATAACTATATATTTTTTCTGTGTGTAAATATATATATATTGACAATTTCACTCACTTTACCTTGCTTTAATTGAGTCTGTTTCTTTAGCAATTGGCTTTGTAGTTAGGAAAAATGCTTGTACTTTACAAGTAGAAGTAGAAAGTAAGCGGAAAAATAAACACTCTAGAAAAGTAAAAGTACGCCAAATTTCTACTTTAGTTAGGTAAGGAAGTAGAATTACTGTATGAATCCTGGTGGACTTGTTGAGTGTTATTAGCATGTCCTGCTTTGTTTTCAGGAACATATGAACAGCTGAACATTAAAACAAAACGTCTTATTGAAATGCAGTCAGACTTTCTCTCTTACAACTCAACAGACTTCTCTAATGATAATCACATTTTAAAAGGTGTTAACTGTTCATGATCAAGATGTTGGCTGAAATATTTGTCATAATTTGTAACACTTGTCCAAACATGGAAACATCACATACGTAGAGTAGCTACAAGCGTTAGGTAGTAAGGTTTTTATACTTATAGCCTATTTCCTATTTTAAAATATAGAAAGTGGCAATTTACTAGATTGTTTTCTTTACGTTATGTTGCTTATTAATGTATTAGTAATGTATAAATTAATGCTTTTGTGTCACTTAACCTTGACATACAAATGATAATATCTCATTGAAATGTGATCCAATTGCAATGTATTTACAAACATTTTTCATAGTACAATTTGTGACACAGTGTGTGAAAACCAGGCCAAATTTTAGCCATTCTTCTAGACTCTTCCCTATATTTAAGTTGTTGGCATGGTTTTACTCAATTAAGATTAAACAAATACATTTTTTATTGTCATAGACAGATCTTCATTTCATGTAGAAAACAATAATTTTTGTTTTCTACTTTTTGTTGTAGAAAAAAAACTACTAAATTTATAAGATGTGTGGGGTAATCTAGAGAAGCTTCAACTATTATTTTAACATTACTCTCTGCCAACACTTTGGACATTAAAATAAACTGTTGACATCGAGTATTTGATTTGCCTGATACGCAATTATTTCCCGTTTTGAAATAAACACGGCACAAAAACAATTTCATTCTCATATACGTGACAATTCCATATTTTAAAGGACGGGTGGCAATCTCAAGACTAAACATCTTTCATACTTGCTGCTTTTGTCTCGTAACAATCATTATAGCTTGTTTCAACACAGTACTAATGGAATAGTTTAGTAATCAGTTACCAAATTATTATTTTAATCCTCCGGTTTTTACGTTATTGAAATGCTCAGGTTTCAGTTATTTCTGCTGTGTGTCATTTTCTGCATATTTTCGGCACTTATTTATCCAAAACGAACATGTTTTGTATGTTTTTAACGATGACAACAATGATTTTTCAATCTACAATTTATGAGCACACGGACTATACAAGGTTTCCCTTAATAAAAAACACAATCCAGCCATCAGGACTTTATCTGACATTATATGGAACTCCTGAGCCCCATGTGTACGACTATTGGCACATTCCATTCCATCTTTAAATGGAATTTCAAAGCTTTCATTCTTTTCCCCCCAAAGAATGGCATTGTTTTGCTGGTAATTCCAATAAAAAAAAACCTGCCTCAATCTAAGGCCAAGGCTGTTTGATAGTCCAGCGCTTCTCTGTGGTGTGATGTTTGGTCATGTGTCTGAGTCTCAGAGCGCTTAGTCGTCCGGCAATGTAAATCGCTTTGAATTAATCGTCATCAAACCTTAAAATGCATCAAAGAAATGGTTTTTAGCCACGTACCGAGCAGAGCCAACCAGTCTCTCTGTAAATAAAAAGCGGAAAGTCTTGTGATTCTTCCTCGGAAATCGTCAGTAAAAAGCTATAAACGGTTTAAACTGTTGCTCAAAAAGAGTTCACTCGTATCGTTTCGCACAAAAGGCTATAGCGCGCTCGTGCAAACTCAGACCCAAATTACAGTAGCAATCTTTAATGTCCATGTGTAATCCTATAGCATTACGATCAATTAGACACCAGGCTCTTTCCATTTTTACCCATTTGCAAAGTACAAAACGTTACTGCCAGAGAATGTGACGTTCAGCATAAATACAACTGGTTATTCAACACAATGGAATTTAATCAATTGACGATCGCAATAGTTGGCTGAAATAGACACGATTCTCTTCTAAAACACTCTCATTAAGCTTCATAATCCTGTGATGCTCTGGTGTTGTTGGGTGATGACGGATGCGTTTCAATCCAATCTGACATTTGACCATTGTTTTCATCGCCTCTCGAGGTCATGAAAAGGACAAAAAAAAATACTATAATTTCTTAGAATTTTCAAAATAACAATAAATAGAATTTAAGTCACACCAGTTGATCCTGTGCTTAAAAAAAACATGAAGACGGGCATGTTTTTCTCAATATTGAAAACAAATGAATGTAATGGAAAAAAAAGTATTTCTCTACAACTTTTAAAACTCATTAAATGTAAGATTCAAGCAACAGAGTGCTTCTCAACGCATCTGACGGCAAACATGATCTTGCAGCCACAATTTGCCAAACATGAAGAGAAACATTGGCAGCCGCAAAACGTCCTGCACAGTGATTCATGGCATTAAAAACATCGCTCCATATGCTCCGCTTCTGGAAATCAGACAGGAAATTCTAAGAAAGGAAAAAAAAAAAAGCAAGTATCCTGGAAAGAAAACAATTTGTCGGCACTTGCCCCTGCTGCCAAAAAAAGAGGCCTGGCAGCGACGTCCGCCCTGGCAACAGGTACTCGCACCTCCACACAGTGTTCAAGGCCGTGTCCTCCTCAAACACGCCCATAAACCCGTCAAGTGCTCACAGCGAGCAGAATAAACAATACCTGGAGGAGTACCTGAAAACATACTTGAGTAAAAGTACGAATACATTTCTGTAAACATTACTAGCTACAAGTCATTCATTCCTAAAAGGCTTAAGTAAAAGTTGAAAGGTCTCTTTTGAAAGAACTCGTGTATTTTACTCGTACTGAATTTAGTAGGGATGCACCGAATATTTGGCCATTGAAAATTTTGGGCCGAAAGTGGCCAAAAAGTGCATTTTCCGAAACAATCCGGTGTTCTGAAGATTCCTCCTACAGCTCAGAATTTCCTACACTGACATCACTGATCAGCTGTTCCTAGCAAGCGCGTTAAAACACCTCAAAACAGAATACTAATATAAATAACTACAAAATATGGTAACATGTTACGAATATCTTGCGTACTGTTATAAGTGTCCGTGTTCATTTAGTGCGTTTGTGTTTATTCATTGATCCAACGCTACAATATCAAAAGTACAGAATGTTACGTACGATCAAGTAGGAGAAGAAACGATAGATATAACAAACTTTTTAACGCTCATGTAGCGCGGAAAGTAGAAAAATCTGAGCGGAGAACAGCTGAGCAGTGACACGTTCTAACGCGCATGCGCACGTGCTAGCTAAGAACAGCTGAGCGTTGACGTTTGTTCTAACGCGCATGCTCAGCGCGCAATGTAGGAACTTCTGAGGTGTAGGAGGAATTTTCAGAACACCGGCCGAAAGGTGATGACGCAAGCAGAATAATGGCGGACCGCGGTCCATGTCCGGTTTGCAGAATCTAGCGGTCCACCTTAACTGTAACTGCCGCGGCAGCTCCGCGAACATGAATGAACGTAACTGCCGCGGCCGCTGCGCGATCTCGGGACATCGGCAGATTAGAGAACATTCGAGGTTGGAATTTATAACGATTGCAGTTACATGTTAGAAGTTATCGAAAACAAAGAGAGACACTGACGAATTATATTTTATTCTCTTAATAGCTGCAATATGCTTAATAAATATTTGCATAATTTATTACTTTATTATTAATTAATGCATTTGCAATGTCTTGATTTTAGTAAAGTTAGTACACCATCATAGCAATAAATGCAATGGTACTACTAACAATTGCCATCATTTATTTTGGTGTTTCGGTTTTCGGCCAGGTTTTCCTCTTTTTCGGTTTTCGGTCAAGAATTTTCATTATGGTGCATCACTACAATTTAGGCTCAAAAAACACAGAAATATGAAAAACAAGAAACTTGTTATTTGCGAGGTTTTATTTCTTAATATATAAATGAAATTTAAAACTTCAATGTTTCAAAATGGCAATACAAAATAGATAAAAATAACAAAACGTCAGTCAAACTCAAATGTGCAGAAAAGGCACAGACTAGTAGTAGTAAAATAAAATGCTGAATAAAACTTCAATATTTGTATTCAGCTTCAACAAAAGCTGGTTCTCAAAGTTCTTGGAACTCATTCTAGCTCTTTCTATGCTAGTTATACCACTGCTTACTGTAGCATGCTCATCTGATTGGCTGCCATAATCATGTGAGATGGAAGACCATTTGAAAAACACTTCGGCTGATTTCCACACATCCAAAACTCCCAGAAGTAAAAACGAATTTGTTTTTTATTAGAAGTGGTAGCAATACTTCTAAAAGTATCCTTCAAAGTATCGATACTCCCATCCCTACACCAAAGCTTCATGAAACTTCGGTTTGGGGTAAAACCCAACGCGCCGCCTGCACTTTTGAAGCCAGTTGCTAAACTACGACAAAAACTAGACCCATTTTCCCAGAAACCTGATCCGCTGTCGACCCGTCCAATCAGAGACGTGTGGCGTCTATTGTCACCGCGGCACTGAAGGCCTTCACAATGCCCGGCGGTAATGTGTTAAACACTCGCGGGGTGTCTTTCACCTCACGTGCACTTTCACCCGGTGAACATGTCCGCATTCGCCCAAAATGGCGGGCGCTCTACGTCTCAAACTCTTCTTGATACCTTTCCTTTGCTCCTGCAAACCATTCCCAGTTATTTTCCTGTAGAAATGGCCGTGATCTCAGCGAGACTTGTAGAAAGCCATATGGGTGCCGGGGTTAGCTGAGGACACACAGCGCCTTGGCAAAAGCACAACTTCCCTATTAGAATCCAAGATACATTTTTCACATCAGTGAAATGCCTGTGCTGAACAGATCCGGGCCTTTTCGGACTAAACTGCGAGGAGGAACAGTAAAAACGCGAGATAAAGCGCTTTTCTGGCATGTAAAACAACACGTAAACTCTTTTGTCAGTCGTCGTACAAAAGTGTTTATGTTCGCCGTGGAATCAAAAAGTGTGTTTTTTTTGGTGCACACACGAAGCAGAAACGACACCTAATAGGCAAAAATGTACACAAAGTTACACACGACTGACAACAATGCATGCAAAAGGGCGGGAAAGATTTGTTGGCACGTTCTGAGCGGAAAATCCCCATTGTGGCGAAGCAGTTCTTCTCTCCGAGGCAAATTCTCCAGGTCTGTCAGGTGAGGTCTAAAGCGTGCTGTGGAGAACCGGTGGAAAACTGACGTGGGTGTGAGCGTGAGAGCAAGCGCGATCCGGGTCATCTGAGGTGAGCGGCGTGAAAGCATCAACGGTGAAGGAAAAAAAACACACGCAAATAAAACCCGCGGATCGAACCCTCGACGTGTGTGTTGCATACGCCACGCATGCATTCACACAAAATCTAGACCTTTATCCAAAGTGTGCGTAATAATAGTGATGATAATAACAAACAAAAAGTAACGTGTGACTTGATCATAAGAGAGTTGCGATTCAAACCCTGACGGCCTTCCAAAGGAGTCACTGGAAAGACTGGGTGCAGCGAAACACACGAGGACGAGTCCTGTGCTGGAAGACCTTGTGGTCTAGGGAAACACGGCCGTACTGATGAACGTGTGTCAACTCACCATCAAGGCCTTCAACTTTCACCCAGTCGCTGTATATTTGGAACGTCACTCACTAACAAATGAAAGCCATGTCCAGATCACAAGTTAGGGACCATCAAACTGCTCAGTCACATACACACACACACACACACACACACACACACACAGAGAACAATGGTCTGAATGCATGTTGGTACTTGAAGGTTATCGCAGCGTCCAATTTAACTCACAAAGCATCACATGCTTTGAATGCAAAATTTCATAAAGCTAAAATTGACCAAAACCAGCCTTTTCTAGCCCGGCGACGATGTCAACATCTCAGACTGGAGAGGAAACGGCTTTACACGTCTGCAATTCACTGCAACTTACTGGCTATTATGCACAAAGTGTGTTTAAAGTAGAGGTGGGCATAGTCTCGTTCTTTAAATCTGGATTAATCTCATTGTGATGTTGAAATTAATCCAGATTAATCTGGATTGATCAAAATTAATCTCTAATCGTATCCGCATTTGCTGAAAGACGCTTTGCATTTAAGTGGAACTTGAAACTTAAAGAACTCGACACCGCACGAGGTGCAAATAACTTTAGTCTTGTTGAGGTTTCCATCTGAAGAATTCTCTCCTTTTCCCTGAAAAGTGTGTGTGTGTGTGTGTGTGTGTGTGTGTGTGTGTGTGTGTGTGTATGAATACGTATGTGTATGCATAATATATATTTTTATGCATATATATGTATATTTACCTTATGATTTTAACCTTTTTTCATGAATAAGTACTTTATGTCTATATAGTTTCCTTATGAATACAAAACCAAAAGGAAGTATAATTTCAAGATATGTGTGTGTGCGTTTATGCACGCTTTTGTTGGTACACAACTACACATACACACTATTTTTTCTCCACTCAAGTTAATGAGATAAAGAAAGCAGAAGATCATATGTATTTATCAAAAAGGCAGCGTTCTCATGCGTAATTCATTATGTCTGATCAATGGAGTGAAGATGATTCATCTCTTAAGAGAAATCACATGAGATTGGCCTGTCACAGTGTTAGGGCCACATTCCTGCTCCTACATTATAGATCTTTGTTATCCAACAGACAATTTTGCCAGCAGTCATATCTGATATATTCATATTCTGCTATTCCTGGTTTTTCCTGTTGGCGACGCCTTTGAATGAAGTCAAACACCTGGAGTCTGTGTCTGGTATTGATGCATATTAAAAATCACGCGTTGTCTCAGATATTTATATATATATATATATATATATATATATATATATATATATATATATATATATATATACTGTACATTAAAAAGCACAAAAAAGTACAATTGTAAATTTCATAGGAATTGTTTTAAACTTCTAAAAGTGTATATCATAAATATAAGCATATATACACATTTTATAACATTTTAATTTAAAAGCATTCAACTGGAATTGTTTAGCAGGATTTTTTGTAAACATCTCTGACTCGATTTCCTCACCCAAGACGTTTTTTATGAACTTACTAAAGAATTTTTGGTGGAATGACTGACTAAAAGATTCGTGAATTTCATTGTTGCAGACACACAAAAGCAAAGACAATCAAAGTGTGAACAAAATGCCCATCTGTGGCCGTTGCCATGGTTTCACCTCAGGCTATGTGATGAGATTTGACATTAAACAGTCATCAATATGAATTATAAATGCATTTAATTACATTTAAATAATCCATTTCTGTTTAAGTGTCTTCTACGGACTCAGATTTTAATTCGAGGCCAGTCTGAGATGTCGGGTGGGGGGGTTGGAATGTGAGTGAGTGTGTGTGTGTGTGTGTGTGTGTGTGTGTGTGGATTTGAGGAGGGGGGGGGGTGTTTGGTGTAGTTTTGCCGTGCACTTATTCATAACTCGAAATTTCCTCCAATCAGACATGGCGAAGAGCCTTGACTCCTCCTACCGGCGGAGACCAGGACCGCTGGAATAAATTAAAAACGCTTCTCATGAATGAATCTTAATTAAAGCCATTGCACCTAAAATAATAGAAAAGAAGATATGATTGCTGAAGAGGTTGAACATGCTGTGCTCAAGGATTTCTCCAGACAATGCCAGGCCCTCCAGATGTAGAATTCCGAGCAGAAAAAAAAACCTATAAGATCATGGCGATAAAGAGAAATATTACAAATACCAGGCTGGGATTCGATTCTTGCAACAGCAACAGAAAAGCAGAGCCGAAAGGTCAAAGGCTTGTAATATACGACGGCACAATAACCTTAATGCAGCATTCCATTAGCGCTGAGGCTACGTGGACGTCTGATGGCCGGCCAATTACAACACGTGTTGTGCTGAAACAAACCGCATTGTCTAGTCATAAGATTCTTCAACTGAGGAATTAACTGCCAACGACCTTGACATTTAATTACATTAGTGAAGGTCACCGTTTAGGGAGGCGAGATGGTGAGATACGCCGCTAATCAGATGTAGCTGCTACTGAAGGGACGACACAGTGACTCAGACTCGCTTTGAATCATCCAACGGAATGATTCCGACTCTCACACCTCCAGCTGTTCAGTAGCCTCCTGAAACACGCGTCCGGCAGAAAGTGCGCTCGCACTCCCTCACACTTTTTTGGCAGCGGCGTGTTCCGAGCGCTGCATTTGTTTCCACAATAAACACCACACAGTGCCTCCTTTTAAGCTCGAAAGTTTATGCCTAGATTGTGATTTCGTTTTTTTTTTTTTTTAGCTTGATTGGTCATGTCTCATTTTGTCTTCAAAATAATGCCAGAATTTAGACACTGTGTGTTATCAAATTATCAATGTTGTGTCAATTGTGCAACGCGTGGTGACAATATTGCGTTCACTTGCTAACACTTTTCATAGTGTAACTTCGTAAAAAAGCAATGCATTTGGCCTACAACGTCTCTGGCCAATCAGGTGCAGAGTAACTGGCCCCTGCTTTCTGATGTAGAAATGAGGGCGTGTCTTGGTGAATTGCACCAATGTCAGGACTTCTGACGTGCTCACATCATTTTCTACTCTTTTGGCATTAATGCACAACACACATACAGTGAATGGGTGTGTGTGTGTGTGTGTGTGTGTGTGTGTGTGTGTGTGTGTGTGTGTGTGTGTGTGTGTGTGTGTGTTTAAAAACACATACACACATATACAGTATAGGGATTATATACACTTAATAATCCTCTGCCACTGAAAAAAATTGGAAAAAATGAAACCACACAATTACACTTGTTATATAATGAAAATAATATTGAAATCACCATATTCAAATATACCATCTATTATTTGCCTAAAATCATGCACCCGCGGTCTATATGTTTAAAAGAGGATTGCTGTACTGAGCTATTTCATCATAATAATCATAATATTAACTGAGCTCGAAGAGCTAAATGAAGACGTTATACATATTAAAACTCACATGTTTTGTTTACCGTGTTCTTGGTTGAGGTTTTATGATAATGCTTATCAATAATCATAATAACACACACCATAATAAAGCCACCCAAGAATAAACACTCCCCACCCTTAAATGTATATATGAAGACACACAAAATATCAGGCAGCTCAGGAAACTACAGCAATTACACAACGTCTATTTGACACAATAAACTAAAATGTAAATTTGTTTTTCATATTAAAAATGATTAATAATAATTTAATGTACAGTATAAGTAAAACAAAAAAATGCTTATTATATTTTCTAAAATAAAGAGTAAATGCAGAGATTGTGGATCTTTAACACAAATTTTATATAATTCTTCAAGCTCCATTTATTTCAATGCTAATCGTAAAATCGCAAAGTGTAAAGCACACACACACACACACACACTACACACTCCTCCCCTTCCATAAAACAACTACACACTGTTTAACCGAAGCGTATTTATGATTAAAAAATGGGCTTTCAATGACTCAAATTCAGTTAAATATGATTCAGTTAGGTAACAACATGTTGCATGGCTCCACTCCTCTCACCGTGCAGATGGAAAAAAAATACATTCTTTTATAAACTCAGGTGTGCATTTCTTTAATTAACGGGTGAGCAAAACTAACAGTGTGTGATGTACACATAAGTTAAAACGAGGCAAAATATTTAAAGACAAGGCAAAATATTTTTAGAAAACAAACAAGACGATGTTAAAAAAAACCCAAAACTAAGCAAACTTAATAAAAACAAGTGATTTCCACAAACTGGAAGAAAAGCTAAATAAAAGGCTGAAATCATCCTTTACGTAAGATTTTCTGAGCCAGTGCACATTTGGCATGTCCAATTCTGAGACAGCCAGGCAATATAAGCAATGAAACTTGAATAAAAAACTTGAGTCTTAAAGAAAGCAAAGAGAAACTACTTTTAATGGAAGTTTCTACATTTCCACGCGGTCGGAGTGAAGCGAGGACATAAAGAGGTTAATCAGACCACATGTTTGCCTGGTTCTCCGCTGAGGCCTTCACAGGAGAATCTGGAGACAACTCAAAACTAGGACCCTCGCACATTAACATGGACCCTCACATGTAAACAACAGGTCTGTGACAAATGAAATGCTCACGTAAAAGCCCAAAAACATCCTTTTCTCAAAATTAAAAAGGGCAAGGAATTTTAAACACCAGCGTTATCTTGAATCGATAAATAATGTTTATTTAAACTAACACAGTGCTGTGTGAGAAACTTTAAAATGAGCTGGGTTTTTTTTTTAGATGCGTGTTATTTTTATTATTATTTTTAGTCAAGAAGCAAAGGGTTAAGGTCAATAAATCGTCCAAGGCCATAGCCAAAGAAAAGCAAATCCAAACTTATGGCGTACGAAAAACGAAAACCTCCCTTGCAAAAAATACACGTCATTAAAATTATTAAAACTAACGACGAGATTCTACGAGCGAAAGAAAAGAAGTTTCTTTCAAGTCCACGTCAAATAAAACGCCAGGCATCTCATCGCAAGGCATTTTGGGGGCGATTTTGTTTTGGCCAAAATTTAAGCAGATTATATAAGTCGGACATTTTGCGCTCCAGCTCAAATAAAAGCGGAATAATGATCATAAATTGCTTTGAAACGCAACGTCCTGGGCTCGTTTCGCGGCGGGGCATCGCCGCAGCTTCTCCCAGCCGCCGTCTCGTCCCCAGCGGAGCCCACAATGCGTTCGGAGCGGCGGCCGGACCCTTTTCCTCCTCCAAGGCCCTTTCCGAAAATGTCAAGATGAGCGGCTCTGTGTTTTGCCACATTAAGTTTCTTGCGATAAAATGGCCGAGCGTTTTATTGTTTGCTTAGCCTACAAACACGCGCGTTGCGGGCAACAAGGAGTCAAAAAGAGGTCATTCAGTAAGTAAAATCATCCGCGTGCGACACAGACGGGCTTTTCTTCGCCGTGACTGGAACTCTAGTTCGGTTCTTTGGCGAACATGGACCGGGAAAGGGAGGTTCGGCTACTTCTACTTATCTGAAAATGTCATTCTGCTAAAAGACGGACGCGGCGGACACACTCTCGAAAACTCGCCACTTTTTTTTCTTTTCTGTTTCTGATTTTTATATTTATTTATTTATTTATTTATTTCTAAATCGCGTCTTTGGCAAACGTCGTCTCGCCGGAGATGAAACATCGGCGCTCGCCCCAGCTTCGCCCGGAGCTCGAGCGCAAATCTACCGGGGTCAATAAAATATTAGCAACAACCGGAAAAATACCAGGCACCCGGAGGCTGGAACTCTTTGAAACCCGATTTCTATCCCTCATCACAAAGCCGAGCACGGCACTTGGCGTCGCCGAAGTCGCGGCTTTTTAATTCGAGGTACTTGACACTTTGCGAACAGCGTTTTTTTTCCCCACCGAATATAATAAAGGAAGTCCCTCGCGCCTCCGAGTCGTTTCGCGGACGATGAAACACGGGTGAAAGCGGCACACCACAACCACAGGGTCCCACAAGCTGACAGGCGTCAAAGTCGCCAAGAACGGCCGCTCGAGCGAGGAATTACACGGCGGTTTTACCTGAGACGTCACGTCAGACAAGCACGCGTCTTTTTTCGGTTGAGCGTCAATTCGTGGGATGTTTGGAGAGAACTCAGCCTACAAATCCTATAATCCCGAGTGACTCCTCTTGTGCGACCCAGTGTAAACGCAATTTCGCAGTTTGCTGCGTCTTCTTCAAAGGTGCTTTATGCCGAAAATATGGAGGCGTGGGAGCCACAGCCATGCGTTTGAGTTAGAAGTGCGATTCCCGGTGAAGTTTTTTCCCCCACAACTCGTATCAGGGGAAAGAAGGCTTTTACTCTTATAAATAGCCTAACATAAATAGTGTAAGTGCCCTCCCCCCTCCCAAAATCCCCTCTCCCGGTTTCTTACCTGCTGCTCGAAAGGACTTTCTCCTCCGGTGGCTACTACACGGCGCTCCACAGCTTCCCCGGCGTCTTTCTCCCCGCGTGTTAATCTCGTCCCTTACTTTGTTTCATTTCTCACTTCCATCTTCTTTCATCTCATCAATAAACACACGCTGCAGCCTACCTTCGGAGAGGACATCACGCAGCTCGATCGCGCCCACCCATTTTCCTTCTCCGCCATTCGTCGAGAATTTTGGGCAGCCACGCCTTTCTGTCGGCGATTGGAACAGAATGGACTTTCTTGAAGCACGTAGGTTGCGATATAAATCGTTCAGCGTGACTTTACCCCAATCGTGGAGCCGCACGCCCTCCCTCGCGCGCGGAAACTGGCTCCATTGTGGCTCTGAAAGTGAAAGTGCGCCGCGTTGGACGCGACTGTTGGGCTTGAACCGGCATGGGCACCGGACGCCCCCGGTTTCGTAATTAGCGCTCGGGCTTTTAGACGGGGCTTTGAGGGGGTTCGCGGCCACTGGGTTGCCGCGCACGTCAAAGACTCTTTGGGGCGATTGTAACGGGAGGAAATCCGCCCCGTCCCGTCTTCAGACGATCATTTAAGGCCAGTCGTCCGTGAACCCGCATGTTGATCGTTTACACATCGCCTACTTTAGATTGGCCGTGGAGCACGTCAGTACATCTCTCCCAAATTTGATCTGGCCGCACATTGGATGATGCCCCTGCCCGTCAGTTCGGAGACCAACAAGCTAGATTGGCCGCCGTGCGTTTCGGTTTCTACGCATTTCCATTTTCCCATTTATTTATTTTTTAACGTCCCCAGCTGACCTCAAGGAAACGTAAGTGGAGGGCCGTCGGTACCGCCGGCCAATCAGAAGCCGAAAAGTGAGCCGAACTTCTTCGAGCACCAATAGTCGGTGTGACTGACACGGAATAGTGCAATTGTGGCCAGCGAGTCCCCAGCTACCCCGAGCGCCCCCTCCCGTCCCCGACTACCCCCAGTCTAGACAATGACAGGTGTGTGCGCGTGTGCGCGCGCGCGCGGCCGTCTGTAGTCTAGACGAGGAATAATCAGCCCGGCAAAGTATTTTCTTTATTTCACCGAATTTGTGTCAACAAATAAATGCTGCTCGCGCGCCTGTGTGCATGTATAAAACGAGACGTAGAAGACAAAGGCGGATATTTATACAGAGAGTGAGAGAAAGCATGATACACGGATGGTGAGATGGATAGATGGATAGCATAGACAGCCAGACAGACAGACAGAGATAGGTAGGTAGGTTGGATGGGTGGATGGATAAAACCAAAGTAGGATATACAGTATCTGAGGAAAACAGACGTGTGAAATATATTACCTTCCCTCTTTGCTAAATTATTTGCAGAGCTTTATATAAAACGTGTACTTGTTTTAAAGCAACGTTTTGGTTAATAATTCATCGACATGTCTTCACTTGAATATTTCGTCACGTGTCGTAACAATCAACAATCCCTTTCTCTATAACGCCGCTTACATTATATGTCTATCCGTTTCCGGATTGGTCGCCCGTTTTTGTGTTGTTTTTTTAGCATGTGTTTTTTACTACTGGGCTCCCCCTGTTGGTCACGCGCGCGCACTGCAAGGTTTTTCACCCAGGGGTTCACCGGGGGACACGCGCACCGTCTGCCCTACATTACACGCAGTCAGCCGAGGACGAGGCGCAACCTAGAAACGCTGCCGTCGCCCCGCCCCCTCTTTGTCGATTGTATTAGAAACGTGCTCTAGAGGTCTGCTGGGGTATGTTTCCTTCCGAAAATAGAACGCAGCGTCAGGCTTGCTGCACATCTGCTGTTTTTCGTCCTCGCGACAACATTTTGAGCAGTTTTCCAACTCTTGAACACACCCCCGGGGTCTCGATCAAAAGGCGCTGTCCCGCGCGACTGTTGTGTCCACACCCGCTGACGTCACCCGGTTTTCTTTATTTACCGTTGCCAGGGGTAACGCGTTGACATTTCAGAGAGCGCGGAGAACTGTAGCTATCGGAGCCATAAAGCCCGTTAGAGGTCGACTAATATCACACTTGTCATCAATTCTGCGATATGCCAGATCTCGATCCAGAAGATAAAGTGCCGTTAACTCCGAGTTCGGGGCAAGTTGCCAGTGCGGTGGTCGAGGACCCCTATGAACGCACCTTAAAGTACATGGAAGCTCACACTATTCTTCAGATATTCCAGGTGAGAGTTCAGCTATTGTTTTGCAGTGAGAAAATGGTTGACAGTGATGGATTGCTCAGCACAAAATGGCGAAAGGAAAATTAATATCACACCCGAGAAATAAACCACTGGCTTGCTTAATGGTTTCTCAGTTCAGCGTTATGTCCATTTCTTTACATTTTGTTTTTAAGAAAAATCTGCATTGCTAAATATTTCTATATTTTAGAGTTTAACGTTGTTTATTTTATTTATTTCATCAGTTTTTTTAAAAAAACTGAAGTTGTGAATAATTTTTTAATCTTTTTTTTAATCTTTTATCAAGTTAACGATATAAAATCCATCAAATACTTTTAAATATTGAATATTCTTTATATACTATACTGCGGAATATTGTAAATATATTGAATTGTGTGTAATTGTTTTTTTTTTGTAATCAATGTAATTGTTTTATTTATATAATTCATATACTGAAAGGTGACATTTTTTGTAATACAGTAATTGTGTTTTATTTCTAATATAATTGTTAACAAACTGCACTGCAAACTGCAAAACAAAAATTATTTTTGATTTAATAATTTTAAAGTCTTATTGTTTCTTAATTCAATTAATTGCACAGTGAAATAATGAGAATTAGATTATTAAAGTGCATTTTTTTTGCTTAAAAATAAACAAATCTCTTTCATATTTTAGGAAATCACGGAGAAATTGGGTTTAAAATTGCCAGAAGATCCACTTCAGTTCATTCTAGAACAGGTTTTTCCTTTTTCTCTTCTTTTAAATGTATAAAAGTGGACCCAGTGGTTTTAATTTGAATTGTAAAAAATGCATATGTTTTTGGGATGTAACTAAAATATATTAAATAATAAAAAATATTGCAGGTACAAATGAAGATTAAGATGCGTGAGGAGTCAAGCCAGACATTTATGGAGTCGGAATAAATAACAGACTTTCCAAAAATATATTTTTACATTTTTTTTTTCAATTAGGCAGTGAATTGGGAAATTGCTTTAACACTCTGTCTTTGACATTTTATTTGTGGCAGAGTAAAAATAACTTAGATTTGGGTTTCTTGACCGTAAATTTAAAACACTGTTGATTATCAATAAATTCTAGAAAATAAAAAAAATTTAAAACCTCTGCTTCTGTAACTAATTTGTTTTTTACACTTTAATTTAATTAAAGACATGCTGAATTGGTTATGTCTTATATTGCAAAATACAATTTAAGTTTATTGATATATTTCTTACACTATTTTTACACTGTGTAAACAGAAGTTTACACTTACACTGAAAACTTACAGATCCTTCTCAGTTTCTTCTGAATAAATGTCGCTGGAGATTCCAGCTCAACACATAAATAACTCTGTGCTCAAATTGGCAGAATGGAATTTGGCTGTATATGTAAAAGGAAGATTTTGTTTACAGTATGTAAACAGTCTCATGCATTTCTATAGACGCCATCCCATCTGAAGCAACATGTGGCAGTTCAAGGTCACTCATTCACAGCATTTTATGTCTTAGAACTAAGCATTACATTTGATTTTTCACTCAAGCATTTAATCTTTTAAATAGTATTTTTTTTTCCACATCTATTGTATTTTTAGTGCGTATTAGTACCTACTTGTGGTTCCATCTTGGAGTCCTCATTTCCCACCTCCTGCGTGGCTTTTGTGGTCTAGTGATAGGGAGTTGGATCGGCCACCAAAGCGTTGCAGGTTTGAATCCTGGTCAGGAGAGTGGCCTTAAAATAAGACACTGACACACACACACACACACACACACACACACACACACACACACACACACACACACACTATGAGCTAAACACACACAAACTAACTGCTAAACACACACAAACTAACTGCTAAACACACACAAACTAACTGCTAAACAGACACACACTACCTGCTAAACAGACACGCACTAGCTGCTAAACAGACTCAAGCTAACTGCTAAACAGACACGCACTAGCTGCTAAAGAGGCACAAGCTAACTGCTAAACAGACACGCACTAGCTGCTAAAGAGGCGCAAGCTAACTGCTAAACAGACACACACTAGCTGCTAAAGAGGCACAAGCTAACTGCTAAACAGACACACACTAGCTGCTAAAGAGGCACAAGCTAACTGCTAAACAGACACGCACTAGCTGCTAAAGAGGCACAAGCTAACTGCTAAACAGACACGCACTAGCTGCTAAAGAGGCACAAGCTAACTGCTAAACAGACACACACTAGCTGCTAAAGAGGCACAAGCTAACTGCTAAACAGACACACTACTAAACGGACGCAGGCAAACTGCTACACAGACACACACTATGAGCTAAACACACACAAACTAACTGCTAAACAGACAATCACTATCTGATAAACAGATGCACACTAGCTGCTAAACAGACGCAAGCTAACTGCTAAACAGAAACTAGCCCACTGCTAAACAGACACTTGTTAGTTGCTAAAAAAAGCCATCTGCAAAATGGATTGATATTTTAGTACAAAACAATAATGGCCCTAATAACTTTGGGTTAGAACTTAGCACATACATTTGATTTATTTACATGTATAAACTTTTTTTTTTTTTTCGTTTGTTTTTATCAATGTTTTATCGAAAGTCATTGACAAAACAAGACACCACACCATAAATAAAAATGTCTTTTAATACCTGCGCAGTTCCGTGTGGTTCAGTAACACAATTCCAGGAATTCCATGTGGTGACTATTGGCAAATACAGCTAGCCAATAAACGATTCACAAATATAAACAAACCACGTACAGATATGTAAACATCCTTTTCTTCCAATGCAAAATGTTCACATAAACAGGGCGACAGACAGTAGATCGGGTTTAGAGCTCGACTGGGTCGCGTCATGATGTCCATGTACAGTTTATATACACACACACAACAAGATGTATTGCTATCATAATGATGAAAAATAAAATGATCTGATATTAATTTATAGCAGCAGCATTTTACACGAAGCGTAAGGCGTAATATGTATTGTGGGGACTATAGCACGAACAGTGTTTGAGAATATACTGGACCAATAAGCAATAAAGATCCAAATTACTCGATCTGCCGGTTGCTTCTGTTGTCGAATATCATCGAGCGTCGCTGTGGCTGGTAGAAGCAGCTGGTGGAGGTCTCCAGCCTCTGTCCGCTCTTCGGCAAGGTCATTTTATTGCGCAAGGTCACGCTTCCTGGAGATTCCTCACTTGGTTGGTCGTACGCCGACCCTTCAGACTGGATCGGAGACAGGAGGACTTTACCATCGTCTCCGAGGTTCGGATAGTCCATGATGGGAAACGGCGGACTGAAGAGGATCAGACTTTGAGGTCTCGGACGATTTCGAAAGGATGATCTTTGGAGGAGCGTTGAGCGCTCGGGTCTCGGCCGGTCCATGAAGCTGTCTCCGTTGGCTGATCTCTTTCTTCTCAACACTGGGAATTCCGGGACGTATGTTGGATTGTAGCTCCCACTGAGGGCTGGTGGTTCGCTTCTCTGCTTGTCTTCTTTAGGGTTGGGGACTTTCTGGTCCACTATTGCTGGCTTGGTCAGCTTCTTCTTGGGCTTTGTCTGGGGTTCATCGGGTAGAGAGTGAGGTATGTGGCTGTACTGAACCTTGGGTGGGATTACTGGCACGGCTTTGGCTTGACAGGTTTTGATCATGAACGCGGTGCGAACTGACGACACGCTCACGGGGGCCGAGTTGCGCCTCAGCGGAGCCTTGGAGCCACAGAGGAACATCTCCAACTCAAGGCACGAGTCTCCGTGCTGTGCCTCCGCAGTCCCCCAGTCCTGAGTCTTGCACTGTTTGGCGCTCTTCAGATATGGAATTTTTGTTAGATCTTTTGGTTCTAAATCGAGGTTCAAGGAGCAAGGCCTAAGCTTTGGGATCGGGCTTTGAGATGTTTGTCTAGAGAGTCTCTGGGACTGAGAGCACTTCTGCTTTGCTTTGGTTGGGTTGTGCAGTCTGGCCGTGTCTTCTGGATTAAAGTAGGCATTGAAAACCCTAATTTTGGGGTCTCCTAGCCATTTAAAGTTCTCCCCGTCAAAGAGACCAGACGTATCTCTTCCTTCAGGTTGGTTTTTGCTGGGAACTTCACGTCCACAGAATATATGTTTTGGAGATGATGGGGTGTCAGCTTCTTCTCCAGTGGTCTCTGCTGGTCCATCCAGGACTTTGCTTGGCTGGTGGACCTTGAAGACCGGTGAGTGTAATGGACTGGTGACCCAATGAGGAGCTGGAAACAAGTCCTCCCAAGGTTCAACTTGATCCAAACCACTCAGGTTACTTGCCCAAGCATCAACTCTTGCGAAAGTGAGATGCTGCTCTTTCAGACATGTTGAGAGCCTTTCCAAACTTCCCTTAATTCCATCTACTAGGTCAAGTTCCCCGCTAGTCTTCTGGTCTTTTCTATAATCACTGTGTGTTCCATGTACATCCATGCTGGAGTCAAGCTGAAGAGAGGCTTGAATCTCAGATTTGGGTGTGTGGTTCGCATCTGCTTGTAGGCCTTCAGCACATGGATCCGCATCTTGCAGAATGTCGGTTTCCTTTAACTGTGAAAAACTAGAAAGTTCTAGGTTTTCAGATGTTAGGCAGTGGGACATCATGCCTGCTTTCTCCTTCTCCTTGACTCTACTCTCCAAGTAATTCCAGCCACCATCACAGGACAACAGTCTTTCAGGGAATGGCTTGGCCTGAGGAGCACCAGGACGATCCAGGCCATGTTCTACGTCTTTGTTTGGTGTAACCTTGGAGGGCAAGCTACTTCTCCTCTGTGACGCGCTTCGCTCCACCATGTTCCCATCTGTAGTCTCTCTGTGCTTCACTTGCTCCTCTAGCTTTGAGGTTTCAGTATCTTGTGGATCCTTCACTAATACTGTGTTCTGGCTGGTGGTGTCCTGTTCAAGAGCCACAGAAGAAGATCGAGACTGTTCCTGGATGCCCATGGTTTCAGATTCAGATGATCCCTCAAACTTCTCCATCAGCACTCTCACTTCTGCATCAGCACCTACGGAAGAAAGAGTCGGTTCAGTCAAACATGGCCCAACCGCTCTTCATCGCTCACGTTTAGTCATTCTGAGTAAAACACTTTCTCTGAATGATTCTTTCATCTTGTGGGTGTTAGTCTCTAGTAGATGTCCCGATTTGATCAAGTTTTTGTAGAATTAGTCATTTGTTAATTTAGCTTAACATCACGTGAACTCGTTTTAAACTTAACTTTTGACATTGTGTTAACTTTTATTGAACATTAACTTATTTTTGTACATTTATTCCTGAATAAGTCATGCATACACAGAATGAGCGTGTGTGCGCGTCAGTTTGTTTTTGTACATTTATTATATTTATGTTTGTTCATTATCCCAATGAATACAATACATTTGTATAATAAATTATCTATAAGGAACATAATAAATTGTATTAACTATAATACATTTAAACTATATGTAATTATATAATAAATTGTGTAATAAACAATTTGTATAATAACTCACACAGACGTTATATACAATATTCATTATTTGTAGCTTTAATGAAATATTTATCATAATATGCGCTCCATAATTATTGCTATTTAATTTGTGAATGCTTTGTCAGTATATGTGTTTTATTATACAGTATAATCTAGTTTCATGACGAGGAATATCCTCCAATTTGAATTGTAAAAAAAAAAAAGGAATAGAACGGGAACATTTCAAGAGAAGCTCATGAATAATGAATGAAGATGTAAATGTCTTAATGAAATGTAGATTTCTCCCCTATGGTCTAGTTAACTTATTGAAATGTGTATTATAATTTACTATGAATAAAGCAATATATTCGAGATTTTTATCTTTACATTATCTGAGCATTATCTGAAGAATAATTCTCTCTCACTCTCACACACACACACACACGTGCGCGGTCATACTTTCCGTTGTTCCCCGAGCGACCGCATCCGTAGCATCTCGTTCCCCTTCTCTTTCCACAGGGAGCGAGCTGCTGTTGCTATAGATACTGCATCTGCTTCCGCCGAGTGGATGCTCTTTCTCTGTGCCGTGAGTGTGACCTGCTAGTCCAGCCTCCCAATCAGCGAAGGCAAAGTTCCCGGCGCCAAGAGGGACGCGGAACGCAGCGTCGCTGTTCCTGCCGGGATGGAGCAGCCTGTCCCGCTCCTTCCCCGGAGCCCTGCAGGGGGTGCTGTTGGAGCTGATGACGGCGGACACGCGCAGAGGAACGGACACGGCGAACGGCTCGGAGATGTTGAGGGCCTTTCGCTGGTGCCGCGGCGACGACTCCAGCGGGAACAGGCTTCCTGGGAAAGACGGCCGGGACGTCCCGTGGCTCCCGGCTCCGGAGTAAAGCATGCGGCGGTTCTCCTCGCCTTTGAAGACCTTGAGCTGCTCTGGGAGAGTTTTCTGCAGCGCTGACAGAGAGTGGGATGACGAGGAGACGGTAGCTGCTCCCGGGGCCCACTGGCCCTCTGAGAGCCACGCTGGATCCTTGTCGTCGAGGTTGTAATGGAGTTCCGAGTCCAGAGTTCGGGACTTTACAGCTGGGACGAAGACGCCGTTGCCACCGGTGGAGAGCTCGTCTGTCGACAAGGCGAAGAAATGAAGACGGCACATTGAATTGAATTGAATTGAAAAATTGAATTGAAAAATCCTTTATTAGTCCCACAGCGGGGAAATTTCACTTAAATTTCATTAATGCTCGATATGAATTTGCATTACTAACGAAGCATAACGTGAGGTAATAGCTCATAAAAATTAACTAACAAAGCCTTCAGTTGAACAAACACTCCTCGAAACGAACATCTTTACGTCGCTTGAACAGAAGGCAAATGATCAAATGAATAGTAAAGGCGTTTGTTGGAGTTTTAGCCCCACCTGCTGGAGAAGCGCAGAGAGAGTCCATGCTTTTCGACGGTCGTATGGCGGGTTTTTCTAAGACAAACGAAAGGAGAATTGAAATTAGAGGGAGTGAATAAATACAAAGACAGAGAGATAGAGAGAGAGAATGAAAGAAAGACAAAGAAAGTGATCTGTGATAATAAAAGAGATATAGAGGGAATGAGGGAAAAGTATAAAGAAAAATGTGAACGACAGGCAGAGTTCTTGAAAAGAGAGAGAGTAAAATACAAAACGAGTGAAAGATCACGGGAAACAAAAACAGTGATCGAAAGAGAGAGTAAAAAATACAATCTATTGAGACAGGGATAATGAAAATGAAAGAGTGAATGAAAAACATTGAGAATGTGAGAAAGAGGGACAAAACAAAAATGAAATTGTAACATCAAGAAAATGAAAAAACTCAAAGTGATTGATTGAAATAGAGGAATTGAATAAAGACTGAAAGACAGATTAAAGTTATTACAATAAAAAGAGAACGAGAAAGAAAGTGATTGATTTAGAGTGCAAGTATTGAAAGACATGAGAGAAAGAATGAATCAGAGTGGGAAAAAATACAAAAGTTAATGGAAAAAAAAGTAAATGAGAAACAGTGATTAAAATAAAGAGAAAAAAGATATGAGAGTGAAATTGCTCACAAGGCAGACAGAGAGAGAGCAAAAGAAAGAATAAGACATTTAAACTTGACAAGAAATCAAACTGGTAAACGTTGCACTGACCTATATTCTGCCTCATCACGTACGTGTGTGTGTGTGTGTGTGTGTGTGTGTGTGTGTGCTTTTATAAACTTGTGTGGGTATACAGTACTGTACAGTTTCTGCATATCTGGATGCGTGCAATATAAAGTATGTAAAGATGATAGAACGCTGCATATATTGACAAATGTGGTATTCTGGAAAAAAATTGACGGAATGGTGTGGTGAGTGTGTTAAAAAGTACAGTATGCGCTAGTGTAATAACACACACAGCTACCTGGCGAGTGCTGAGCTCTCATGAACACACTCCCATTGCGACTCAGTTTCCCCTTCTCAGTTACAGATCGACCGAGGCTGAAGATGGACCTCCACTTTTTGGATTTCCCTGAGAATTTCCTTCTGTGTGACATACAAAAAGCATGAATGAAATAGATACAGACAGAGCAACGAGAGAGAGAGAGAGAGAGAGAGAGAGAGAGAGAGAATGAAAAAAAGAGGCCAAGAGAGAAAGAAAAATGAGAGAAAGAGTGTGAGACAAACAGACAAACGCATAGAAAGAGATAGACATACACAAATCATTGATTGATTGATTGATTGATTGATTGATTGGTTGGAACAGAGGAAAAAAAGAAACGTGAACACACAGATGCACCGGGAAAGAGTCAGAGAGACATAACAGCGCAGTCTCTGCGGTGGCGCAGTGGGTAGCGCTGTCGCCTCACAGCAAGAAGGTTCTGACTGTGACTCGTGGTGTGAGTTCGAGGCCGGTCGGGGCCGTTCTGTGTGGAGTTTGCATGTTCTCCCCGTGCTTGCGTGGGTTTCCTCCGGGTGCTCCGGTTTCCCCCACAGTGAGAAAAACATGCGTTTCAGGTTAATCTGGCTGTGTGTGTGTGTGAGCGTGTGGTGTGTATGCCCGAGTGAAGTGGACACTGGCGCAGATTGGCTGCCGCTATTTCACCGGGCAATTGGTATGTGTGTGAATGTTGTGTGTCATGTAAGGCGACCTTGAGTGTCATGAAAGGCGCCAATAAATAAAAAATCGAATGAATTATTATTATTATTATTATTACATAAACATACCGTATTTTCTGGACTATAAGCCGCTACTTTTTTCATAGGTTTTGAACCGTGCGGCTATTCGGCAGATTTTATGATAATGAAGATAAATACGGTAGATACCGTTTATTTTCTCTTTTTTTTTCCCATTTTAATCAGCAAAGTTGCTGCCGTGTTAAAATGCAGGTTAGGAAAGGATCTATTTAGTTACATACATGTACATTTACAATTCAAAATCGTTCATAGAGCGGATGCGGCTTATATACAGGCGCGGCTTATAGTCCAGAAAATACCGTAGATAGTCAGACAGACAGACACAGAGAGAAAATATACACACACTGAACAAACAGGTTGATAGATGCAACGTCAAACAGACGGAGAGATGGAATGAGACACAGATCTAAACAGACACTGGTGTAGAGTGTAGTGGCTAAACGCCAGACAGACAGACAGACGGGTACCTGCTGTCAGACAGGTCGATGACGGTGTGGTACATGGCGGCGGTGCTGGCGTCCGGCAGGCTGTTCTCTCTGTGCCGCTCCTTCATCACGGGATGGTCGGGGCCGAGCGAGCGGGCCTGCGCCTCTTCCAGACTCATCAGCTTCATCGCGCCGCACTGCACGCTGCCGGGCAAGGTGGCGTATTTCTCCACGCACGCCACACCGGGCCCTGACACCGTCACACGCTCCAGTCTTTCTAAATTGTGCAGAGGAAACGTGCTCCACCACAACGGGTTTCATGTTGCCGCTTGTTTCTGGCCGAAATACAATCCGCGATCGCTAAATGGGGTGTGTGTGTGTGTGTGTGTGGGGGGGGGGGGTAGACAGGGATGAGGGAGAGTGGACAGACACGGGAAGAGAGGGCAAAGAAATAAAGAGATAAAAAAAAAAGTGGGGGGTAAAGAGAGGGAAGGAGCGATAGAAAGAGAGAGGATGGGATAGATTAGATAGGCAGGCAGGCAGACAGACAGACGGATAGATTGATAGATAATTAATTTAATAATAATAATTGAACCCTTATTAGTCCCTCAGTGCGGAAATTTTGTCTCTGCGTTTAACCCATCCGAACAGACACAAGAAAGGATGGAAGAAAGGGTAAAGACAAGGTAGATAGAAAATTCAAGAGTGAGAGAGAGAGAGAGAATGAAAGAAAGAAAGAAAGAAGAGAGAATGAAAAAAGAGAGGCCAAGAGAGAAAGTGAGAGAAAGAAAGATAAGAGAGAGAAAGTGAGTGAGACAGAAATACAGAGAGAGAGAAAGAAAGAAGGAAAGAGAGAAAGAGGTCAAGAGAGAAAAAAGAAAGAAGCAGAGAGAGAGAGAAAGAAAGAATAAGAGAGATAGAGAGAAAGAAAGAAAGAGAGTGAGAAAGAAAGAGTGAGAGTGAGTGAGAGCGAGAGAGTAGTCTGTTATCTTAATAGTCTTAAGAAAATGACCTTGAAAAGGGCCTGAGTGGCGGTTTAAACGTGACAAGTGATTTCACTCTCGCGTAAAGTGAAGTTGCATGATGTTCCTGCCACTGAACGAACAGACTAGGGCTTATATTCAGAGCATGTGCTATTAAAGCTCGGCGCTGAAGCTGTCGTTTCTCTTGACCATCTTGAGGTAAAAGCAGGCAGCTGTGTTGACCTTATGTAAGAGTGCGCACAGATGATGTAATGGCTATTTGATATAGCGGCGGTGTGGTGTGCTACACAATGGTAAGGCAGTGCAAAGGCTGCTGGGATATCTGAGGTGAAGGTGAGGAGCTGTGTTGTTTGCTTTCATGTGCAGAACGCCTCTATTGTTTGCCGGGGAGGTTTTTGGCCGGCGATCTCGGATCATTGTTTTCTGCGGAGACGCCTGCCTCCCACCGGCCCGTGGCTCTTTTCCGGACTTTATCTTCCCCGTGTCAGAAATAGCGCCGGGAAAAAGCACCGTAACTGCTCCACAGTGATAGTGCGCACGGAACACAGCACGAGGTTTAAGCTCCGTTTCATTTCAATTAAAAATGAGAAGAAACGCAGCTAAATGCGCAACCACATTGCAGTGTAAACTTTACCTGGTCAACAAAAAAATGTAATATTAAAAAAAAAATGAAATATAGGACAGGCTTGGGCCTGATAATCGGCTGCTTTAAACCTGTACGCAGTCTCACGTCGCAAATAATAATAATGTTCATAACTTATTGTCACTGTATGAAGACAGACGGTTCTTCTGTCCTGCTGTGGATCATTGTGGAGTGTTATTAAAGGAAGTGATGGTGGGGTATAGAGGTGGGAGAGAGGGGCTAAAGAGAGAGTGACAGATGAGAACATGAAGAATGAGGGCAGATAGACAGACAGATAATTTAAATAGACCGATGGCTGGACAGACAGACAGACAGACAGACAGATAATTTAAATAGACTGATGGCTGGACAGACAGACAGACAGATAATTTAAATAGACTGATGGCTGGACAGACAGACAGACAGATAATTTAAATAGACTGATGGCTGGACAGACAGACAGACAGATAATTTAAATAGACTGATGGCTGGACAGACAGACAGATAATTTAAATAGACTGATGGCTGGACAGACAGACAGAAATACAGGTTAGGAAAGGATCTATTTAGTTACATACATTTACATTTACAATTCACAATCATTCTGTTCCTGTAGTAAATACAGTGAACCCTGGTTTATTGACGCGGGATGTGCGCCCAGACCGCGTCTTCCACGATTATTTCCATAATTCATTTAACGAATGCAAGCCAATAAAACATTATTACTCCACATAAAAACGAAAAATTGTTATGTGTAGAGTAACGGAACGAAATATTAATTAACAATATACTAACAC
Organism: Paedocypris sp. Pulau Singkep; assembly: GCA_017309775.1. Taxonomy (NCBI): domain Eukaryota; kingdom Metazoa; phylum Chordata; class Actinopteri; order Cypriniformes; genus Paedocypris; species Paedocypris sp. Pulau Singkep. Next base: position 1,585,320 of record MU204310.1, read on the forward strand.
GCATGACCCCGGATATATTAATTTGCAAAGTGTTTGAATGGGGGAATTCAAAGGCGTGAGCAGGGAGTCTGACATTGCTGACGTCTGACATTAACTAACATTATTGCCAGACCGTCCTTCTGTAACAAGTATAGTTATATGTTTAGTAGAATTGCACAGTGTCTCAGTAATATGAGTGTGCTGTCTCTTTAAATGTTTGCCCGCCAAAACTCTTGCGCGTGCGCGGTTTCCTCTTCCTCCCTC
>MU204310.1:1589560-1603340 GCA_017309775.1 Paedocypris sp. Pulau Singkep
TCTTTCGGCTTTTCCCTTATCAGGGGTCGCCACAGCGAGTCATCCCTTTCCACCTCATTCTATCCTGAGTATCTTCTACTCTGACCCCAGCCAACCTCATGTCCTCTCTTACAACATCCATATATCTCCTCCTTGGTCGTCCTCTTGCCCTCTTCCCTGGCAGCTCCATCTCCAACATCCTTCTACCAATATATTCACTCTCCCTCCTCTGCACATGTCCGAACCATCTCAGTCTGGCTTCTCTGACTTTGTTGCTAACACAAGTAACGTGAGCTGTTCCTCTGATGTGCTCGTTCCTTATTCTGTCCAACCTCGTCACTCCTAAAGAGAACCTCAACATCTTCATCTCTGCTGCCTCCATCTCTGCCTCCTGTCTCTTTCTCACTGCCACTGTCTCTAAGCCGTAGAGCATAGCTGGTCTCACCACTGTCTTGTACACCTTTCCTCTGAGTCTAGCTGACACTCTTCTGTCACACAACACTCCTGACACTTTCCTCCACCCGCTCCACCCTGCCTGCACTCGCCTCTTCACCTCTTTTCCACACTCCCCATCACACTGCACTGTTGATCCCAAGTACTTAAACTTATCTATCTATATATCTATCTATCTATCTATCTATCTATCTATCTATCTATCTATCTGTCTGTCTGTCTGTCTGTCTGTCTGTCTGTCTGTCTGTCTGTCTGTCTGTCTGTCTGTCTGTCTGTCTGTCTGTCTATCTATCTATCTATCTATCTATCTATCTATCTATCTATCTATCTATCGATCGATCTATCTATCTATCTATCTATCTCTATCTCTCTCTGTCTCTCTATCTCTCTCTCTCTCTCTCTCTCTATCTATCTATCTATCTAACCATTCATCTCTTCATACATCATCTGCCCGTTTCTATCTGTTAATCCATCCTTCTGTCTATATATCTGTCAACCTTTCCACACATCCATCTAATTGCCTGGCTGTATTTCCAAACAACTATCCACCCATTTAGCTAGCCATCCATTATTAAAATCTTGAAATTATCCACCTGTCTGTCTGTCTATCTGTCTGTATGTCTTTCCATCCACGGATCCAAGTAGTTATCTCAAGATTTTACACTGGATTTCCATCCTTATTTGTTACATATAGCAAACACACCCATTGCATGCAAAGCAAAGTCTTGAAAAGCGGATGCGTGCGTGTGTGTGTGTGTGTGTGTGTGTGTGTGTGTGTGTGTGTGTGCAGACTGACGGTAAACTTCTTGTAGAGCTCATAGGTGAGGAGAGGGTTGGGCAGCTCTCTGAAGTACAGCTTGCACAGAGAGCCCACGCAGTGGATGTCCTGGAGATACACTTCTTTAGTGAGGTCAGGACAGAGATCCGAGCAAAACTCCTGCCTGCACACACACACACACACACACACACACACACACACACACACACACTCAGACCGGGCGCTCTGGTGACCTCCTCACACGTCCTCATGAAGCAGCTGACCTGAGTCTCTGGATGTTGGATGTGATGCCGGACAGTCTGTAGATGCCGTCCACGATGCCATGCTGCTCTATGAACTCCGCACAAGTCCTCAGAACGTGTGGAACTAAGCAAACACACACTTAGTCTGGAGGCTTTCACAAATACTTACAACACAAGAGTCCTTTTCGTTCATAATCTTCATCATTCATCATTTCATTTCATTCAAATATCACTTTTTGTGATAGAGAAAAGTAGCATCATTGAAGTGATACATCCTAGTATTAAAAAAACACAAAATATAACAAATTTGAGATAAATATTTACTAGTTTAACATTTAAAAAGGGAAGCTTGTGATTATAAATTCAAGTCTTCATTTTAATACTTAGATTTTTAATTTAAGTAAACAACAAATTACTATATTTTTTTTATTATTTTAGATTTACTTAAAACTAAGATTGGTTTATACAAAAACATTTAAATACTGTTTTGTCAAAGGTTTTCTAGGAGTATATGTTTTTTTTTTATTAATGTGCAGTGTTTTGTACATTTCGTATATTTTTGAACAATGAATTGCTTCAATTTGTTTTACCATGAATCATGTTCCATTTTTCTCAAAATGTAAAACATCGAAACTAAGTCACAGTGATTCAACCATAAACATGTCACTTTTACTAAATGTAAATTAGTACTGCGCACATCTTAGACAAAAAAAATACCCAGAGGCCTTTGGTGTCTCCACCATTTGTCTGTCTTTCTGTCTGTTATCCACCCATCCATCCATCTGTCTGTCTGTCTGTTTTGCTGTGTGATTTTACAATTTGTACTTGTATATTGTGTTTAAGTTGACCTTGAGTGCTTAGAAAGGCGCCACTAAATAAAATGTATTATCACTATTATTATTATTATGCATGTCTGTATGTGCGTGTTTATGTCTGTCTGCCTGTCCATTCATTCGTCCGACAACCTGTCTTTCTATCTGTTCATCCAAACGTGCTGAGGCTGTTGATCTAGACTAGGGCTTATTTTCAGACTAAATCTTACATTTCACTGCAGTATGAGCTCTAAGCCGCAGCTCTTCATTCACCTTTTTTTTTTTACGTATGCTCACAAGACTTTAGCGCAAGAAGTAGAAAGCACAGGACAAGACTGACACCGGCGGCTCTGGCCATGTACCTCGGTGCTGTGACACCGTCCTTCCTTCATCCTGCTTATTGTGGGGAAGGTGGCCCATGGCAGGAAGTTAAAAATGGTTTGTTTGTTTCAGAGGAAACCCGACACACCCAGGCCGTGCAGCTGGCATTACTTATGACACTTCCTCCGATTCTAAAAGGCTTTTTCAAAGTTACCACCCAACTTCATCACTTCCTTTGTTTACAGCGCATCGCTGAGTTTTCTACACGCGCTAATGCTAATCACACTAACCATGCTAGCTAACGTTCACGCCGAGTTTTAATTACCTCAAAAGAACTTACATGACTAACTTTTGGGGGGTTTTGTATCAATATGGTGAATTAAAACCTTTTACATGGAGAAATTACAACACGTATCAAAAGTAATTTTTAAACATGTTGAATAATTTTGATAAAATCAATATATTTCATGATTATTATGATCAACATCATTCATAGTTATTTATCGTCATAGCAATTGAACAATCAACGCGCAATTAATTCAAATCCACGTTTCTACCATTTTAGAAAAGTAAAATAGGATTATTTTTTACTTTAAACTAAATGCCGTAATTACAAAGGCATCGAGTCAGACTGTTCTGACAAAAGGGCGTGAATTCACAATGTCGCAGCAGCGGAAGATTTTATATCGCATTTGTACAAAACAACTCCAAAGATTAGATTCAAAGTTTGACATTTGATTGAAAGCATTTGAGCTGGAGTGTCAGACTATCTCAGCTAATATTTTGACAGCTGGGAGGTTTTTGCACGGTAAATGTTGTCTGGTCAATACAGCCGCAGGAAATCTCTTAAGTACAACTCCAAACACGGGGTGCGGAGGCCTGGAGATGTTCTCCTGCTCAGATCCTTCAAACTAAACCACGTTCACAGCACCGGAACGCTCAAAAACGCTCTGGAAGAAAGATCTGCTTTCACAAGAAATACATCACGAATGCAGATTGTATGCGATAATTTACATTATTGAAGATATTTTTGATTAAATGCACCTTTTATTGAACTCTACATTAGGATTTCATTAATAAACATGTTTGCATTAGCATAAATAATAATGCTCTCCTGAATTTATAATATGAGATAAGAGGCGTTTTCTCAGTCACATTTCTGAACGTAAATAAGGTTGAAACTTTAGGCCCTGGATAATTCTTCTTAATGATGTCTTGAATTATTTAGAACTGAGGAGACCAAAATCTGAAGGGCATGAAACCAAGGATAAACTTAATTCTGTTAATGATATCAGGATTGAGCTTTTTTTCTGATGTGTACTTTGGAGTTAAAAAGCTAGAGAAATGTGCCTGAAAAAAACAAATAATCACTCCAAAACATTTGCGGATTTAAGCGCAAATTTTAGCTGCCATTCAGTTCAGCCTTCAGTTCAAATCTTGTATTCATAACCGACAAAAACACTTTCACGAGCCGAGTAAACAACATTTTTCCTTTTAAAGAATCTTCGGTGAGACGCAAGGTTTCCACGCAAGTCGAGTGCTGCCTTTGCAAAAAGGAGCTTTTATTTCTCAGACTACATCTTAAAAAAAAAAAGCTGGGCCTGCGTTCCTCCTCCTTTTCCCTTTCCCTCTTCCTCTGAAAGTTTCCTCTGCTGTTAACGTCCTTTAAAAGCTCCATGTTGATTAGCCTAATCAAATCTGTGCGGCCACAATTTGGATTTTCTCCTCCTGGTGTTTGGGAGGAAGCAGAGAGGAATAACGTCTACGACTAGCCTTTCACGGTCGATTGTGTGATTAACAAACGATCAAAAAGTCACAGCGAAGGCCCGCACTGCTGATCTAGCAGGGCTTTGCTTTAAAGCACCGTTACAACTCTACCCGGACCCTCGGGAGAAGCGTTCAGCTGTCGTGTGAGCGGCGACGGGGGAGAAGAGGAATTTACCGTCCTGTCCCGAACTCTGCAGATGTTCAGTCAAGTCACAGCCGAATGCATTTTCTGTTCCCCTCCGCTTGGACTTCAGCTTGGCAGCCTTGTTCTTCATCAGACGTCAGTGACCGAGCCGGATCGCAGCGAACACCTCGGAATCCACCATCAGGCCCCGAAGCCCGCGAGAGGAGAAGGTGAGAGAGGCCAAAGGGTCTGAAGAGAATCCACAAGTGAGTCCAGAGTTTGAGACAAAAGGGACCGTCCGCTTACATCTTGCCTGAGCCTCCACAACGCTGGTGTGGGCGAAGAACTCTGGAGTGTGGTTCACGCCCAACGTCAGCGTCTCTCCTCCCTCTTGCCCTTTTACAAGCCCTCATCTGAGATGTCCCGTCCCTCGGTGGACAGCAGCGCTGAGCTTGGAAGCCCCTTGTGAAAGCTAAACTTTCCCCCTCTCTCTCTCTCTCTCTCTCTCTCTACATTTATCTAATCTCCAAGTCTCTCTTTTTGGTGTCCTGGTGTTGAGGAGGTCTGGAGCTGAAGTGCCAGGAGGTTTTGTGAAGGGTGGGGGCGTGTGTGTGTGGGGGGGGGGGGGGCTGAGGAGCAAGGGGTGGAGAGAGAGAGAGAGAGAGAGAGAGATAACGGCATGCTTTCTCTCCACCATTACTGAACCCCCACCCCGCTTTCTCTCTTCCTCCCTCTTTTTGGAGCATGGCTTCAACAGGAAACCTACTCTTTGCCTTCCTGAATGCTTCCAGAATACACAATTTCCTGTACAGGGAACCTTGTTTGGGAAAAAACAAAACCAGATAGAGAGCAGGAAGAGAGAGAGAGAGAGAGGGTGAGAAAGAGTGAGAGAGTGTGAGTGTGTGTGTGTGTGTGTGTGTGTGTGTGTGTGTGTGTGTGTGTGTGTGTGTGTGTGTGTGTGTGTAGGAGAGAGAACTAACCTAATCATTCTATTTTTTTCCATAAAAGTTTATTGTTCTGTTATTACAGTTCTTTGTTACAGCAAAAATACTTGATAGTTTAATGGTTAATAAATTGTTTAATTTTAAACTCATTAGAAACGATTACGTTAGAGATTCTTCTTGTCCGAAAGGTAGGGAACACTTCTGTGTAGCTACATCATTGTGTGACGGCTTCCAAATGATTAGTATCCGGCCTGAAGGTCTCAATGAGGAGCAAACAATCCTTTACATGAAGTGATATACGTTTCCTCTCGTCTACTTCTATTTACAGTCGGTCAATAAAATCAGTTGAAAACGATCAATACAGTTCAGTGAGAGTGGAAGAGCTGTCATGAAGTGACAAGGAGCCCGGGGCTTTTAATAACTACGGTATTCAAAACCTGTTGGTTTAGTAAGGATCCAGACACACCAGGTATTGTTGTGGTCTTAAAAAAATTTAAGTTTTTCAACAATTTTTTATTCAAAATGTACCTTTTTAGAACAAAAAAAACTTGAATGACGGTGAAATCCTCAATGTGTGAAATATGTAACATCTGGCTGAAAAGTAAAAGAACAAAAACAATTTGTCTGGTTTTGAAATGCTCAAACAATGTCAAATGTTTTTGTTCCAAAACTTCCTCTACACGGAGGTTATAACACGTTCAGAACACAACAAAATCTGGTTATTTCTGGAATGATATGAACTGGCCTGTCAGGGAGGACGGACTCACTAGATACGTAAGCAACATTCAAATTCAACTAAAACAGGACAATCTTGAAAACTAACAACTAACCCTAAAGACAAGGCAAGGAAATGACTCCTACTCCAAGACTTCACTTGGCTTGAAGGCAGTGAATACGTCTGACTTCCGTGTACAGTTTTAACATCTGGCCGAACGAGGACTTTAAATGAGAATAAAAATGTATTTGATGATTTCATTTCTGAAGAACTTAAGGAGAGCTGGCGATGCTAGTCTAAAGCCATCTATTCTATCACAACGCATGTTTTATATTTTATACAACGCAAATATTTCACCAAAAATGTCTCCTTGTTTCTACTCAGGCCAACTTTTATCTTTCACAAAGGGATTTTACGAAGACAAACAAGTTTGTAGTATTTTGATAACAGGGTTCCTACACTTTCTGAAAGATAAAATTCAAGCACTTTTCAAGCACTTACAACGTCCATGTTCAAGTTTTTCCAGCACCATGCAGTTGTGTTCACATTTATATTCAAAGCCCAAATCAAAATGAAACATGAAACCAAGTTACCAAGTTTCTAAGTTCTACAGAAAGCTGTAGACATCAGTAGTAGAGCTGTTGTAGAACTGCTCTCTGTGTTCAAAGTATAAAGGAGGATATATAATTAAGTCTAATTTTAAAAAGGTGTCGGACATTTTAAAACAAAAAACAAATAGATTTTTTACAATTTTGATATATGTACCATAACACGGCTGTCTTCATTGGTTCCAGTGAGTTAAAATGTTAAATCACTTTACATTCTTCTTTTGATATACTGTATCTGTTTTTTTTTTTACATTTTGAATGAATGTTTAAATACAAATAAATACTATATGTTAAATACTAAATGGTAAGATTATCAAACATCAACCGGTCCGTGATGACAAAAAGGTTGCAGACCACTGCATTAATGCATTAATTATTATAGGCACTGATAATGATATTAAAGAAGAAACAGTTTCTGTCGCCACTTCACGTGACCACGTCTGTCCCTTGCTGAATCTGAACACATCTCAAGCTGAATAAAGTTTAGTATGAACATGGCTTCGAAATCTCGTCTGACCAAAACATCATCACATGTGGATCCAATCAGTGTTTTAGCTCCGCCTCCGTTCACGTCCGCCATTTATCCGGATTCCACGGTGCATTTCAATTTTCAAGCATTTTCAAGGCCTTGAAAGCACATTATTGAAATTCAAGCATTTTCAAGGACTTCAAGTTGAACAGTTGAAAAAAAAAAAAAAAAAAACGTAACTTAAATGAAAATGAGAAGGGGAGACTAAATCATAAACATCTATCTACATGAACATAAATCTAAAACATAACAGAATAATAAAAAGAAGACAAGAAGATAGACTTGATCATGACAATTAATGCCTATCATTTTAGCGTTAATCGAACACAGTCTCTTTACAAATCAAACCCGTTGGTGTGGGAACCATCCAAAGATGCACAGAGCATCCAATACTTCTTAAAAAGCGGGCAAACAAACCGCGGAAGAGCTGTAATCTGTGTTAGCGACGGACAAAAATGGAATCCTTTCACACACACGTCTTCTGAGAACTAGCTACAGTCTTTAACACCGGAACAGACACTGGTTTGTGTGGCGACACCATGTGCCAAAGGTCACTCGTCATCTAGGGGAACCCTGTGTCATGTGACCGGAGAAGACAAAGAGCATGTTCAGTGTCATTTAATACATTTAGACTTGAAATAATTTATAGACTTGGGAAGAGAATGGAAAAAATGTGTGAGCCGAGACAGAGATGAAGAGCATTCCAGCCTTCCAGAAATACGCCATTAAAAACAGAATAGAAATTGCTTTCAAAAATAGAAATCGCGCCACAGAAGTCAGGAAAAGTCTGTGTGACGCGCTGCAGAATCAGTCGATTCCTCCGGAAACTCTTGTTGTACTTTTAATACAATAAAGTTGATCACTGAAGTTCTTGTTTTCCAGAGGATTTGAAACCAAGACACTAGAACTACACACACTTTGAGACATTGAAATAGTGAAAATCGCCTTACACACTGAACTTAGACACACATTAATGTGAATAATGTAAAATAATTATATAATTATTAAAATGAATGCAATTATTAAATGTAATGTAAAAACAATTACGTATTTATATTTTATTACTGTATCAGATATTATCTATAAATAAGTTATGTATTTAAAATGATTTACATATTTGCAAAAAAGACAAAATCTTACTAAATTAAAAACTTAAATACTTTAAGAACAATGTAAATATCCTGAGCATTATAATGTTATTTTAATTTAATATTACATATTCAATATTACAATTTAATATTGATTTATTGTGACATACATATTTGCATTACAGCACCATTTAAACTCAATGATATTTGAGAAAATGAGAAAAAAAAGATATACAGTATTGAGAGTTATTTCATAAAAAAAATGTTTTAATTATAAATCATTTCTATAATAAAAAAATTATGTTAAATAATACTCTAGTTTGGAGGCTTTTACTTTCAATCTTGATGCTTTCATCATAAAGATTGTTATATTGCATTTGCATTTTCAAATTACACTTTAAATTATTCAGAATAGGTTTACAATTCTATATATCATGCACAAACTGCTTAAAAGTTCAACCGACTTGAAGGAAATAACCACAAACACATTCTGCACTTTTAAAAACTTTATAAACGAAGAATCATGAGATCATAAAAAAATAAATAACACCTTCAACAGAAAGACAAATCCAAGTGTTAGAAATCTAAACAGGCTAATACAAAAAATTGACACAAAATCAAAATACAATAATGCAATTTGTAACTACTTTTGATTAAATCTTTATTTAAAATACAGAGAGTCGTACAATCAATACAGGAGCCGTTCTGTGGCTCCCACCGGAAACACTGGAGCCCACCACAAGGTACGAGCGTACGTTTGTCTAGTGCCGAGTCTAAAGACAACAGAGTTCAACCGTGGCTCTGTAAAACATTTGACAATAAATCCAAGCTAAATTTAAAACCACAGGGTCCCGTGCGCTCTGGAGCTGCTTTGCAGTTGGAACTCACTATGAAAATAAACTTGACGGACCCCCAGAAGGTTCCTGGAAGAGCAGCTCACAGAGCTCTCAGTTATGGTGTGAAAGAAACCAATCCTCCGTCCTACTTGGTCCAAATCAAATGAGAGGAACCAACTCCTCACTTGTCACAAATTGTAGCCGACCAATAGAGATCTTTTAAATATATATATATATATATATATCGTTTTAAGTAGTCAAGCTTTTGTAAACGTAAATGATATTCTTCAGAACTTCATCCCATTTGAAGAAAAATTTGAATTTTAAATAATGAGACAGAAAACACAAAAAAAATGGCTCGGCGAGAACAAAGACCCGCTAAACGATTCCATTTACTTGGAACGGAAATGACAGCGATTTCAGAAGGTTTTGCTCATCTGTTGTTTTCCGAGATTATTCCGGGGCGTGAGACTCACCGCCAGCCAATGAAAATCTCCTAATCTGCGTAATGGCTCTGCAAAAACAAAGTTGCTGAGCTTGGAATGCGTCTCAAATCTCTAGTTGAAGCCGTTTTGGGAAGAGCGATCAAATTACATTCCAACATGGAGGGTCCGGCGGAGGATGGGGGGGGGGCATCTTCCCTTTACATGGATCAAACAGATAATAGGACTTGACTCCAAAAGCATAAAAAAAAAACTCCCCAAACTTTTATTCTTATTTCTTATCCCAACCAGAAAACGGTAAAAATCACATCCAAACAACTGATTCCGATTTCCTCTTGATTACTTAAAGTGGATTACTGTGACACCTAAAGAAGTGACGGATCAGGCCGCTGGAAACACACAGTCCGTAGAAAGTACGGTAAAGTAAAGTTTTCCCAAAGACTCGTGACACGGCGGGAAAAAACAGAAACACGTTGAGGATTTCTTCTTCAGTTCAGCTCAAAGCGAGTTCTCCGGCCGGCCGATGTTGACGGTGAGGTTGATGTAAAGCGGCGCTCTGCTGACCGACAGGATGTCATAGGAGCAGGAATTCAAGCCGTCACTTTTCCAGGCCTGTGCGGTGCGACGCAACAGACGCATCCTGTGTCGAGTGAAAAACAAGCGCCGGTGAACACGACGCCGGCTTTCAAACTCCAGACCAGCACAAAGCCAGACGCTCACAATCTTCTACAATTCTGTTAAACGTAAGGTTCCGTAAATGATGACACGGTAGTTGCCATATTGGTGATTAATAAGTGAATCACCAATATCAAATCCCGGTTTTGTCATGCTCCACCGAAACTTAGCAATTGCTTGTGAAATAAATTGTGTGAAAAGACGTGAACTAAAGCTACAATTGATTATTCAATATTTCGAGCGGTATTGTGAACATCTACCTGGGATGAAAACCAGCTTACCATCAGCTTAAGGTCGTGACGGAAACAATACAACCTATACAAAGACACAATTCACCTCAGACTAGCACATTATTTCACTACTACACACATGAATGGATTCGTGCTTTTTATATTTGAAGCACCTACATCGCTGGAAATGTGTCTCGATGCATCATCATTTTGTGGGTGTCATGCTGCCAGCGTTTTGAGGTACAGGACAATGCTTTTTCCACATTAACAGTGAAGGTGAGAGCAAAATAAGAGTCGTCATATATTCTGCATTTAACTTTTCAAATGTCCTGCCTGACTTCATTATCTTTTCTGTTCCCGTTTACAAACGGATCAGTCTCCAATAGTCATTAATAATTCGTGAATGATTTGTTCAAAATTAACTATTTATTTGACTCGGAATGAAATAGTGTCCTCAGTGAACGATTCGTTTATCACGTGACAGCAGAGTTGCAAGAAGAATGAACGAATGTCGTTCACTTTACTGTTTGAGAGTTAAAGATCCAAGTCAGGTGAAAGAATCAAACTTCCCATTGCTAATCTCCAACTCTACGTTCTTTGGCTGTTTACTGGTTTCATTTTTTTTGTCTTCTGTTGATGGTCCGTGCCATCTGAAATATTATACGTATTGTATATAAAATAAAATTAAATAATGGCTTGTGATTGTTTTTAATATCAAAGTTTCACTAGAAATCAAAGCAGAAGTTGAAAGAAAGGTTTTTCAATTCATTATAATAATAATAATCTGGACATAATTACTTTAATATCATATTTGAAGAAATTCTTCAGTCATAACTATTTTATCAAGATTACATGGAAAACTGACAGAATAAAACCCAAGTCACATATGATGTAAAATAATGTATGATAGTAAATATAACAAAACAAAGACATGTGTGCGACAATTTTGTGTGTGTGATTGCACTTGCCACACACACAAGATAAAAAAAATAGCATATTGTAGTTAAACATATATTTAAACTTGGGCTAAAATGTATCTATAATATATATATATATATTATATTAAATACTATATACTATATTTTTACTATATAAAAATATAGTATATAGTATTTAATATAATATATATATATATTATATTATAATATATATATATATTATAATATACTATATTATACTATATTTTTTTTTTTTTTTTTTTTTTTTTTTTTTTTTTAAGAGCAAGACGGTGCACTTTTTGAATCTCTCGATTGATTCCTCACGTCTTCCTCTTCCGTGAGGCGAGTGGGAAATGCGACAGGAATGCTGCAGGAATCTGGCAGTGAGGTGGGAGACAGCAAGGCACGGATAAAGCCATAATAATCTGCCACAAACAAACCAGCTGGAGGATCAGTTTAATCCACCTTCACTCGTCAAACTCTTTAAGAGAGTTTCTACATTTGTGTGTGGAATTTCCGTGGGGGCAGAAGCTTTCAGAGTTTTACAAGATTATTAGCCCTTGTTGTGAAAAATGAAGAAAGGCTGCAGGAATGACTCCTGGACCAGTGGGTTTACAACTTGCTCGAATGTCCCGGAGCAAGACGCTGACCCACGGCTCCAGTGTGTGTTTGTGTGTGTAACTTCATGGTGCATGTGTAACCATTTTAACACGGCCCCTAGTGGCCATATTGACAAACTCACTCACTCGACTCTAACTGACCTGTCCTTGTTGACTTGGTTGCCACTGTCCCTGTCGTGAAAGACCATGGTGTATCGAGCCACCTCGAGAGACGGACGCACTATTGTCATTTTTTGCAGAGACAATCTAGGGAAGAAACGAGTCTTGTTAAACAGTCAGCTGTGCGACATTCAGCCGTTTCTCGCGGTCACGTGACATTCACCCTGACCTTATCCTGAGGTCATCGTCCTCTCCGCCCCAGCCCCAGTAGGTGTTGGGGAAGCCATTCACTTTGTGGAACTGCTCTTTTGTCATGGCTGAAACGCCGCCGAAGTAACCTTTATACCGAAGCCTGCGGAGTCAGTCGTGAAAAACGGAAGCCATGAATCCAGGAAACCTCAAAAATGATTCCCTGGATCTAGACTTAACATAGATCTCGCCCGAATAAGAACAAATAACACACTAAACACTGAACTATAAATAGCTTTTGATGAAAATTATAAAAAGTTGTCACATTGAAATCACTTACCAAACGTATCTAGTTCTACAACAGAAATGTAGTGCTGATCATTTTGCTTTTCATAATAAAAGTCCTGCTGTTAGAGTAAACATTAACTCAAAGCTTCAGGTATGTGAATGGACTACTTTTTAAACATTCTTTGAATATTTACAGTGGATTTTGATATAAAACATTCACAGTCAGGAAAAATATATAATAATGATAAGGAAATATAATAACGATTATGAAATATATAACAATGACATAATAATGAAGAATCAAACTCTCTTGAGGTCATTGGAGTTGTTGACTGCGGACCATGAAGCTGTAGATGTTATAGACAGTAGACTCACTTGTAGCCGGTTGAATTCCTCCCCACCACCAGGTGCTTGGGCTGGTCCGCACACATGTACAGGTTCTGATCGTTCTCGGGTACCAGATCAACGTCGTGGAAGATGAAGCAGTCCCAGCTGTGATCTTTCAGAGCCTCCAAGTAGCCCACGTTTAGTAACTTTGCCCTGTTAAAAGTTGCATCACCAGCCTTAAAAAATAAACAAAAAAACATTATTCATAAAGTGACAGAAAGCTGTAGTAAATAAAAAAAAAAAAACAAGTTTTTTGCTATGAGATGCATTCACAATGAATAAAAGTACACACACACACACACACACACACACACACACAGAGTATGAATAATTACACATTTGCGTGGGTGTACGAAATATATACACATGAATACACATATTTGAATTATAGATGAGAATATATATATATATATTAGGGCTGCAACAAACGATTATTTTGATAATCGATTAATCTATCGATTATTAGAACGATTATTCGATTAGTCATCGATTATTCCAATGATTAATCAGTAGGTTTTGAACGATTATTCAGCTATTTCAGCAAAGATAAAACAATGAGTTTTACCACATTTTTAATTAAGAAATTCACTCCTGCTTTAGAAATAATATTTTTTTTTGTTTTAATATACTTTTATTCAACTAAACAGGTCACTTTCTTTAAGTTTTCTGATTCTGTTCAACTCAAAATACACACAAATGCCCTCTAAGCATTGTG
>MU204310.1:1603440-1636091 GCA_017309775.1 Paedocypris sp. Pulau Singkep
TTTCTAAAACAAGAGTTCAGGTATTAGGTAATATTGATAAAGAATTTGGATAAAATATTGGTCATTGTTTGCAGTGACAACTATCCCAACATGGAAACAGCACATACATGGAAGAGCTACAAACATTAGCTAGTAACGTTTCTACAGCCTATTTCTAATGAAAAAAATATAGGATATATTCTGCACACATGGGAATGGTTTATTAATGTATTAAATGTAATGTTTGATAAAGTGTTAATAAATAAATAATATGTAATACATTAGTGTTTATGTGTCTGACTTAACACTTTCACTTTGTGTGAAAACCAGACTAGTTTGTTCTGTGAATTATTTTAGCCTGTGATTTCAGTTGTTGAAATTGTTTTACTTGGATAACATTAAACAAATATACTGTACACTATTTTTATTATCAGAGACTGTGCGTAATTATAAGTAGAAAACATCAAGTTACAAAATAGTTTTGCAGCGTTTAAGCTCTGAAACATTGAAAGCACAGAGTTTAACCTGCAGAAGCGTCTGGCAACTTTAATACGTACTTATTACTCTCTCTGCCAGGGGTTTGCAAACTCTGCTTAAAGATGCACTATACAGTATACTTCACTATACAGACCAATAAAACCACGCGACAAATCCTTCCCGTATTGATACAAAACGGGACGAGTGTGCGAGTCAGTCGAGTCGCTTCCTCTTTAAGTCTCCAACATGCGCGTTATTCTCTCGTGAAAGGCAAGTTCCGCCGCGCATGTATTGCACATTTTTGGTGTTGAGTTGTAAAACTTTCCAACACCTTTTTAATTCGGATTCTTTTGCACTCCGTCATTGTTTGAGCTGTGTTTTCTTCTGCCGCTGAGCAGTAATACCGAGAGCGCTGCGTTACACTTAGCGCCACTGCGCCGTAGCGGTCATACCGCGGTATTGCAGGCGCTTTTTTTTTTTTTTTTTTTTTTTAGGTCACATGACACCAACGATTTATCGACAACACAAATATTTGTCGACACATTTATATTGTCGATAATGTCGATAATGTCGATTAATCGTTGCGGCACTACTATATATATATATATATATATATATATATATATATATATATATATATATGCATTAGGGCTGTGAAAGTTTACTACTAGTTAACTAGTAATAGTTAGAACTATAGTTAGAACTAGTTAACGCACGTGATTCATTTTCACCGAATTTTCCCTTTCGGTTTGGTGAAAATGCAATAAATAGAGCCAGAGAGCCGCGCTAGTGTCACCCAGGTGTGGCTCATTATGATCCTAAGCTCAGAGTGATGACTTTGCGCCTAAATAGCAGCAGGTGAAAGTGTATAATGACAGACACTTGCTGTATTTACTTACACTTATATTTAAAAACAGACATTCTAAGCTTTATGTAATGTCTTTATGGTAAGAAAGAAGATAAATATTTTTTATTCTAAGACATATGTTTCATGTTAGAGTGACAAGTATTTATTAAGTTATTTTGTTTTCAGCTGACAAAAAGAAGGCAAAACGTGCTTCAAGTTTTAGTTTTATTACTATTATTTATTTATTTTTACAAAAAACACAATGTCCTGTTTTTATTAAGAGTGTAAACTAAAAATACTTTATTAAGAGTGTAACCTAAAAATACTTTATTAAGAGTGTAACCTAAAAATAATCGGTACTTCAAACTTTCAATTGACGTATAACACTTATATGCATGTCCAAAATTGACTTTTTTTGTTTTTTATCTTGAATAAACAGTGACTCGACAGGAAGGTTAAAAAACTATTTAAACTAGTGTGTATTTAGTGTTGAGTTTACATTAATTTACATATTACACCTTATTATGCATTATTCCAAGCTTTAGTCCTTTAATCGCCATTAATCGCCATTAATTTGGTCAGGGAAGTGCGCAACGCTTACGCATAGTCTGAAAGTCATGTCAACTACATGTCTTCCTTTTTTGCCACTAGATAAAAAAAGAACGAAAAAGTGGAAAAAAAGAAGGGAAAAACAGGAAATCCGGTTGACATGACCCAACGTTCAGACAATTCCTCCTGGAGGACGGAGGATCTCCAGTGACACTGCTTAGTCACCGTTAAATGTGCTGCCAAAAAACACTCTGCAATTCCATTTCCCAGCTAAAGACGAGCAGAACTGGTGGAACAGGAATGAATTCTTCTCGTATAAGACGATCTCTCGAGCATTTGTTAATCCATTTCTGGGTCACCTTATGGATTGAAGGCCAGCCAATCACAGAGCGGGACACACACATTCACACACTCACTCGTGGCTCAGGTTTCCAAACTGGAATGATCCTGAACACATGTTTCTGGTGATGTATAAGCGGAGACCCAGAAGAAAGCACGCACACTCCAAGCAGAAATAGCACCAAACGGCCTGGAGCTTTAATCCTGTGCGTGTCCTTGTGAGCAGACAGTGCTGACCACTACACTACCATGTCACCCGTACTCTTAATCATTATATAATAAATACCCATCCTGCTCCTCTCATTGTGCAGGCCCGACACACCCACCTACATGTGTGTGCGTGTGTGTGTGTGTGTGCAAACTTCACATTGTTGACTCAGCATTGTGCTCAGTGTTTGACAACATATCGCAAACTCCACCAGTTGACTTTTCTTTGAGGATGCAGGGAAACTGCACCGGACCTGACAGCAAAACCCACGAGCAAACATCGTTCATCCGTTTACATACTGAGGAAAGTCCAATTAGTCTAGATCAGGGGTGCCCAAACTTTTTGATTCGCGGGCCACATTGGGTTCTAACATTTGACAAAGGGGCCGGACCGGGCTCGGGGAAAAAAAAAATACTCATTTTAGGATATACACATTTTTTGTATATAATTTAGTATTTAACATTAAATAGTGTTTATTTCTGTTTAAAAACAGATATAATTTTAAAATGCAAATAAAGTGATTTAGCATTTTTACTGCTTTTTAAAATGTGTTCATAAATAAAGCAATAAAAACCTTCATAATGGAACATTGAAAAAATATATATGATTTTGATTTAATTTTTTACAAACTCGGTTGGGCGTGGCGAAACAAACCGTATTAGTTTGAGATCACATAATCTGAACTGCTCCGAGAGCGTTTGAAATCGCGGGGTTTCGCTGAATTCGCGTGAATTGGCGCGATCACGAAATCCTGGAGGGACCGAGTACTGGCCGCGGGCCGGATTACATTCATTTTATGAATCAAGTCACGGGCCGGTCAAAATGTGATTAAGGGACAAAATGTGATTTGTCCCCCGGGCCGGACTTTGGACAGGCCTGATCTAGATCTAGAGCGTGGATGAATGGTGAAGAGCGTTGGTGCCCACCTGGTGAATGACGTAGATGGCGTAGTGAAGCTGCTGCCTCTGCAGGAAGGGGTGAAGGTGGTAGAGGAGGTAGAGCAGGTGCTTCTCGCGGTTGCGGTGAGGGATGAGGATGGCCACGCTCTGCCGGGCTGTGCAGTCCGAGGGCTGGTATTGACCCTCCGTGACCTCCGCATTCTCCTGCTCTACCTGCGGAAGGGTCAACGAGGGCTGGAACGACAGCTTGACGGCGCCTCCTGAGGAGCGGAACACATAAAGGCATCAGCAGGTGCAGCAGCAGCTGGGGCCGCATTAATCGAGGGGCCCGTGGCTGGAGTAGAGCCCGATTTAGAAAGCAGCTGTGGAGGAGCAAAACAATCATATGTAAACAATGGCACAGAGACATGTTTTGCTCGGCCGACAACACTCATGGAGATTTTCTTCTCCTTCAGTTGCCGGTGTTCTGAAAATTCCTCCTACACCTCAGAAGTTCCTACATTGCGCGCTGAGCATGCGCGTTAGAACATACGTCACTGCTCAGTTGTTCCTAACCATCGCGCTGCGCGTGCATGTTAAAACTACGTCACTGCTCAGCTGTTCTCCGCTCAGATTTTTCTACTTTCCGCGCCACATGAGCGTTAAAAAGTTCGTTATATCTATCGTTTCTTCTCCTACTTGATCGTACAAACATTCTGTACTTTTGTTGTATGTACTTTTGATATTATTATTATGAATAATATAATAATATAATATAATAATATAAACGCACTAAATGAACACGGACACTTATAACAGTACACAAGATATTCGTAACATGTTACCATATTTTGTAGTTATTTATATTAGTATTGTGTTTTGACGTGTTTTAACGCGCTTGCGCAGGGCGCTAACTAGGAACAGCTGATCAGTGACGTCAGTGTAGGAAATTCTGAGCTGTAGGAGGAATCTTCAGAACACCGGATTTAAAATTGCTAGACATAGTAAGACAACATTTCAAAGCATTGATAAATTACCCAACAATAGCATGTGTCGGATCAAATCAAGTGTCGTCAAATGTTATTTGTGCAGAAGCCTACCAAAGTTGAGCGCACACGCAAATCTGCAAGCTGATCTGATTCAGAAATCGCTTAAAATATTGTTGGGAATATCGTTTCATAATATGTTCTGCGTCGACCAATTTTAATTTTCACGGGAAAATAGTTGATAATAAAAGACAAACGGCTTTTCCGTTGTTTTTGTTAATAATCTTTTGTATGGCTTTCCAGTTGTAGAAAGATCGGACTTCCCAAGCTGGATTGTCATCACAAAATGTGACTGTTTAGAGCAAAGCATCGACTTACGCTGGATTGAAATTATCCAATTGGATTAATGGAACCAACACTCACTAGCAACAATCCTGGAGACTTTTACAAAAAACACCTCACATTTTTTGTCTTACAGTATCTTTACAGTTCAAGAAACCACATGTAGACTGTCTTTGTCTGAACGACAGCAGCCGCTCGGAGATGTTGTCAAGTGTTTATTTCAGGGAAACACTCTATGCGAGACAAACATGGGGCATCACTCACGGAGCATTGGCGAGCTCTCGGGGCAGATCTGTAGAGGAACCACTTCCTCCACGTGTTCCTCTGCGCTCTGCATCATCTCCGATTCCCTCTCCAGCCTGCGAAACCCCTCCTCGCTAATCAGACTGGTGGAACTCAAAGCTTCCTGCATGGACTTTGCGCTTCCATCACTGGAGAAGGTGGCAATCCACGCGACGACGCACAGACACAGCAAGAGAAGCATCACGAACTTCCCTTTCCTCGCCATCTTCAGCACGTTGGGACAGTGGACCATGGCTCGAGCTTAGTTCAAGCCGGAAACTAAAACGTATGGATGCGTTCCTTTGTCCCAAGGAACACAGTGCTTGAAGATGTCAAGGGTTCCTCCGGAGGTCTACAAACTCTGTCATGCTCATCTTGAAGAGGAGAAATACTGCGGCAGCCAAAGCTGGGGATGCCTACGCCAGTCTGTAAAGCAGAAGGCGACATTAATGTGGCATATAGAGTTTATATCAAAATAGAAATACCATTGCATTCTAATTTTTATTTAAAACAATGAAACAATCAATAGCTAGGACTCAAACCCACAACCTCTGGGGTTGCGAACATCATACCTCACTGATTCATTCATTGACTTATTTTCCCTGCGTAGGTTAGAGCCGCACATTTAATCGTTAAAAGCGCGCGATCTCAATTCCACCATCCAGCATTTATACATATATTATACATTAAATATTTATTAAAAAAATGAAGAAAAAAAACTTTAAAAACACTCAAAACTTTAGTATATTTTTTTCAAACTTTTTGAAAATAATATTTACTTTATTTACATCAATTATACTATTCTTATGTTCTAATTATTCATTTTTTATCTCATGCCAAACGCAAAAATGTTCCCTTTGTGGGATTAAAAAAAGAAGTCTCATCTCCTCATCAATCTAGTTGTCAGATGCAAAATCTTGCACAAATGAAGAGCTTTAAAGGCAGATCACTTAAGAGCAAACAACACTTACAGTAAACCTTAGTGAACTGTGTGCTTCTGTCATGCGCAAATCGCTGCTTGCTGTGTATATTAAGATACGTAGTGTTAATCTACTCGGACAAGTTTTTTTTCTTCGGCTTATCATTTACAGTCGGCTTTGATGACGGGTTCGAAGGTGGCCAAGAGAATGATTCAACACGACCGCCGTTATACACCTCGAGATAATAAGGTTTAATGAAAGTGTTTCGTTATTAATTTCAGCTAACAATTATGGTAACAACACGTAATGATCTTTCTGGTGGTATAGTTTTCATGTTGAGTCTTTGTGTTGTGTTACTATTTTCTCCATTGTAGTTTAGCTTTAAGGCAAATATGCCACTTCTGATAACCTGGGGGGGTTGTTTGTTTGTCATGTATGTTTTTGTGAGAAAAAAATCTAATAAAAACAAGATTGAAAAAATAATAATAATATGAAGTAAATGGACAATATAGCAAACTCTATAACAACTCAGTGTGGCTGCTTATGTGCTAAACCAATATATGACATTAGACACTTTTTCTCACTTCACTTTGTTTGCTAAGTGTGTATATTATCTTAAACATACTTTTTGTGTAATTTTATTGGGGTTTTATTCTGTAGTTATTCATAGGGCTTCTCTTTATCGTTCTCTCTCACTCTCCCTCGCTCGCCTCTTTTTGTCTAAGAGCTACTAAACAAATTTGATTGCATCACTACAATGACAATAAAGTTTCTTATGTCTTGGGTCTTATGTCAATATTACTGAACAAATAGCAAAAAGAATCAAACTGCACACAATGTTGAAAAATAACATTAAGCTCAAAGTAAAACGACACCTTCCAATTAGACGTATTAAAGTTAAAGTTAAGGCTCCAAATTCATCATAAAGGCATTCTACAATGAAACGCATATGAATATTAACCCATGATGATCCCTGGAATCAAGCGTAATAGGAGAAAGTCAGAAACAGCAGGAAACTGTCAAGCTTTGAACCACAAATAAAAGACCTTGAAAAAGAAAGAAAGAAAAAAGGTGCTGGTGCGTTTCCTGAAAGTCGGGTGTTTCTGGTAAATTCAAGCTGCATTCCTCAGGTTTACGGCCCCGAACAACCAGACTTTATCCCTTTCGTGCGTGACTCTTCTCCTCATGTTTCTTGTTGACTCACTTCACTGGCTTAAGCGCGCTGTGTATTTTTCATCATCCGCTTCCTAACAGGACCTTCTTCTCTCCTGCTCTGGAACCACGGATTCATCTCCGACACGTCAAGTTGTAGCACATGTCTGTGTTTATGGGTGATAAACTCTGTGGCCCATGGCAATTTTATATTCTTTTAACAGGTTTGTGTAAATGTGTGGCCAAAGCAAGATTGGAGCGTTAGTCCTGAGAATCCCAAAACTGGGAAAGAATTCCAGAGCCACGATAAGAATTCTGCTTTTACTATATAGAATAACTGATTGATAAATTGCTTGTTATCTCATTGTTGAGAGTTTTCTAAAGCTTCTCACAAATGTACACTAATATTTGAAGGATTATTTGATTTAGTCGATTTTTCAACGCGTCTTGTAATGACGTATCTGATAAACGCTAACAGAAAAGACAAATAGCTTAAAATGTCAATTACCTGGGATCATTTGACAGACTATTTGCACGTTTGATCGCACTTCACATCATAAAACTCGCATATAGGGGGTCGTACACACAGAACGTCAATGTAACAATATGTCCGTTCAGCTTTTAGTGAAATTAAACGGATCTAAATGTAAAATGTA
The DNA here is from genome assembly GCA_017309775.1 of Paedocypris sp. Pulau Singkep. Taxonomy (NCBI): domain Eukaryota; kingdom Metazoa; phylum Chordata; class Actinopteri; order Cypriniformes; genus Paedocypris; species Paedocypris sp. Pulau Singkep. Next base: position 1,611,056 of record MU204310.1, read on the forward strand.
AGATGAAGAAACGACTTACTGTGGGGAACCAGCTGCGCCCTCCATCTGAAACGAACCCCAGCGCCAAGCGCTCGTCGCCGATAAACGGCACTTCCGGAAACACGCATATTCTGAAATGTGATTGGCTGGCGTCATTGTGCTTTACATTGCCACCTATTGGCGAAGTTCGGTCACTGTCCATTAATTACTTGCTCGGATATACGTACTTACACATTTTAGGACAATTACTTAGCGGTAAATACAAAACCATTGTACATTCAACAGTGTTTATTAAAATGTCCAAAAACTGTGATTAAACCTTACTACACTTTGATGGGTGAAATAACTTTGATGTTAGCCAGTACTTTTTTTTCCAATAAGATTTGTAAGATAATCCTTACGTTGTGTTAGAATCAAAGCCAAGAAAAATACATACTGAGGATTTTTTTTAAACTACTGTATGTTAAAAATATGTCGCTATAGAGCTTGTAAAAGGAAAAACTTTAATAGAAAACTTCGGGGACACCAGTTTTATTTAGCATTTTAGTCCAAAATAAAGCAGATTGCAATTTACACAAAACACTATGGTTGTTCAATTCCAGACTGACATTTGTTTGACTCTTAGAAGCGTGAAGGTTGAAAAATAAATTTTAGAACGCTTGATTACAATTACCATAAAAATACAAACATTTAAGTTGCACACACTGAACATCACACTTACACAATAGTGACTAAAGATAAAATCTGTTTGCAACCCGTTTCTACTTACAGAGTGTTTTATAAAGCCTTTGGTCAGTAAAACAATTTCATCAAAATCCATGCAAAACAACCCATGAGGGACTAATGAAGGATCAAAACAATTCTGATCAATAGGGTTAAAAATTACTAAATAAATACCACAAATTGAATAAATGTGACACATATGAGACACTCAAATTCAAACTGATGATTTCATTGAGAATCAATAAACCAGCAAACACAAACCCTCGGTTTCTATGGTCTTTTCCACTAAAAATGCAATTACCTAGTAAAATAAAAAGGCCTTTGTACAATATATGCAAATCAACTTCTTATTTTTTTATTTCCCCACTGAGTTTTTCCTTCCCTCCTCCAGGCTAAAGGAGAGACTGACTGTTCCGCTGCCAAAGCTCACTCGAGGTTTCTGGTTCGGTCGTCGTGCTGTCGGAGACTCGGATTCATTGCCATTGGTCTTTAGGCTTATGGACGAGGACGGTGATGAAGCCGAGGACCCGCCCACACTGCACGACCTCTTCCTGGAGGTGGCGCTGTGGCGCAGCGTGGCCTTAGCGGCGGCTTTGAATGCGTGAGCTGCTGTACTGCAGCGCACCTCCTCAATCGTGTTCCTGGACGGTTTGAAAAGGATGATGTACACTTTGTTGAAGAAGATGCAGGCCAGCAAGCTGAAGCTGGAGGTCAAGATGGCAATGACCTCCACGGCCGAGACAAACTTGCCGTAGGTGCTAAAATAAGCAGGGATGAAGGATATCCAGACGATGAAGAAGATCAGCATGCTGAACGTGATGAACTTGGCCTCTGTGAAGTTTTCCGGGAGCTTCCGAGACTTGAAGGCAAAGAAGAAACAGACGGCCGCCAGCAGACACGTGTAGCCAATCAGGAAGCCCAGAGCCATCATGGAGCCTTCGTTACAGGTGATGAAAATGATTTCATCAATGTCATAGTTCTTGTAGCTGCCTGGTGGAGCGTTGTACAGCCACACCACGCAGATCATGACCTGCACGAAGGTAAAGAGGAACACCAACAGGAACTGAAGGTTCAATCCCCACCATTTGCGGTGGAGGCTGGTGGGGATTTTGCTTTCAAACACCAGCAGGACGCGGTTGGTTTTCACCAGGATGCAGGAGATGCACAGCACAAAGCTGATCCCGAAAGCCGGCTGTCGGACACGACAGGTCCAGTCCTGCGGTTCGCCAATGAATATGAGAGAGCTGGAGAAGCAACATATAAGCGAGAAAAGCAAAAGGAAGGACAGCTCTCGGTTGGAAGCTTTCACAATTGGCGTGTCACGGAACTGGACAAAAACACCCAAGGCGAAAGTGGTTAAAAAGACCCCGAGAATGGCAAACAAGGTGAGAGCGATTCCAAAAGGTTCAGTCCAGGACAGGAACTCAATCTCCTTCAGAAAGCACGACGTGTGATTGCCGTTGGACCAGGAGTTGTTTGGGCATTTTGAGCAGACGCTGGCGTCTAGAAGTGGAAAAAAAAACAGACAATTAAACATTTTTAATTTATTTTGTTTTTTTCCCCCCACATAATTGTAATGTTTTTTAGATTTTTTTTTTACTTTTTTAATTCCAAACTGAAACCGCTTTTTTTATTTTACATTTTCTGATTTCGTCCAGCCCGACGTACTCATTATTATTATTATTATTATATTATTACTGGCTAGTGAGATCTTTTAATGGGGTTTTATTGGCCCGGTAACAACAGCGCTGATTACACACAGACTACAGTTCCCATAATTCAGCACTGTAGCTGCCTTGCCTTGTATAAATTATAACAGTACAACTTTTACATTTTACATTGATTTAAAAGCACTTTTAGATATTTCTACTACTGGTTTAATATTTACAGGATGATGTAACAAATTATATTTGAAATAACTTAAAGGTTTGAGTTTATTTAATCTGGAATAATATTCCTTTCTGATTTTTTCCAATTTTATGTTAAGCAATAATTACTTTTAGTGTGTAATAAATGTTGAGCTCTCCGGATGTCGGCTGTAAGTTTTGGCCACCAATGCAATGAAGTTTTGGCCCTCCCGGTCTAGAACATATTGAATAGTGCCGTTAGTTTGCAGGGGTGTAAAGTAAAAGTGGTGACTTTTGAGTGCAAGTACAAAGTAAAGTCAAAAATACTTATCAAATATATAAGCAATTTTTACTCTTACGGACACTTACCATTACTCGTTACATTGTGACTGCGTGTGGCAAGTCAGCATCTCTTTCTACCGCAATTAATTTATTGGGCGGATGAGGCAATATTGCCATCTGCAGGGAGCTGAAGGTACTGGATGCTATTATTGAATTAAATCAAGTGAATTAGCAGTTGCACTTTTTTGCACAATTGAGTTTGACTGAGACTGACTTTATTTTATTAAATCTATTTTGTTCTGTCGTTTTTAGAAGATTGAGCAGGTAATTTTAATTTCTAAATTAGGCAATGACAACTAAAACGTTTCTTGTTTTTCCACATTTCTTGGTGTTTTTGAGCCTAAATTCAATACGAGTAAAATACTTAAGCTCTTTTAAAACATTTTCACTCGAGTCTTCTTGTAATGGACACATTTCTACAGTAAGGTAAGTGCACTTACAAACCGAGTATGATTTTCAGGTACTCTTTACAGTTCTGTTCATTTCCCACCTTTGTGATCGCTAAACTCTCCGTCGGAACACTCCGTACACTCAAAGCAGCAGGTGGGTTTTCCATCAATGATGCCCTTCCTGGTTCCGGCCTCACACTCCTCACTGCAGTTGGAAAACGGTACCTAAGGGACAAAAGAAGAACATGTTAAGAGCAGATGTTGACGAGACCTTCCAGAAGACGACCCACCTCGCTCAGATGCCCGTTCCACAGGATTTTGTCTTTATCGATGGAAAGTCTGGCCCCGTTTTTGTTATGAATGCTGTAGTAACCAACCTCCTTAAATATCACCGAGCCGTCCTCGGGCGATCGATGCCAGTTTATGATGGTGTAGTTGGCAGAGAGCTCGCTGCTGTTGTCAAAACGCACCTTCTCACCGATGTTGTTGATGAAGTTGAGGTGTCGCAGTTGCTTCAGAACCTTGATCAGACAAGTGTAAAGGCGCCAAAGCTGGTTAGGACCTTTCAGCGTCAGATTTGCATGTTCACGTTTCCAGGGTTGTAAAGAGTAGCGGACAGCCATACTTGAGTAAAAGCACAGATACTTACTGTAAAAATTACTCCATTACAAGCAACAAGTCACCAATTTCAAAAAGACTTGAGTCAAAGTAGCAAATTATCCAATTTTAAAAGAACTTACGTATTAAGAAGTATTATTATTCATGCTCAATATAGGCCCAAATGAAAAAGAAATGTGAAAACAAACTATTGTTTTCCAAGACAGAAACAGAATTTAACCTCAATGTTTGAAAACTGGTAGAACAAGTAAATAAAAAGAACAAAAAGTCAGTCTCGATCACTTAAATTTCTAAGTAGATATAAAATAAAATGATTAATCTGATTAGTAAATTATATATTATATGTATTATATAAAGTTATGTATTATATAACAACATTTGTAAAACACATTTTTACGCCCTTAATTCACGTTCTTGTGGTTTCTAATTCACAAATAGCCTCCATTACCTTCAGCAGCCTAAAGATGGCGATATTCTCCTCGTCCACCCAAGAAATTAACCGCGGTATAAATCGATTCCGGCTTGTCGCGCACAATCACAATGTAACGAGTAACGATAAGTGTTCGTTCAAATGTAGTGGAGTGAAAAGTACTTCTACTCAATCACAAATGCAGTGGAGTAGAGAGTAAAAGTTGCTTACATTTTTAAATACTCAGTGCAAGTACGAAGTAGCCAAAAACATACTTAAGTAAAGTAACCAAGTACATTTGCTCAAGTACCTAACACCCCTGCACGTTTCACAGTTGAAAACCTATCGACCTTGCTAAAATATCCATATGTGTAAGAGAGTTCTAGAATTAATATGTAGTGACACATGGAATAATATAACACAATCACACACTAGCAAATGAGTATGGTGTGAGGTATGATATGTCTACATCGGCAGTTGGGCCCTAGTGGTAGGGAGATGGACTTGCAACCAGGCTCTGTGGGTTCGAATCACAGATAGGAACTTTTATAACTGAAATGTCCATCAGCAAGACACTGAGCTCTACTTTTGTCGTATGACAGAAGCGAACCAAAACTGACAGAATACTGTAAAAATGTGTGCAGTCTTGTCAGTGGACAGTGGCAACTTTTTGGTCACAACTAAACGAGTGACCAGTACTTTTCCCCTGCATTACTTTCACACTTCAAGTAGTTATCAAACCAGCACTTTTACTAGAGTAAAAAAGTGGATACTTTTACGTCCACAGATGTCAGGCACCTACACTTCTACTTGGGTGTTGAATGTGACTACTTTTAACAAATGTTATTATTAATGATAAACCAGGTGACCGTAATAATAAACCACAAGCCACTGACCTGCCACGCCTCCACTCTCCGGATGTCGGCGCAGGATCCGTTAGCAAACAGTCCTTTCCCGGGCCGACAGGTGAGGATGTCCTGGAGAGCTTGTGCTATGGCGTAGACAGCCACGTATACGTTGTAAGAGATCCGCAGGTGTGTGAAGTCCAGGTATGGCGTCTCCACACTCGAGATGTCCTCTTCGCCCGTGCACGAGGGTCGGAATCCCGCACTGTCGTTTTCACTGTCGTCGTTCCTCACGCTGTCTTCTAGGTAGCAGTTAAAGGTCTCCTCCCAAAACTCCCGGACAAACTCATTGTGGCTGGACTTTTTGGGATGGACTTGCTGGAGGAATTCTTTGAAGCCACTTATCCGTCCAGCCCTCAGCGCGAAGCCAATGGTTCCTGCCATGACCTCGATATACTCGGGCTTGGCGACCAGACTTGAGCTGGCCCACGCCTCGCTGGCCAGCCAAACCCGGTCGGTGATGTTCCGCCGCACCATTTCTTTAACAAGAGGCTCGATGTCGGGTCCGCTGGCGAACACTGCAATCACCTTAGCGGTCGAGTTCTCGATGCGGTCGGCCAGGCGGCGGATCTCGGATTCATCGGTGTATTGCGAGATGAGAACATTGAGATCGATGCAGATGTCTCTGTGGAACATCTCGTTCTCAAACTTCTCGATGCCCGGCCGGCCGTACTCGTCATCGGAAGCGATGGCAATCACCCAGTTCCATTGGAAGTGGTCAATGATGGCCGCCATGGCGATTGCCTGATATTCATCTGTTGGGATGGTTCTCATGAAGGATTTGTATTGATTCTTGTTGCTCAGAAGGCGACTGGAGGAGGCGTAGCTTATCTGCAGGACAGAAGAGCATGCAACGTTCAGAAAAAAAGAAAACAAAAACTAGAGATACGATTGCTTATAATTCAGTATTTCCGGATAAGGTCGATGACCTTAAGATGGACCACGCCCATATTAAAGGAACCAACCTCCAGTGTCTCATTGAGTCTGTTAGTGATGTGCTGTGACGTCAGTGAAAGTTCATCCAAAACATTTGGGAGAATCGTGAATTGATCCATAAAGGATATGCTCTGATTATCAGGATTACATTTTCTAATCATGGAGCCAAACACAAGCAGCTCCAAAAACCTGCTTCACATTTATGTTTGGTTTTTTACTTCTCGCTTGCTCTTAAATTTGTTTTATTTCCATTCGCTCACAGTCTTCACCTTTTTGTTCGAAACTTTTTTTCTGCTTCAGTTTTCCGCTTGTTTTTTTTTTCTTTTGGATTTCACGTGGGGGCGACTCTTTCTCCATTATTGTGGTGGCAGACTACTTAATAATAATAGTAATAATAATAATGATCATAATAATAATAGACATTTTTGTTTCTACACATATGAAACCGTGATGTGCTGAGAACATTCCGAAAAGCGTCTTATAAATACAATGTATTATTGTTATTATTATTATTATTATTTAATTAATAAAAATAATGATAATATGTCATGTATATTGTAAAGACTCATCCTTCCGTGCTAACTCGAATCTGCGTGAAACCGTGAATACGTGCGCACTGAATAACGAGTCGTCGTTATTAATAATAATAAAAAAAATAATCATAATCATAATAATCATAAAACTACAAATCTGAAGCGAAAAAAAAAAAATTTCAAACAAAAACGTGATGATTGCGAACAAAAAATTTTCTTAGAAATTTACATTTGATATTTTTGCCACTAATCTGATTCCATATCAACCTCGTAGAGTTTGTTTTCAAGAGAGACCCATAGGCAAAATCCCACAGGCATTACGTTAAGCTCACTGGAATGTGGGCGTGGTCAATCGTAAGTATTTGCGTACTGAAGCGGCTACTGTAATTAAAAATGTGCACAAATTCTGGATTACCTGTGGGATGTAGAAGAGACCAACGAGGTCCGCAACCGCTGTGGAAACGGCCGATCCGGAAGCGCCGACCACCGCGATAGTTGATGGGATGTTTCCTGTACAGTTACAAAACTCATCCAAGTTCAGAGAATCAATTTTGTTCTGAGCCACGAAACTCAGCGAGGCCTCAAGGGCTTTTGAGACGGTATTACACGTGTCAAAAATACGGTAACCAAGTGTGAGGTTCGGGAGAAGAGTCGAGCTGTTGTTGATCTCCTCGATGGCAAAAATCATGGCTTGCAACCAACGGAATCCACGGAAATTATATCTGATAAAGACAAAAAATGAAAAGTACATGGATTGGTTTTTTTGTTTTTTTGGAATGTGTCTACTCAAACTCCAGTTTGTGAACAATGACAGTATGTACCTGACACACTCTGTCGATTCAGGTCTCGCTGCGAGATCCTGGTCTTTGGAAGTCACTCCAAAGTGGATTGGGAAAAGGCCTCCGAGCAAGATGTCGCCGGTTTTCTGGGCCCTTTGGTGTGGCCCGTAGGTAGAGATGACACAACTGAAGCCCAGGAGAACCAAGTACTGCAGGTGGAACTTCAAATGGGACATCATTCTATCAGTTGGCTTTCAAATTGCTCTTCATGTAGCACTGGGTGTTGTAAGAGTCGGTAGGTATAGCTTGGTCAACCTTTTGAACTCGCTCCCCAGCCTAAACGTGCAATTGAGAAGCACTCGGGTGGTGGACTCAAAAATCCAAATGGAGGTAGACGTTGGTGAGTGGGGAGAGGCTGTAAAATCCACTCACATTGCTGAAAAAACCAGGATCTGCTTGTGAAGCTCCTTCCTCCACTGGACTCATCTGCTCAAGGTGGGAAAGTGGTGGTGGATTGAGAACTGGGACAAGACCGTCTTGGATTTCTTGATTTTCAACGTACAGTTTGAATAGCTGAGAAGAATTCCTAAAACGTGAAAAATTCAATTCGGTCATTCAGAGTACAAATTTAATTCGATGCGAAAAAAAAAAAAAATGTGAAAAAAAATCGTGGAAATTGGAAAACCAATAGCGCCAAGATCTGTGTGGTGTTTTTGTCCTTGTGCTTGCATGGGTTTCCTACGGGTCAAAAAATATGCAGGTGAATTGAAGTCTGGAAACTCTCCTTAGGTGTGAGAGTGTGAATGAGTGTGTCAGTATGTTCTGCTCTGTGATTGAACAGCCATTAATCCAAGGTATATGCCCTGCATTCACACCCAGGGAGACTAGGTTTGGCTTCAGCTTGACCCAAACAAAAAGGAAAAGCTTAGACATTTTAAGATTTTTAAAGATCCATCCATCTTCTATTTTAGAACAGGCTTTATTATTAGCATATACTGTAGCAGATGAACAGGATTGACATTTTATCCTGATCGTCTGAGCTTGTGATTAGTTATATTACTTTGTTTAATAAAATACTAACTTTGCTAAAAATGTATTAGGCATACAAACTATAAACAATGGTGGAGCAAAAAATCCACATGAACATCTGACCAAGGTCTCCTCTACATGTCAGATGACTGGAAACCTGTGGAAATCACATCCTCGTGGAACAGAAGTCACAAAATATTTCATGGCATCGGCCAGTGCTGAACGTAAAAGCTACCCAACTAGGAATGTTCCAGATGACTAACCTTCAAACTAATGTGTGAGTTTACAATCACATCCCACTTCCAGCGTTTCAACGTTCTCCTAATTAGCGCTGGAAATATGCTGGAGCAGAGCTCGGCCATCTTAAAACCTACAGGCCATGGAGACCCAGGGACTCAGAGAACGTCATGTTTGCACTCGCTTCCAACCAAACGTTCAACTTCTAGTTGTGAACTTTCATCCAGCGTATAACTAAATAGGTATTGTAGGCTCAGCCTTATTAAAACACTTTTCCAGTCCAGGTATATTTGAAATGGACAAGGGAGGTTGAAAAATAATTGTTGTACTGTATATGGTTTAGATTTAAATGCCATTAGTTGTAATATAATTAGCAAGATTTGTTACTCGAGTAAGTCAGGCCTTACCTGCAAATGTAATCCATTAAATCCACAAGGAAACCAGTTCACACCAGCAGAAGTCTGTGTTTTTTCCAATCAAAAACAAGGACAAATGGGCTTTGGTTGTGTTGAAACCACATTCACGAAATCCAAATGATGGGTTAAAGTGGGACTTTGAAGTTGCTGTAATAAACCGGAGCGCTGTGATGGTGTGTGCTGTTCTCCAGAGAAGGTCATTCATTAACCAGAAACCTCCAGCAGTTCCACTCGCCCCGTGTCTGCCGCTGGAGAAGAGCCCACCAATGGCCAATCAGAACGCACTGGCCTCGGTCTCACAGGAGAAAGGTGTGTCAAAACTCATTCAAATCCCATCAAATCCATATCCATTATACACATATATACAAAAAGAAAAAAAACCACTCAAGGAGTCTGTGTTATTAGAAGGTTTGTGCTCAATTAGCAGTTTGTTGTCGTTTCATAACTGTGAAACAACCAGTGGCCAAGAGACAGAATGATTGAAGGGGAAAATAAATTAAGTGAAAACACTAATAATAATAATAATAATAACAATAACAATAACAATAATTAAATAACGTTTTAAAGCACAGCATTTTGTTCCCCAACAAATATCCTTAATCTTAAAAATGTCTTCCACTAAAACGATTTTTTGAAAGGGAAGGAGGGGGGGGTACACAATTTGGTTTTGGATTGCAAACACCAATAATGAGAATAACATCGTTATAAATAAACAGCGCTACTAAAGGAGTAATACTAATAAAATAATAATAATACTTTATTTATGGGCGCCTTTCAGCACACAAGGACATCGTACAACACAAAAATAATACATAAACTATGGTCGAAGCTTAAACAGTCAAAGTCACACAGCAAAACTTGACAGAAAAAAAAGTGTGACCTTTTCAATACCCCCCCACCCCAATAATGATAGTAATAGAACGCAGTAACTTTTTCCCTCCGTTACCACACCATTATAGTTAATGACAAATGCGAAGTTACTATAACTGTAACTCAAGTTTGTTGTTAAACTGTTTACTCGTGAGAGGAAACACTACACGCTACACTACACCATGACTACCAGTCGAGTAGCAACTCACTCATGTTTACACTGATTTGTTGACCAGTTTTAGTCTGTGAAATAAAGAGTTCTAAATCTATTGTTTTATCATTCGCCATACTATACAGATAACATTCAGAAAAATTAATTGATTTTGATCGGTGTCTTACAGCAATAAGTGCAAATTAAATTGCAATCCTTTAATATAATTTAATAGATTTAGAGTCCATATTCATTCAACATTTAATGGAGAGCAGGCAAGCTATTTGAACAATAAAAATAAATAATAATTAACGGAACACTTTCCCTGGTAATTACAGTTACAACGAAGTAACTATTACTAACAGAGTTACCATTCATGAGATAGAACCAATTAAGGTTTTAAAAAGGACATTACCAACACTGGCAAACATTCATACAGAACCAAACAGTAAGAAGATTTTGCAAACAGTTCACACTTTAATTTTCCAAAATCAAAATGCCTTTACCTGTAGGACACAGACGGTCAACATTACACATTCCTCATTTTTAAAGGCAGACCATGACATCTTCAATCTCAACCCAACGTGGGAAAATAAATTAACAATTTAAATCACTGTCAGCCACATTCTCAACGCAAATCTCACGCTAAACGACAAACTTGTTCTTGGTGATGGAGTTGCTCTTCGTGGCGGTGTCGGCGTGAGCTTGATAGCCAATCACCAACTTCTGTGGGAGTCCCAGATTCTCTTTATACTTCTGACTGGAGTAAGAGGGGGAAGAAAATAAAATAAAAAAAAAAAAAAAACGAACTTCAAAATCATTCAATGAACACATTCAATCTCTAGCAAAACATGGTTTGCACAAGTAGCCAGGAGACAAACTTCTCAGTCACAGTGATGCTCAAAACATTAAGCTTCAATTAAAAAAATAATAATATTAAAATAAAATAATAAATAGATAAATGCTCACAAACACTAAAGAGCGAATCAAGATTGCGAAGGAATCAGGAGACAGGTTGCGAAGGGTCTTGGCAACACTGGATCGCAGTCGCTCAGCCGAGCAGGAAGACAATTAGTTGCCAAGCGCAAATACTTCTGCCATGATCATTAATGTTTACGGCACATAGGTGGCACGTGCTTGCGTCCCGTCATGCGTACGGCTGCGGGCTTTCACATCATGCCGAAATAAAAAGGCAGTACTGGCGCTCAAAGCTTTCTGCCCACTTTTTGGTACAATGAAATGTGAGTGGCCACTCTGGGTCAAACCAAACCATGTAGCCTGAACCACAGTGACTTTGGTTTTTCAACCCAAAGACTCTTCAGTTGGTCTCAAACCAGAGACCTTTTGGTCAAAACTGCAAACCTAGGGGCCATCGTCCACTGCTAAACGTATCCCAGTCTGTAGAGCACTGGTGTGCGCGACACCACACCAGTACGAATGCCAGGGAAAGAGGAAAGTTTTTGATCTGGAAAAAGTTGTAATGACGTGTAAACGGCTTTGGAAGAAGAGTCAGCTAAATGACTGAAGGGAAGAGTGAAAGTCGTTCACTGACACAGATACGGCGATGATGGAATGCGCACAAGATTTCTACAACCCCGAGGCAATTTTATTATGAAAAGTGGAAAACCAGCATGCCATTGGTAGCTCACTTGCCATTTCAATTGACACAAGTCAGTCAATGTTAACGCAGTAAACAACAAACACAATCCTAAACCTGTAAATCACTCCAAATTTACATTTTAAAATCATCATTTCTAGATGAGAAAATTAATTCACTTATTTGGACAGAAATAGTCAAACTGAGATGTGGTGTAAAGTACTTGAGTAAACTGGCTTTGTTACTTTACGCAAGTTTTTGCTCCATGTACTTGAGTATCAAAGGGTACTTTCACGCTTTACTTCACTAGATTTTTGATTGAGTATCTGTGCCGTTTGCCCTGTTAAATTCGAATGGACACTTGTTACATTATTGTGAGCAACAAGTTGGCATTGGTCTACCGCTGGAATTGGAGACTTGTAACATGGAGTAAATGATACAGTAACGTCTGAACTTTTACGTAAAAGATTTGAACGACGGTAAAGAATATTACCTAGAGTAAAGAACAACGTGCTCGTCGGATGACACTGTCTGAAAGCAAACGGACTGCAAGAAGAAACCAAACCTGCATACCCAATGTAAGTCACAGTGTCGCAGCTCTCGGCGTTGGACGTCCAGATGGCGATCTTGTCTCCTTTGGCCCGGATGTTGATGACACTTCCACAGATATCCCGACTGAAGGAGCCGAAGCCTTCTCCGATCAGACACAACAGCTGGATGCACAACACACGCAAACATTCTGAAACAACCATACACAGGTACACGTACACCTACGTATAGCAAAATAATAATAATACTGCTAGCACACCTGTAGCACATCAGCTCCAAAGACCTGCTAAAAATCTGCACAATTTGTTTTTTTATAAAACTTCAAATGATTTGACTCAATAAGCACACACACGCTTTATGACAGTTAAATTAAACCAAATAAAAGCAGGGCATTAACATCCTGTAACATGCAAAATAAATCATTATAAAGTCCCCAACCGTTTCAAGCCAGAATCGGTCCAGGTCCGTGTGCCGATGCTGTTTGGCTAAAGTGATCAGCCAGCGACCGCCACATTTATTACTCCGGTCTTCCCACATCGGCTCGATTCCATCCTGTCAATGAAGACTCAATAATGATTGATAAAACCATTATTAAACCACCATTTCAGTTTCGGAACATAATATCGGTACTGCAATTTCTGGCTCACGCAAACAATTTTGGAATTGTTCTTTTGGATTTAAATGAGTGTAAAACCAGCAAGCGAAGTGTACCTTGAACATGGAGTAGTCGCAGCCAGAGGACAGTTTGCTCGGCGGCTGAATGTTGTTGTACAGTCTGTAAAACAAAAGAATGTGTTTGAAAAGGGGAAAATGGCTCAATTTTAATTTTAAGCAGGATATAGGAGACAGGATTATATTACTCATAGAAAATAGGAGTTACTCAGAACTAGTTAACACAAGATTCAAACAAATGCGACAAATTTCCAAAAAATTAAACAAACGGGACGATAACATACTTGACATGAAATGTCCAATTATACTTTTTAGTTTAGTAGATCATTTAGTAGATTTTAGTTCAGTTTCCTTTCTCTTAATTTTTTCGACAATAAAGTGCAACAGACAGAGGGACAAACTTACGCCCAAAAGTCCTCGGCGGTGTCAAACTTTGTGATGAGCCTTAGATTGTCTTGCCACGTTTTGCTCTTGTCGTTCTTGTAGAACCAAAGTCCCCATCTACGCGACACCAACAATACACAGTCACGCGCGTGACGTCACTACTCACCACTACACATTTAAGTTATACAATGACGAGTTCTTTCCCTCACCTGTTTTGCAAAGGGTGCTTCAAGTGAGGCTCTTTAAGCAAAATGGTTTTCGGTTTCTTCTTCTCAAAAGTCTTCGTCACCTTTGCAATCTGATTAAAGACGGCAATCAAACAAACAATGGTCAGGAATGAACTTTAACGCCATTTAATGCCTTACGATCATTTTTAAACACAAACACCTATGCAACGTAAACGTTTCGATGTTATAAAGCGCTTTATGTTTACACATGATATATAATGTGACTTTCAGCTGTTGATGTTTGACGCTCACCAGATGAACAGCGCACGACGCCGCCGCCATCTTCACCCGCACAACCAACGCACACACGCGCCTTTATATTCCCGCTGATTAATTAATTAATTAACCAATCGATCTAAGCAAACAGTATTCAATTGATTGTGCCTTTGCTCCCGTTAAATAACCACAAAATGCACTGCTTGGTTGCGTTTAACCGGTACGCTTTCGTTTTGTAGTGGAACATTTTATTTTTAGAATGTAAAGTTAGTTTAATAAATAGTAGGACATTTGGATTTATATAGCGTGCTTGACTTATGTTTAGATACATAAAGGGTAGATCCCATGCCATTACAATGAGAACGGTTTATTATTATTATTTAAATAATGGATTGATTGATTCATTAATAATTCATCTTATAGCGTTGAAATTTCTTTGGAAAACTTGAAAAATAGAGATAAAATTAGAATTGCTACTTTTTTTATTATTTTTAATCACATTGTTTCCTATTATACATCAATATAATGAATAATAAATGCAGAATTACCTTGGCTTGGCCTCAACTCCAAGCAGGTTCATATCAAAATGTTGATATGAACGTTGATTTTTCTGCCCTCTAGCGGTCAAGCGCCGTCTGCTACGATAACACACCTCACTTGTCTGGATAATCTGTAGTTTAATTTTAATCAAATTTCAAACGAAGTTAAAAAAAAAAAACAATTAATGCGTTAATCGAGATGCTTGGTTAACATTTGCCTTGGTTAAATCTTAAAGAAAAAAAAATCCCATGTGAAACAAAGATCTGTTTCTTTTTCCTATTCTACATTTTGTCTATAGATTTATAGATTTTAGTACAGTGTATAAATAAATATCTAATTTCCTATCTGCATATTTATCACGATAAGAGTGAGAGCGTATAAATTAATAAACCAGTAAAAACAATAATAATGCGCAATTCATTAACACAATAGAGGTAAGAAAGTTAGTTACCAAAACTCACCACTAGAGCAATCACTTTTTCAAATCGCCCGATTTGTAAATTGCCCGACGCGCACGCGCACACACGCACTCGTGTCCAAAACGAGATTGAAACCTGCTAATTTCTACTTTCCTGATATTTAACTTGTAGTAGACAAGCTCATTTTTTGGCTTTTAGTGATAAAAGTATTACATGCATCATGTTTATCAGTTTCTCCTGTCCACTGAGTTTCTGATAGTATGAGATTTGTCTGTATTTTTTGGGCTATAAGGCGCCTATTTCTGATGAGCCTTATTACACATAAGGCATCAGGTCATAAGGCACATGGAGCAAAACAATTTGGAAAAGCCAAAAACCACATTTCACCCTGCACGTTAACTCTTCTTAACAATTAGCGGTTGCACTTTTTTGCACATTTACGTTTGACTGAGACTTTTTGTTCTTTTTTGATCTGCAGTATTTTGTTCTGCCATTTTGAAACATTAAGGTGTTAAAGTTCACTTAGATAAACACACAGGAAAAACAACTTCGTAAATAAAGAGTTTCTGGTTTTTCCCGCAAAGATACCCTTACGCCTCTGAATTTATAGAGACATTAGAAAAAAACAGTTTTTGAAATGTCCCTTACAAAATCTCCAGTGATCAGTCATCCCAACACAGCAGCACGAGCCTGCGGGCAGAAAAATGGGAATTTTGCACGCTTTCTCCGTCCTCAACAGAGAGCGCCTTTGTGTCCTGACAGCGGATCCGTGGAAGATTCCTGAAAGCGAGCGGGTTTTTTCCCCATCCAGCGTCTCACCTGACACTATGAAATCCCGATACAAGGGAGGAGCGTTGTGTTTTCTGCCGCCGTGACTCAGCACAAGTTCCTCTCAAAAGTCGATTGTTCGCCTCCAGCCGCTGGAGAATGTCTCCTCAGGTTGGCTTGTGGTGGACGCTTCTCCAGTGACCAAACCTCCAAACCCAGAGCCATGGACTCTCTGCTTTTTGGAATTGTGTTTCTGCAGGTGTTGAGCTCTGCTTGGTGCTACCCAACCGGCGCTCCAGAATCAACCTGTGTGGACATGATGCCCAAGCACGGAGCCATACAACCGCAAACCAGCCCTTCTCCATACAGCGTCCAGCTCAGCAGCACCACCTTCCAGCCCGGGAAACCACTCACTGGTGAGTAAACCAATACAAACACCATCCCCACAGCCAAGCACATCATTGGTTAATGGAACGTCACACATGAGATGGACCAGATTCTCCAGTTCAAGGCCAGGCTGAGGACTTATTAAACGGTGTAAAAAGTAGCTGTACAGATATATCATCCAGCAACCTGCAGATGGCGATATCAAGAAATAAACCCAATCACATGTAACAAGTAGCGGTGAGTGTCTATTTAAATGTAGGGGAGTAAAGAGTACAGACACGATCACAAATGGAGTCAAGTAGAGTAAAAGTTGCTTCAAAGTAGACACACCCAAGTCAAGTAATGAAGTCTATTTCCTCAAGCACTTTACCCTCCTTTCCACCGGGTCTCCAGTTTCCTCCAACTGTCCACGGAGAATGTGGAAAATTGCCCATATTGTCCCGCTTTGTGACTGTCTTTGCTGGATTGACCCAGAAATGGAGAACAGTTTGATAAATGGAGCAACGGTTTGTTGTGGTAAATTGAACCTTCTTGTTGGTCAACCCAGATCATGTGACAAACACAGAGTTGGATTCCCAAAAGGTTTTTTTTTTAAGCGTCTATGGTTCAGACTAGTGCTTGTGCTCATTTCAGTGTTTAATCTTGTGAGACTGACTGCACTTGTGTTGGTTTGTTGTTGGGGAACAGTGGTGATTAAGGGTCCGGTCTACGGTGGTCTGCTCCTGCAGGCCCGGTCTGGATCCAACACTAATGCCATCGGAACCTGGCAGGCTCCTCCAGTCAACACAAAGCTCTTACCGGTAGGTGACGCTTCTCTATACTTCTGCACTTTTTTTACAGACGACGAGGGGGAAACTGGGTCGATTTTCTCGAGGACTTCAGAACTTTAGTGCCTGCACTTGACATGAGGGCTTTTAGTTCTGGTCCTCTGGACCTCTCTACTGTTAAAGAAACTGCTGTGCTGTTGTATAATTTACATCAAGGTGGAATGTTTACTTTAATGTATAATATAATACACCTAAAACTGTAATGAATATAGCTGCTGGCAGAGAATAGGGGTTCATGAGGATTTTAAACAATTGATCAATAAAATCTTTTTTAAACGGTCTGATGTGGTGTGTAATCTACGGCATGATAGATTGGCCAACATATATATTATACATTTTTCAGATCAAACCTCATTCGCATTGACTAACTAGAGCTGAATTGTATATTGTAGCAGTCGGAAAAGGCAGCTATTGTCATAAAAAATTAAAACTCTAAGGATTAAAACCTTAAAACGTACCTTTCTTGTAACTGCTCAACAATTGACCTGTATTACCTGTAGCGTCACTTAAGAGTAGATATCATCTGCACCGAGCACCTTGACTCTAGCAAACAGGTGTGTTTTACACGCTGGTGACTAGTTTCAATGTTTAAAAAAATGTATTGTGACGGTCAGAGTCTAATACTACCGCATTTCATCATTTATCATTGTTATTTTAAAAAATACAAAAATATTGTTAACATATTGTCAATACAGCTTTGAACACAGTATACAGTAATTCACATAATAAAATCAAATCACTCGCTACTGTTTTGCTATAAAGTTTGAAGTGTCATCATACCAGCAAAAATATGTAATTGTTTTTTATTTTTATTTTTTAATGAATATATCATTTTTTTTATATAAAGATAAAATGAATTTTGTCATGAGACTCCCTAATCAGTGCTGTGTTTGTTAGTGTACAGGAAACCCACAGGGTGCTGTCACTCATTCCAACACCAGCCCGAAAAACAATGCCACTGTCTTCACCTGGACTCCACCAGCCACGGACAGAAGTGTCTTCTTCATGTAAGATTCATCCTTCTAGAGCAGATTTAACACACACCAGTGTCTCCACAGCAGATCTACACACATCAGTGTCTCCAGAACAGATTGAACGCTTGACATCCGATGTGACCGTTTCCTCACGTGAAGTGTGTTTTTCAGGGCGACTGTAGCCCAACAGCGCACGGTCTTCTGGGTAAACGTGAAGTCGGCAACACTGGCTTCAAGTAAGGAAAGATCTTGTCACTTCCTCACGACCTTTTCGTTCACTTTTGTCTGTCTTCAGGCGGAGGAACGGCACTCGACGTCAACGGTGGAGCCGAGAAAGTCTCTGCATCAGTTGTCGCTCTGTGCCTGTTACTAACCAGTCTGAATTATATGTTTGTTTAAAGTGACTAAACTGAAGTTGTTTATTGGAGCACACAATAGATGACCAGCTCATGCTTCTCGTTTAGTAGATAAAACTTCGTGCCTAATTCAATATATTGCGCTTGTAACTTTTTACGTGAATTAACTGCCTTAACTTCACAAAAAATGCAACAAATATACTGTGGCACCCTTGTGAAATAACTTGTCATGATTCCACCTTTTGTCGACACTTGGAGATGTTTTCATCAAAGTTTAAGCGAAACTCTAACTTGCAGTTAGGATCAACTTAGCATCTTGGTATTTAGATTGAGCTGCCACATCTCTAAAAGTGTTTTGTGTCAATGCTTTTATTTTGAAAAGGTTTGTACTGTGCCAATGCTGCTGTTATGCATATGCGGTATGTTTTTGACATTGTAGAATTTTCCTTAAAATTACCTGTTTGGCTGTTTATCGAACAAACATATTTGTCTGGTTCCAGGTGTCCAAAACCCAAATGTTCTATTGGTTGTAAAATCAAGGCACCAATTGATTGATTTGAATCGATTTAGATCTGACGAAAGCCGTTGTGTAACCAAGCAAATCACATTATGCAAGTTTGTGTGGAATAAATATATTATTTAGTAATATAATATATCACGGGTGGCCAACCAGTCAGACACTAAGAGCCACTTTTTTTTCTGTGTTAGAGCCGCAAAGAGCCACATCATACACACGGTCACACATAAACATCATCCCATTCCTTAATCTTGTACACACACACACACACACACACACACACACACACATACACAGACCTCTGCTCATCCAGATTTAATGAAATAACCACACCAACATGATAATATTAGTTATTTTTCAACAGTTATCTGCATATTTGACTCATGTCATGTGAAAGAGCCACGGGTTGACCACCCCTGTTATATAGGTATATAATAAATAAACTGATCCAAATATATATATATATATATTTACAAAATAGACATGAAAAATCATCCTGGAAACCGTACAACTACAACACTAGGCTTGCAACCCTATCAATAAATAATGAGAGCGATGATTCCTATTTGAACATGAGCCGTTTAAGCATATTCTAGTCTTATTTTGCATTTAGACAAAAATCACAACCTGACTAAACAGGACCAGGGGCAGCAGGTTTGAATCCTTCTTACTTTACTTTACTTTACTATATAGTCATTTGGCAGAAGCTACCCAATGCTCCGAGTTTATGTGCGTCACTTCACTGGATGGTTAAATGATATTTCAATTACTTTACAATTTGGATACTGTCTACAGTTGCCATATTCACAAACCCACTGACTTACTTTTCTTTCTTACGGATCATTCTGTAGCAGTTAAGAACACATTTTTTAAAAAGTCGTATTTAAAAGAACACATTTAAAAAGAATCAGAATTTTTTATTTGATTTAACAAAGATCTGGAGTTAAAATCTTCAATTCAATGACACCTTCTACTTATCACAATGTGTATGAAAACCGGCGAGGTGTGGTGAAGACAAGAGGCTTTACAAAAGTCAGCGAAAAATGAGAAAACAACTTTCTTTACAAACACAAAATATATCTAGAAGGGATCAAGAGATCAAATATAAAGTTCTTAAAAAGCAGATTGTTCTCCGGAGAGAAAAAGAAAAAAAAAGTAAAACCACGTACAAAAAAAACCTGAAATCCAATTTATGGGTTTTGGGGCCTTAAAAGCATCTCTATTTCTTGCTTTTAGCCTGGTTTCTCGGAGAGCTTTTCAGCAGGTCTCGGATCTTGATGTAGGTACCAGTGGCTTCCGCGACCTCTGTGAACTCTGGCGTGTCCTCGAAAGGAATGATTCCGGCAGCGAACTTGCTACGGTGTGGGACCATCATTACGGCTTGTGCCTTTGGTTCCTCCAGGTCGGAAGACTCTGTGTTTAAAGTGTGCGTGATGATCTGTGGACTTGCTTCATGGACTGCTTCAGCACTGTGGTTGTCCTCAGAAAGGTCATTTAAGACTATGACATCACTCGACTCCAACTGCTGACGGTTAGTTTGTTCAGTAATTGTTTGTTCCGGCATTTCAATGCTGTTTGAGTCGCCCACCACCACCGTGTCTTTAGAACCAGCTTCTGGCTCTTCCACAGACGATGGTGCTGGTTCTTCTACTGGTGATGTTGGGGTGCTCAAGATCTTTTCGTCCTCCCCCTCCGTGTCAAGTTTAAAGGAAGAGCACAAACTGGGGGACTTTGCTACAGGCGTTTTAAAAACACTGGCCTCAGAATCGCTGCTGGTGGCGTTATCGGCCTTGGCCAGAGCCTCCCACAGAAGCCTCTGCTGCTCCTCCAGTTCCTCCAGGGTCAGCCCATCCTCAGACTCCTCCCCCATTGATCCACCCATCACCAGTGTGGAGGGAGAATCTTTTGTGGGTGGGGTTGGGGGCGGTGTCCCCTTTGGGACCGGAGGTCGGATGGGTGTGGCCGGGGGCGTTCCCAGCGGAAGAGGCGGAGGACTAGGCAAGAAGAACTTGAGTACACCATCACTATCTGCAACGGAAAACAAAAACCAACATATTGTGTTTTTAGAAAATAAAGAAACTGAAATATTACACCCGACCTGAAAAAAAATCACATGTAAGATGACATTATCCCAGCGGAGAGTTTCAGCGGGATTGGGCTTTTCAATGCCTGGGTTATATTTCTGGGTGTGCCAACGCTAAAGTGGTTTGAATGGTAGTGGGGACGAAGCCAACAAGCTGCGTACCTGACTCTATGTCCATGTCAGATCCATGAGTGCGGTCTGGGTTGGTTTTTCTCTTCTTGGTCTGCTGGACTGCAGGGTCACTCTGATGTCTTCTCTTAGCGGAGCTACAGTCGGGCTGTGAAGTATTAGTTACATGCGTGAGGACAACGATTCTCAAAGCAAGGCACAAATGAGATGTAGAACAAGCAAGTGATGTCTTCACCGATGGAAAAGTGCTGGTTAAAAAAGCAGCATAGTTTTGCTTCCAGTGCTGAGGCTGCATGGGAATGGAACCAAAGGACCGATAATCCTGAACAGAAATAAGAGGCAAAAAGAATCTGAAATCACAAAATGAATCAAAAGCACAAAGACGTAGAGACGAGCAGCAGTACAACAGTAAAACTTCAGCTAAAACATCTGGGTTTGTCTACGATGCTTATTGAGAAGAAACACTTCCACTTACATCTCTGATACTGGCTGGTGTGGAGACATTGAATCCGGGAAAATCCACCAACTGGGAGACGTCATAAGAAACTTTCTGACTCTGACTTTCGTTTTCGGAATGCGCTTTATCATGGGAGTCTAAAAAAAAAAAAAGAGTGGTTCAGTATGGAAAAAACAGAATTTGTCTAATTGCAATAAACATAATATTGTTTCCCTTATATTCTTTTATATTTATATAATATAGTTTCTTTTATATATTTATACACACACATACACACACACACACACACACACACACACATATATACATATATGTTTAGCTGGTTCAAGATTGATATAATCTCATGTTATGTATTATATATAACTCTTTATTTACAAGTGATTAGAATTAACTAATCACTTTATAAGTGATAAGTAACTATTTTTCTTATACTGTATTTATTTCTGTTTTTACTGGGGCTAATCTAGGGGGTGGGGAAAAAAAAGAGAACCAGAAAGAAAGCCATCCATTTGTTTCCTAAGTTACAGTCTGGTAGTGTAATTCACAATAAGCATTCGGGAGTGTATCTGCACATTTGAATTTGTCATGAATTGTTTTGGAAAGAGATGAATGGAAATTTCATGTGATTAACTGAAATCCTAAAGTGTTTCTTACCGTCATAGACCGTCAGGCCGGAATTTTCCATCTCTGCCTCCTTCAACCAGCCAGGTGGGTAGCCGAGCTCTCTCATGCGGTAGATGAAGGGCGGCAGGGTGGTGGCATTGATCCCGAGAGCCTCGAGAAGCTCTTGACTACACAACAACAGCGTTTCAGAAGGTACAGAGCAACGGCAGAACTTCCACAAGAAACAACCCTGACCTCACGATTCCAGGCTTGTATTTGGCAAATCGCTCCTCAACCTCTTCAGCATGGTAGCGCTGGCTGCTCTGACTGTTGCTCAAGAACTCCTGCCTCTTCTCATTGATGCGAGCCATGTCTTTGGGCTTGAGCAAAAACACAAACTTGGTTGTAACGTCCAGATTAATGCAAAACGTAGAACGGTGAATCGTGACGAACACCTCAGGACAGTCTCGCAGATGATGGTCCTCAGAAGAGCAGTTAAAACAACACGGTCGAGGTCTGAAAGCACAAAAAAAATATGTAATGACGGAAATCACAGTCATTTTCACCTTGAGGTCAAGTCTCACACCTTTTGTCTTTCAACTGGAACTCTTGACCTTCCAGTCCGATCACCTGATCAAAGACTTGCTGGTATCTTTATGCAGAATTCAGGAGATGTGATGACAAGACAGAGGTGACGCGGACTAACCTCTGCATTTAACCATCCACGGACTAACATAGGGAGAAATGTTCCAGCAAGGTAAACATGAGATGCCTTTAGGATACTTAGGAATCTCCCATCCATCTGTCTGCTGAGGGTTTCCATTCAGCAGCGGCTGACCAAGTTTGTCCACACAAAAGTCGGCAAAGTACAAAACACTTCCCACAACCTAAAAGCACAGGAATAATAAAGATAGCCAGAAATTGTAATAATCATAACACGTGCCATGTCCCTGTCCATGAACCTACACTGAATGCTTCTCTGAAGTGTTTGGGGGTCTCGGAAGTCTTTGCTTTGTAGTTCTCCTCCATGATAAAACTTGAGAGCTGAAATGTTTGTTTTTTAGTGAGTTATTGAGAGCGGCTTTGAGAACTGTAGGAGCAGCAGATGTGAGGACGTACGTGGGGTTTGAGGTTAGAAGCCGAACCTTTGGCACTGCTCTCAGAGTCGTGCCGACACTTTCGGACAAGACTAAAAATAAAGTCCTCGATCTCTTGCCGACACTGTCTGAACAAACCAAGAACCGTTTACACACCAAAACGGTGACAAAACACCACGGAGACAGAACGAGCGAGTACTTACTTGGAAATGACGCTGTTGCCATAATTTATTTGACAAAGAGGCCAGTCGGTTTTAGGATTGTCTACTTTTATACCCCTGGTTAGTGGAAAGAAACAAATAAAAACACTATACATGCGTTTTTTGACTATACATCGATTTAAGATCAGATTCATCTTTGTTTACTCACGTAGGACGACTTAGAACGTTCAGTTTCCTCTTGAGCTCTTCATGTGATCCAAGGTTAAGAACATTCAATGACTTAATTTAATCATTCAAAGACTTATTAAATTAAAGCATAACATGCTTGACTTGAATGTACAAATTTTAATTAATTAAGTTACAGTCCCCAATTTACCATTGTTCTATCTGGTCTATTTGATATCATGTCATTTGTGTGAAATACGAACATCCGGCTTGTAAAATTGCATCTCAAATTCGGCTTTTCGCAAGTTCTTTATATGCATAAAAAAACAAATTTAAAATTAAAATGAAGATACAACATGTGCTTTTTTATGTTTGAAGCAAAAACCAGCAGATCCTTCAAGCTAAATCTGAACCTTAAGGATATTGTCAGCGCTCAGCCGCTCGATTGTTTTTTTGCAGTCTTCTACAGAGCGGCGAAGGTTCCTCAGCTGATCTGAATCCTCTCCATCATTAACACTCTCAGACTGAAGGTCGGTGAGAGGAGATTTCTCTTCAAGCTGCTCAAACAATTCAGCGTCTCCAAAATCGAAAGCCGCCATCATTGACATTCGCTACGGGAAATTGGGGTCAGAGGTCAAGCTCTCAGACGTTCTGATTGGCCAGAAAAACGAACACGTCACAATAGTACGGCAAGCCATGGTCACAGTTACATCTTATGTGTATCGCTTTAAAGTCATACATTTTTTCATTCAAATATTAAACTCACATTGCTAATTTTTTTTTTTTAATTGAGCACATTTAGAACAAACCGTATGGAAGAAAAAACACGCTCGGAAATTGTTCCATTTGGGTTGCCATAAAACAGGAAGTGACGTTTTAAAGTCGCCAAATTACGCGTTTTTCCGGATATGACCCGGAAGTTTGAGGGCGGAAGTGGATGTGTGTTGGCGGGAGAGTTGAATCGACAGTGACGAGAGAGTGGATTATCGGAAAAACGGTGGAGTTTGGATCGAGAGAAGACAAGGCGACAGTAAAGGCGAACCGAGAGCTGAGGGAAAGTCAGGTGAGAGGTAAGTTGGGGGGCATCGGCCGACGGCCTGTATAGGTCCGGTAGCTAGAATGGCAAAGCAAGTGACAAAGAAGGAGAGAATAGATATGGAAATAAAGTTATCAAAGGCAGAAGGGAAAAGTCTAGTTTGGAAGAAGGCAATGGAAGAGTGGCAAAGACAGTGGGATAGGGAGGTAAAGGGGAGACATTTATATAAGATACAGAGGGAAGTGGGTGCAGAGAGGAAATGGGGAGGGAAGAGAAGAGAAAATATAGTAATAACCAGAATAAGAATAGGACACAGTAATTTAAACGGTACATTAAAAATTATGGGAAAACATCAAGATGGGAAATGTGAGACATGTAGAACACCTGAAACGATAGAGCATGTTATGCTGAGATGTGGAAAGTATAAGAGACAAAGAAAGAAAATGATTGAAGAGCTCAGGAAGGAAGGAAGGATAGGAGATGGAATCAAAGACATGGTGGGGAGATTAGAATACAAACAAAGCAAGAAAATAATATTTAAATACTTAGAAGACACTGGATTAATGAAAAGAATATAGAACAGAAATAGAATAAGAGAAGGAAAGAAAAAGAGGAAGGATGAAAAATAAAATCTAGAACACAAGAGGGCGGTAATGCGACAGATGGACGCAAACTGCCGTAAAACCTCAAAAAGAAGAAGAAGAAGAAG
>MU204310.1:1636116-1673428 GCA_017309775.1 Paedocypris sp. Pulau Singkep
AAAGTCGCCAAACGGAGAAGAACGTGGTGAACTCGAGAAATAATTTAATTAACTTAAACTGAATCTGTTTTTTATATCTTGTAACTTTTGTTAATATTTATCATTTGTATAGTAAATTGTTAATACGTGTGTAGCTAATTGTTAAGGTGTCTCTCCTCGAAATGTATCTACAGTTACAGAACGATCGAGTAGTTTGTAGAATGTAGAACAATGCGTTTTAACAAGCGGCAATGATTTTAAAATAAGCATAACTTTGACTGAAAGTGCAGATAATATGTAGAAAAGGCCGAATTTCAACATCATCATGACGTCCGCGTCAGTTTCTCTCATCAATCTGTCACATTGGGAAAGTGGCAAAAGGAGGATTCGATTCTTGTATCTTGCAGAAAATCACTCGTTTACAATCGTCAAACAAACTTCAAGTGAGGTAAATGTAAAGATGCCAAAACTAGTCATGTTTCCACAGCGAGGAAATTGCATGGTTGCAAATTGACTTTACTGACGTATACACTGTAATTTCTGTGATATGTTCAAATGTGCATGAAATTTACGTTTAACTGTAATTAATGTATAATTGATCCACTGGAGATTTTGGAAATGTCAAGATACCTGAACCTATACCTTTTTCCGAAATAAATGTCTTTTATTCATTGGGCATTGTGACCTTAAATTGCAGACGCAGATGGTTCCTCTCTTTCTCGGAGCGGACCTGTTCTCAAACACAGATGTGCGGAGTGAAAACCATTCCAGATATCACGCCAAGTTTGCCAAACACGGGTTGGCAGCCAAGTTGATTTTCTCACCAGGTACAGTATGTGATTGTCTGTCTGTCTGTCTATCAATCAATCAAGGCACCTTTCAAGTCATCAAGGACACCTTACAATACATGTACATACACGCAAAAGTCTACAAAGAGACTGCAGAAAACAGGTTTTTTTAAAGTGAGTTTGTTCAATAGTAGTCTTGAAAGAGAAGAGGGAAGTTAAAGTAGGTAGTTAAGGTGGTCTGGAGTGGTCGACTGTTACAAAAGTCGAGGTGCGCATCAGAAGTCCTGCTGAAGGGCTGGACAGCAGAGGAAGAGCTGAGTGATGTGCGGGGTTCGATGACGCTTGTGAAGTAGGAGCCAGATTATTAAGATGTAATCTGATCGGATGGTTTAAATGCAGAGAAAGAATTTGTATGTAGGGTGATGTATGTAGGTTTTGATCTACTGAGATGTCTCTTGAGGTCTTTACGATGGAAGCACAAGGCGTTTACTGAGTATACTGAGCACGCTCAAGCTGAACATAAGACGACACTTCCTGTGAAGCTATGTTCGCTGTAGAAACAGTCTCTCAATGTGAAAATCTCTGAAATTTCTGGAAATCAGATACGAGAATCTCCAGAAACCTTTGATTCCAGGTCAACTCATAAATAATTTTTGGGAGTCAAGGCACCGTTTACGATTTATGCGTCAGTTGTTAACTATGTGCTTTTATTTTAGAATTCAGGTTTCAAGGGCTGCGACTGCCGTGTTCTAAGAACAGCCTTTGGTTCTACAGCGTCCATGGGCTTTTTCGAGTGGCCTTTGAGTTGTACAACAGACAGGATCAGCTTGCGGTAGTCGAGTCCTTTCAGGTATCTAGAAGGTTTTCATTCATTATTGTTCTACCATGTTTTTCAATATAAAGTTACTCCAAAAATGTCATGGGGAATTTAATACACGGATGCTTTGTTTTTACACATGCGTGTTTTTAATTATTATTTAATTAATATTTATTAGGGGTGTGACGATATCTTGTTTTAGGTGATATTGCGAGAATTTGACGCTACCTTTGCTAGTGTGTGGAATGAAAAAAATTTTAACGGATTCGTGCACGAGCGTCCGTGCGGTAAAACTCATTCAGATAATTTGAGTCTCACCAGCGACATGAAGGGAAGGAACCTCACGTCCTTCACTTGTTCTAGACAATAGTTGACTGGACACTTTCAATAAATATGGTTTTTATTTTTCATGTTATGTTATGTTATACCATGGTATGTTCTGCATTGCAACTTGTAATACAAAATTTGGGGGTTTTAGAGCTAAAATGAACACATCGAATTTAATCATAATGAAGAACTTTGATATTGAGTTGAACTTGATGCCAAAATGAACATTCTTTTCAAGTTACTGGAAGACTTGTCTTTGTCTATAAATAGTGTGTTTAATGTCTGCGCTTAATGGATTTTTGTATATTTATATAAATGTTTTTCTATTTCACTCAGGAGCTTTTGAAATCACAAACAAATGATGACAACCTAAACATGACGTATCATCTCACCGTCCAGCTGAACGCTCAGCCTCAGCATGAAGACCATCCACAGCTGGTCTCAGCAAGTGATAGTCTGCAGTCATCACCCCGAGGTCTTTTGTTCTCTACTGAAGCGGAAACCAACTTGTGCACAAAGCCGAGAATCACAAACCACTCCACTTCATCCACCACAGACCACGACTACTGTACGACGGAGCAAACGGACTCAAAACAGACCACTCTACTGGCTCAGAGATTACAGCACATGGGTGGGAAAGTGAACGTGTTAACTGAGGTTCAATTAAAAACCATCTCAAGCTTACTGGATTTTGTCGAGTGCTGCATCACCGGTGAGGTTGATGAGGAGAAACTGTGTGAGACCGTCCAGGCGCTGTTTCAGTCTCACAATCCAGGGAACTCCATCTACGCCAGCAGACTCCTGGACACCGTGGCCTGTTGGCTCGGCCGACAGTTCAGTGCGGCCAATGGCAGCATCAGCAGCAGGGTGGAGGGCTTCAAAACCCAGCACATCGAGCAGATCACAAACCTTCCACCTCCAGAGGTGCTGGCCACACAGCTGTTCCCACAGGCAATGCACAGTCTGCTGACACACTGGATGGGGCTGAGCGAGGAGGCAGAGCACTGGAAAAGACACAGCGAATATCCAATCTTGTTGCTCATACTGGAGTTTGCTAATCATAATCTCATCACAGGCGTGGCCCATGTGCTGTATTCTAGTTTGATATGCAAGTAAAACTACTGAATTGCATTTATTGGTGCGAGTGAGAGTGCGAATGAGTGTGTCTTGCTCTGTGATTGACTGGCTGCCAGTCCAGGGTGTGTCCCAAATAAAGCCCAGGGTTTCTGTGATTGGCTCAAGCTCCCCGTGTCAAAGTAAATCGTAACATGGGTCTTTGAGGTGGACGTGTTAAATTTAATAAATTGCCTGTTCTGTTGTTGTTCTTTAGGCTTAAATAGCAGTATGCATTTTTATTTTCTGATTAGTTCAGTTTAATGTTTATCTGTGAGTTTTGTTATGTTTGTAATATTTGGTTTTCATGCATGCATTAAATGAATTTATTCATTTTAATGTCTCTTAATACATCGTCCTATGTGTACGTATAGGAGACTGCAGAATGCTGAACATTATCAAAATTATTATTTACTAAAATATATGTGTAATTCTATCCCTATCTATATCTTTCTGTCTATAGTATACCGTTTGAGCTGGGTTCTCCTCAGGGGTTTTTTCCTCGTTAAAGAGGTTTTTTTTTTTTTTTTTTTTTTTTCGCGCACACACACACAAAGTATACGTATGTCTATGTACACTCACACACAAACAAACACATCTATAAAACATTTGCTCAATGATGTTTATTATAGTGATTTTAATCAGGCAAATAAAGTGACTACCTAACCGTCACAAACCGGAAGTAAGCGCCAAATTTCGCGCCAAATTTCAACCCTCAAGTCAAGACGAACCGTTCAACCCTCACACATCCGATTGTAAATTCTAAACTGCCGAAGCGAATTCTGTGACCGTATATTGGATGTCACGAGCTAAACGTGTTCAATTGTCGGCGTAGAGGTTCATTCGCCGGCGAAGAATGTGGGATAAAGTGGAACTTCTGCTGAACGAGGACACCCACACGGTCCGGCTGTGCAGCGACGCCGAAGCGAACGCCCTGTATCAAGTGGACACTCTGGTCAAGCTCTCCTCGTCTGAAAAGGTAGTCAAATTACGCTGACTACACGACCTAAATAATCTACACAGTTTAGTTATTGCTCACGCGTGTTTTCTTGTTGTTTCATTATTGTTAAATGTGAGTTTATACGTGTTTTTCATTTCCTTTGACTGTCACTTGTCTGTCGTCCATTTTCGTCAGTCAGACAATCTCTCTGTCTATATGCCTTTGTTTTCATTCTGTCTGTCTAAATATCTTTAATTCTATCTGTCAGCCTGTCCATCTTTTTCATCTCTTTATTTACTAAGCTACATAATTGTACATGTATACAATGTGCATTGTATAAGTGTACAGTGACAATATATGGCATTCTTGTCTGTCTGTCTTGTCTGTCTGTCTGTCTGTCTGTCTGTCTGTCTGTCTATCTATCCATGAATGTCTTTGTTTGTCTGTACATCCATTCATCCATTTATCACTCCCTATCTGTCTCATTTGCTTGTTTATCCATCCAACCTATCTATCCATCCATCCATAATGCCAGCCATCCAACCATTCATCTGTCTGTCTCCATTTCTTCATCTGTCTTTCTTTTACTTCATCTCATGCGTTATTTATGATCTATCTGTCTCTCTAACGTTTAATTTTCTGTCAGTGGGTCCTTGCCCTGTCTGTCTTTTGGTTTGTCTCCCCATTCATTCAAAACCTATCTGATCTATCATCATTTCATTCATCCAGGATTCATCTGTATTTTAATCTATCAGTGGAAAAAGTATCTATCTCTCTGACTGTTTTGTCTGTCCCTCTATCCATTGATTTTCTGTCAGTCATGCCATTTGTTTCCATCAATTCACAAGACTTGTTTTTTTTCTTTATTTGAATAGTAATTTGTTAAAGCGTGTGCTTTTGTGATCTGGTCTTCTGTCTGGCAGGTGCCGTGTCATCCGCAGGTCTGCGCCTTCAGTTTCGTGAACTGCTGTGTGGTTGTGGTGGACACTGCCGTGGTGGTGTTCGATCTTGCTTTCCAGACTGTTCTCATTCACCTGCATTTCGGTGGGTCACACTCTCTCAGTCGTCTGTGTTGTAGATTTCTGTAATTCTGAGGCCAGAGTTCAACTTCCTGGAAAGCGTGGTGGTGGTTTAATGTGAAAGTTACGTATGTAACATCAGTCACTTTAGCGTGCATGATTACTACCTATGTGGTTATACACTCCTTCATGCTCAAGCTAAAACCATTTCGGAAATAAAAATGGGTCTAAAAGAACCTGTGTTATTTTTGTGTTTTATGTAAAATATACACTTCATCAAAAATTTTTATTTTAGCATTAAATATTCACTGGTTTTAAGTTTTATTCTCTTAGGAGATTCAAAATAATGTTTTTATTTTATTACTTGGAATAACTTTCTTAAAAGATCAGCATTTTCATATATTATTTGCGTCCGTCCACCTATTCATAAAGTAAATACTGTATACTGGCATGTCACTGTCGGTCAGAAGTAAATGTTTAAATCGGAGTCATCTAATGATTTATGACCAATGGACTGTAAAAGTATTAGTGATTATGGATTATTGGCATTTTTGTGGCACACCTAACAATGTTCATGGTGTTCTTGTTTCAACTTTTATTGTATAATATTGCATTTTACAACAAGTCAAGCAGCAGGTTTTATGGTAAAACACACGTGTTTCCTTTTCTCTACATAATATCTGTGCATCCTTTTCTCAAATGTGCCTGTACAGTATATGTGTGTATTCTTTTCTTAATCACTGACGTTAGTCTTCTGGTCAGTGTGTGTGTGCCTTCACTCAGTAAATCATATGTGTGTGATTTGTATGTTGCAGAGACTTTGGTGGATGCCGTCACCGTTTGCCCTAATGGACAGTTTCTGCTGGTTTGTGAGCGGAGCGGAAGTCTCCACGTTATCTTTGTTCCTCTTAAGAAGACGGTCCTGACAAAGGTTTTCGAGACTGATACATTTATTTTGATCTGAGGACTGAACCTTTTTAAAACCTATTCTAAATTTCTCAGACACTTAGACAGAAAAACTTCTCTAATGATGATGAGATGACATTTAGGAGCCTGACAATGCAGGAGATGCCAGGATCTCCAGGTAAGAGAGGCTTTATATAAATATTAACAATATTTCGGTTCTTGAAACGACGTCTGGTAAACAACGCCAGTTTCCTGCGGTATTGGTCATATCATAGCAAATATGTAAAGTAAAATAAAGTTAGAGAGTTTGTTAATATGGCAAATATGTATATATATATGTGTGTGTGTGTGTGTGTGTGTATGTTTATTGATGTTTTGCAATTTTAATAAAGAAGAAACTTTGATTTCAGGAATGTTTGAGCTGTTTTTCATTTTGAATGACGGTGTTCTACACATGTCTAATCTCAATTTGGGAGAAATTGAAAAAGCGATTGAAAACCGGTCGCTGCAGAACTTAAATGAGGTTGGTGGAACTTCAATAACCTAATGTCTTTTAGGAATCAGAGATTTTTTTAAATGTTTACATTTAATTTTAAGAGTAAAAAACATTATTAAATTAAAAGCAGCGTTTATTAAAAGTCTTTCACATAATTTCTTTCACACACATTTCATTCTTTCTGAATGTCTGCAAATATCAATTTTTCTTTAATTTATCACTGGATATTAAACCTAAAAGGGAAAAAATATTGATTTGATTTGATTAATGAGGGAATTTAATGAAGGGAAATTATTCCATGGATCTCAATGTCCTGTGACCTTTTTTTTAAACAGTTAAAAAAAAATTTTTCTTCACAGTTTTTTTTTTTTTTTTCGCCAATAGTGTAGTTTTAATGACCATCTCACTGGTCATAGACTAGCCAATTTGCTCATAGTTTTATTTTACATTTGTTTAATTTAACAAATAATACACTTGCTGATGTTACCAATATTTATTACAGTATCTTTAAAATCATTGTCTAAATTCATCTGTATTTATTTGGCATCTTCAGTAAAGCTTACATAAGCCTTTTTAGAATATGGGTTGATTTTATTTTTTTTTTTTAGAAGAATGTGGTAGGGAAAAAAATTGTGGATATTTGTATACATTGAATATTATTAATAATAAATACTTTCATTAATTTATATTGGTTTTATTTAGGTGCAAGACAAACTTGGATGTTTTTCTTTGTCTTTCAGATCCAAACTAATATTAGCACAAGCTTCCACTTGACTAAGAAGATTCACGAAGGTGGCTGCGTCTCTGCAAGTTTGTGCTGCAGTGGAGCTACAACTCACCTTCTCATTGGAGTGAGTTCAGTTCTGGCACGTTTGATTAGCTGTGTCTGGATGGATTGCAGATATCATGAAACCATCTGCGAAATGGCACAGTGATTCTACACTATTATCTTTCGGATTTAATAAAATCCACCAGTATGATTCCACCAATTACAAAGGACTCCACTGATTTAAAAAAAGTATCACAGATTTTGTAATTTGTCATTCATTTTTAACTTGGCTACCACCAGAATGACTGTTATTCTTTCCCTTCTCTTATGTTTATTGCAACATCTTTAAGGAAATAAAACCCATAATATTTTTTACTGTCGTAATTTAAAATAGTGTGAAGAATCATGAAATAGTAGTAGTAATAATAATTAATATTGTTCATTTAGCATGGAATAAGAAAAGCACAGTGCAATATTGTATTTAAGATTTTTAGGTTTTTCTTATCAAGACCTTTTAAAAAGTGTTTTTCATTTATTTCTCCTATTAATATTTGAGCGTTTGCATTTTTGCATAAAGAGTATCTTTGTGTTTCTGACAGGGTGACGGCTCAAACACGCTTTCTCATTGGAAAATGTGTAAACTGCAGCCAGCACTGTCTCTCACCAACTTCATGGACTCTTCTCTATCGTCAGGTATGGATGGATCTGGGTGAAATAAACTCTTTCAAACAGAGAAGTTTAAATGTTATGTACATACACACACACACACACACACACACACGCACACCTACACACACACACACAAATTTAATGTATGTAAATTGACATGATTGGTTCAGATGAAGCGTAAAGAAAATCTGTTTTTTTTTTAGTACATTTTTCAGTCGCGTTTGATTCATGTTCACTGGAACATCACATGTACAGATCAGAAATGTAACCCTGCGCATCGTTTTACTATACAGTATACATGTTTTAAAAGATTGTTTGTATGTTTTAAGGAGTGAAGAAGATACAGGTTGTGAATAATTTGATTTACATCTTAAATGAAGAGGTAAGTTTTCTAGACTTATTGTCTTTGCTCCAATATTTTAGTGTATTAATACTGATTCCAGTGATGTTAGTGGTGCAGTCAACATTTTATTACATTAAATTAAACACCGTGATCACCAAAAATGATCGTTTTTGAGCTGCCAATTTTGCCACGCTGCTGCCACAATTAACTCGTCTGTCTTTTATAGAAGCATTCATATATGTTTTTGGATTATGGCTGCATGATTATGACCAAAATGATTAATAATTAACATATTTCAGTTAGACAGAAGTTAACAAAGAAGAAATTAACAGAAGTTAGAGTCTAACTTTCAAAAGACTCTAATACGTAATTTATCATCTTGTAATATTGTCGTCTTTTTTAATAGCAAAAGACATAACAGACACACATGAAGGGTAGTAACATGTGTTTATCTCACCGTGTGTTTCAGGGAATGCTCAGTGTGTTGGACTTACACACTCTCGTCACTCTCTGTTGCTGGCCGGATCAATATATTGTTGATTTCCTCCTGATATTAGACAGAAAATCCTCCTCGATTTCATCGTGAGTCTGTTGTTGCAACATCCAGTGTGTTTGAATGAGGTTTCATGCTCTGAATTGCTTTTTAGTCATGTATTTCAATGGAACATAATGATGGACATAATCGTCTGTTTCACTGTGAACAGGCAGGAAACCAGCATGAAAATCTTGACGTTGGCAGCTGAGAAGCGCAAGGTCTGTGTTTTGTGTGGATCTCTTGTGTTCCAGTGAAAAGTTGTTGGTGAAAGATATTTTTACCTATTTTGTTTTCACCAGTACACAATTCTGATAGATGGGTGGACAGAGCGACAGATAGATGGATGGATATGTAAATAGATAGATGGGCAGACAGACAGACAGACAGACAGACAGACAGACATATGTGTTTGGTATTCATTTTCATTACAATTCCACAGTTAGAGAAGCAAAATGTACTTTCCAATTTCATTTTAAATATAAAATTGTAATAATTGTAACCAGGTTATACAATGCCAAGAAACATAAAAATTCTACTCTAAAAATGCAAAAATTAATTAAGATAATAATAATAATAATAATAAAAAAAAAAAGAAAAATCAAATTCTAAGGACAAATATTATTTTTACAGTTGTATTATTGATCGCGATCACGCCCATGTGTTTTACAGTGGTTGTAGAACACCGGTTTCTGTGGGTTTCCTCTGGTTTCTGGAGAGTCTGAAAATGTCTTCTGTTTGTCTGTGTCTTCTGATTGTCTGCTCTCCAGTCCAAGAGGTGTCTTGTGGATTGGCTTTGCCTCCTCTTAACCCAGAACCCAACAATATTTTTCTTCTTCTTCTTCTTCTTCTTATTCTTAATCTTCTTATTCTTCTTATTCTTCTTCTTCGAAATTGGCTGAGATGGCTGTTTTTCTGTTCAGGGTCGTGGTCGGAAGCTCATGGTCCAGTCACTTCCTTCTATGGAGATGTTCTACTCGCTTGATGTTGCTGCTGAATCTTGGTTGATTCAGAAAGGAATCACAATGGTAGGTCATAAGGTCAATGATAGGTGATAATGGTAATAAGCTTAAGCAGTTGTGCCAGTCCAACTGCTCTACTGTGATTCCAAGTAAAAAAAAAAGTTGTTAAAGTAAATATATATATATTAGGGATGTCAAAGTTAACGCGTTAACTCATGCTATTAATTAAATTTGTTTAATCGTGTCAAATTTTATTAACGGCATTTTCTGTAGATACTAAGAAATATATCAGTCAGCATTTGGTACTAGTCAATCGAGGCTACTCCTGTTTCTGTGGAAAAAAATGCAGAAATAATTATATTAAAAGTATTCCTACGTTTTATATAACTTTTTCTGGCCTCCGTTATAACGTGCTGTTCAGAATGTGTTAAAAAAAATCTGTCTAATACTGTTTCATCAGTTTTTTTCCATGTTTCTCCCCGTCTATAACTGTCTGTCATGGTTTGTTTTCAGTTAAATTCTTTCACTTCTCTGTTCAGGACACCATCTATTTGCTGGAAGGAGTGTTTGCGGACCCTGACAGGTGACTGACTCATACACACGTCAGAAGCCCATTTTGTGACATTCTGGGCTGAACCAAAGCCGGGTCACTTCTGATTACTGATTCCTGTTTGTTTTTGGACAGTCCTGAAGAGCCAGTGTCAAGCCTTGTGATAAGATGCTTAACAGAAGCTCTGCCGGAGAACAGGTACAGTCAGAAAAACTGACTGCGTTTGTGTTGGAATAGTGGAAAAGGAGATTTTTCTGCAGTAAACACGCACAGTACAGATGAAAATAGTTTTTGGCCATTCATTTCAATCACAGGGTATTCGTGGATCCTCAAGTCTTAAAAAGTCTTACATTTCATAATGTAAAAATAAGGCCTTAAAAAGAATTAAAAAGTCTTAATTTCGCATTTAGTACATGTATCCGACTTTGTAAAGAGGACTTTATTTTTTGGTTGTAAATACATTTGAAATCTTTTTGTTTGTCACGCAGAACAAAATACTGTAGGTGGAACAAAAACTGGTTACATAATCCTAATTTTGCTCCATTGGTTAAAACCAGTCAGTGGAAATGTGTTCGAAGTCTGCTGCATAGTGTGCAAAGAAAATGCAAAACCTGGAACCGAGCGGCTGTGGAAACCTGTCAGAAAACGCTGATGTTTGCAAATTTATTTTTAGAGAACTGTTCTTAAATTTCATTTTGAACCATATTAAAAAAGTCTTAAGAAGTCTTACATCTAACTCTTAGAAACCTGCAGATACCCTGAATCAAGTCTTCGCTTACATTTGAAATTAAGATCTTAGTATTATTAAAGTGGGAACCTATGGAGGCATATTTCGGACAAAGTGTAAAAGACTTTGCCAATTTTATTCTACTTATTTGCAAGCGGGCAAAAAACGTTTGAACTATGGCGCTTGCAAATTCTGTGATGCAAATGTAAACTACTACTATAAGCTTGCAAAAAAATACCCAACGCAAAAAATTCAGTTTGTGCAGTAGTTTTGTCAATTTCTGCGCCTTCAGGAATAACAAACACAACAAAAATCACAAACGCAAACAGAAAATAATTTTGTCATTGCTGAATTGGGGACGCAAGCAATAACATCTGCTGACTGAGCCACATTAACAAAGCTAATATCATTAATTAGATTTTTTATATTGCGAAATAAAAACAAGTGTTTCTGAAATATTTTGCAAATTATATTTATAAATCAGTAATATGAAATGGTTTATGCATTTGATACATCAATTGAAACTGTTAGGTATTTTATTCAGTCAATGTAAATACGTGTTAAACAGCTACATTTATAAGCATTATGTATTTAAGACATTTTATAAATAATATGAATTTTCCTACGTGCTTTGTTTTTTTAAACATCTTTATTGCGATATCATTCACAATGCTATTTTATTTATAATTTAACTAATCTTTATATTGATTAAAAGTAAAAAAAATGTATTTTATTTTTCAAATACATGACATTTCTTTTGGATTTATAATCCAAAAATCCAGAAAGTGACTTCTTGAATCACTTTTAGTGAAGGGCATTTACACTTGTGTCCTTTCTCGCTCGTTTCAGACTCAACAAACTTCTATATAAGCACAAGTTTGAAGAAGCAGAAAAGTTTGCGAAAGCGTTTCAGCTTGATGTGGAGGTAAGAGGGCCTGACCAAGACGAACTGAGCCGTTCTGTGGTTTTCATCCCGTGCTGTGGTTTTCTCTCTTCCAGCTGGTGTACAAGGTGAAGTTGAATGCGGTGCTGGAGGAGCTCATCATGTTCACAGGAAGTAACCAGAAGCTGGAGTGGGAACGGCTCATCGCAGAAGCCAAAACCAACCTCACAAAGATAATGGTGATTCGTCTTCCGCTTTGGTCAACCTGGAGGTGGATTTGGGGAGAAAAGTTTTTTTCTTTAACCGACTTTCTTGGTTAAAAGAAAGCACACGTGTAGGCTTTTGATGATTCAAATTTTTCATATGTAACATACCGTAAAACCTTTAATAGAACGGTCTAATTTTCAGCTCTTCCGTCAGGGGACTGCTCTATTAGAGGTGGCGTTCTATAAGAGGTTTTACACTATATGGTATTTTATATATAACAAATGTAATTGCAGCAAAACAATAGTCAAACCAATGAAAATTCTATTTATGAAATTAATGAACAGTTCAACACAAGTCTTAATGAAGGATGAAACATATAATAAACAAATGCATAAGAACCAAATGAAATATAAAGAAGTGCAATATCTTCAACATTTTGCCTAAAGTATTTTTTTTGACTGTTTAGTTTAGAATCTGCACAAATTATTTTAGCCACAAAAAGTCACATGACCACTCATCGCTGCAACAATATCTGTTCCTTCTGGCTGTATTATGTATAGTATAAGTATGCTAGTGTAAATCCGTCGCAGCTTATAATGACACACTCAGATCTCACTGTCTGGTCGGATTGTCGTGGTTGAGAGACGTGCTAGTGTTGACTAACCATAAACTCTGATTGTTTCACAGGATGATGATTTTGTGGTGCAGTACTGTCTTACCGCTTCTTGGCCCACTTTTAGCATAGCAGAGGAAATGCTAAACTACGCCTTGAACCGCTTCCCCTCCAGCCAGATTCAAATTGCCTTGGCTAAGCTCGCCACCTTCGGAAGCCTGTATGGACCCAGCAACTTTGAGTATGTTTCAGGAAATCCCAAAATTGCTTGCTAGAATGTGTCTAAAGGAGAAACACAGACTCAATTTGAGCTTCTCTTTTTGTCATTTGTAGCAGTGTCACGTGGCTCGAGTTTCTGAACAGAAGTGATTATCTGAAGGACATTTTTGTTCTCCTGAAGGATGGGAACCTCAGCGGAGCACAGTTTTTGTGGCTACGGCACGAGGTGAATCCATCAGTCAAAGTCCTTTCATACCAAAACCCGGTCTACGGACAGGCACTATTTCACGTGGATGAAATGGTACAGGGCCGCCCAAGTATGGAATCAGACTTGTGCCTAAAATATCAGACATATGCAAATTTATTAAATCGAAACGAGCTGAAATTTTTCACATTTTTGTTTAGTTTTTTTTATTATTACTGTAATCATTTTCGGTTGAGCACTTTGACCAGTAAGTCTCCATTTTTGTTATAAAACGGAAACGTCACTTCTTTAGTAGCGCAATAATAATTCATTCACCTTTGTAGAAAACTACAAAGAATAACTCACACACCATTGTAGAAATGGCAAAACTATGTGTGTCATCTGTCAGTCAAAAGTTAGTCGTATTTGCGTATTCAAGACTTCTACTGTAAATACAAGTCATAATTTATTTTTATTGGATACATACCGTATTTTCGTGATTATAAGCACCCTTTTTTTTCTTCACATTTTTTACGCTCAAAAACTTGGGGTGTGCTTATAATTTCAAATATAAAAAATAAAATGCTTATTTCACCTTGGGCGGTGTTGTTTCAAATATGCGCGTAATTATAAGCCCCCATTTTCCATATTTCAAGTCAGGAACAATTGCAAGTTTGCGGAAAAACGTCATTATGCCGCTGTGCGCGCAACGCTTGACAGAGACAAAATAACACTGGAAGAAGTAAGATTAAACTAAATTAAAATTTCACACTGGTCTTATAACATTTATGATAGACTTTTTACTTGTCTAATGAAATGGAACCATGATTATTAAAATGTCTTTATCACTGTTGTTTTACTTTGCCTTTAGTCTGCCGTTTTTCTGAAATAAAGACATTTTTCATACATTAATCTAAATAAATGATTCAAGTGATGTGCCCAGAATCAGAATATATTTGAAGGCCTGGCTCAGTCAATATCCGAGACTAAATACGTACCTTAGTTTGTCATAGATGCCTGTTTGTCATCAATGCTTGTTTTGTAACTAGTTGTTGATCAGTGGAGTGTTTTTTTCCAGGCTGAGTTTGCTGATGGGTTTGACGGGGATTCCCTGCACAATCTGCTGGCGTCCATTTCTTCAGACGTCCCGTCAGAGGGACTGGTTTTGTGGCTCAAGGGTGTCGTAGTGCCGTTCATTCAGAGAGTGATGCCCAAGGAACAGGTATAAGAGTGAAGAGAATGTGTTTCATGTGCATCATAAAGCTGGAAAGGATTGCCAGAGCTCCACATTTTCCAGAAAATGTTTTCATGCTTGAAAATGTATGTGTCGAGTAAAACCAGAAGATTTGAAGATTTAGTTTCACATTAAATGTTCTTTTTAATTTCTTATGCACAAAGAATATCCTCATTCGGTGGTTGGAACAGCGGGCCAGGAATCTTGAGTTAACCGAAAAGGTTTGTGATTAAACGTTTGACAAAATCTTTAGTTTTTTTAATTAGAGTATTTTTTTAAAGTCTGTCCTAAAAAAACAAGAAAACCAGTACCAAAAGACCTAGATTCAACAGTTTAGTTCACCCCAGATTTAGGTTATGTAAATTAAACTTTAAATAACATTAAACATTTCAGTCTAATTTTGTCGCAGCTACAATCTTTCAAAGCTATTCAAATGCATTTTCACCATAAAAATGCTATCCTTCAAATACATTTTCACCATAAACCAGGATTATTTCCAGAAACCGCTTCCTTGTACTTGTGGTAAATCTGGTGTCTGTTGAGTTTTTACAGCGTATACTCTAATAGAGAATTTGTTTATTTATTTTTATTTTTTTAGATTGGCTGGCCTCATAATGGATTAGCCCTGGCTGAACTGGGATTGCCTTCACTGTGGATGTCTATGGGTTTGGTAAATGTCTCTATCGCATTTTGAATGTTGGGAGTCACTGGGGAGGAGGAAATCACCTTCTTGTTTTGACTGTGCTGTGTTTTTCAGACTGACGACGTCGGAGCAGATGATGTGGAACAACTTCAGTCACTAGTGTCAAACCTCCGGCAGCTGTGTGACTTGTACAGCAAGTACAACTGCCCGCTGTCCTTGTCAGACTTTGAGAGGGTAACAGCAGATTTCAAGAGCTTTATTCAAATCTAAAGTTGCCCATCTGCCGTTTGCAAAGTGTTATTAGGTCAACGTGCTTGTGTAGTGCTTTTACTCGCACTTTACTTCTAGAAATGCCAGATTTCTAGAATACTTATTTGCAATTTTGACTTCTTCTCACAATACCTTTGCATTCATGCTTTCGTACATTTACCAGTTATGTATGTTTTATATCTTTTATTTAAAAACATGTCTCAAACGTCGTTTTATATGTACATTATAACAGACAGTAAACTGTCTTTTTCTGACTATAAGGCGCACTTAGAAATTAGAATCCTACCAATTGTTTAAAAAATTAAGTGTGCGCTTTTCATGTTTCCTTTTCTGCATGACGTGTGGCAGAGAAGCACACGGAGTATGGCCTTTCTGATGCTGGACAAGGTGCAGGCACCCGAGCTGATCCCTGCAGCCATCACCAGCAGCGTTCGGCCCTACGCCCTGGAGAACAGACTGGACCTGGACCAGACACTCTTACACTACATCAAGGTTTTACTTCAAACCCTGGTTGTTCTGGTTTTCTACATGTCTGGGAGACCGTTTTGGACATCACTGTCGTAGTTTGTTTTAATCAAATTCAATTTTTCAGAGCTGGGGTTTTGAATGTATTGACTTTCAGGATGTTTTTTTTTTTCCTCACAATTCTTTTCTTTAATTCTCAGTATTTTTTTTTTATCTTTTTGTTTTCTTTTATATCCAGGACTTGTTAGACAGTTGCAACTCGCAGATCCTGTCCCTTTTCACTGAATGGGAGGCCAAAGCTGTGGCAATCTTATGCTGCATGACCGACACTAACGTAAGAAAACACGTGATAGCATGTTGACACTCAACCGCTTGTAGATTTTCTTTTTTTTTGTTAATTTCTGCTGTATTCTTTGTACTACGTTACCAGATTATTAATATAATTATTTGAACACTACATGCATATTTAAAAAAACAACAATAATTGAAATGCCGGATTTAAATAGAAATAATAGGATATAAAATTAATATAATATAATAATAAAAAAAATAATTTAAAAGGAATTATCATTCACAGAGCAAGGCGGTAAAACCATTGCATTTCCCCTCATTTTAGAAGGTGATGGACGGCGTCATTGAAATCATGTATAAGGCTGTTGTGCCGTGGAGTGACACTATCGAGAAACTTGTTCAGAAACATCTGGAAAAGGATCATCCAAAGTGAGTTATTCATCAAGCATCAATTTCAATTTCTGTGACATGAATTTCTAGTGGTCATATTAAGAAGATCACTCACTTATACGTACACTTTTATAATTATTCATAGAACATTATTAATACTATTCAATTATTTTTTTGCTCCAACTGTTTTTAGCCAAATCATTCAGAATTTAGTTCCATTTCGTCAATACAAACAAGTTACCGCTGCATATTTTCACTTGGCCTCTACATATTTATACATATACAAAAACAACGCTTTATGATCATTTTTATAACACAATGCAAAAAAAAAAAAAACAAAGCATTCGTAAACCAGCAGAAGTATTGCAGTAGATTTCAGATCCATGCGGTTTTTATTCTTCAGACAGGAGCTGCTGAAAGAAGGCTACAGACTGATGGAAGTCAAGAAGCTTCTCAGATGCTATGGCATTATCAGCCTAGAACAGTCCAACAGTCGCTACATAATGGTGAGGTCACAAAGTGTTCTACTTTCTTAAATGTAGTTTTAATTACTTTTTTTTTTTTTTCCCTCCATCCTTGTCCAGATGGTGGTCAGGCACATTCTGAAACAGGACCTGCCCACTTCTCTGGAGGACTCGCTAAAGTTGTTAGAGGCCTACAAACTGAACCCTGCAGAGATCCTCCACCTTCATTGCATTCAGCTCTTACAGAAGAACGAGGTACACAAAGGTCTTGTCTTTGCAACGCATGCCAATGATAATAAAAACAGAAAAACCAACACTCGATATTACCACAAAAGATTTTACAATTTTTATCAAATCCACATGAAAGATTGTATCTAATTTGTTGAAGTCATTTTGAAAAGTTGTGCTATTCTATTGCTATTCATCAACTGTGATAGAGATAGTATTGATTTCTAAAGAAATGTGTTTCTTCTATTTCTAGAGGGAGCGATGCATTTCCGTGGTGAAGAGTCGTCCCCGTGCCGAGGTTGAATACATGCTGGAGCGAATGGTCTGCTGGGCGAGACTTGAGCTTCAAGACAAGGTGTGGAATCCCTGTGATGATCGAGTCCAGAGCTGAATATGTCCTTCTCAACATTTCTTTCTGTTTCGACAGCACAAGAAGCTGCAAATGGATATAGCACAATTCATGGTTGAAGCTCTGCGTTTTCTTCAAAGCATTCAAACAGGTATGAATACCAATAAACCTTTCATGTTTTCCCACTCTAACTCCTACTTTTACCCCGAATTTCTCTTTCATGCATTTTTATTTCATGCATGTTTAAAGGCATTTGAGGGTTTTCACTCGGTTGATGTCAAGACAAATATCGTACACTAATACACATCTCTTAAGTGTAATGCCGAATATTGAATAGATTAAAGGCTGGGCTTTGATTTAATAAACATACTTTACTAAATTAAAACTTAACCTTAACTTGAATTGCAGATGATGCCTTCAAGGAAACCAACTGTGAGGAAGATCTCAAGATGTTCACTGCTATTGCTCACCTTCAGGTTTTCCTTTTTATCAAGTAGCTTTTTGCTGGTTTAAATATTTAAAAATAGGAGAAACTATTGTACGTGTTCACAAGCAAATGACCACAAACAATTAACATGTACTCACTCTTTAATTTTCTAACCTTCCAAAAATTATTAGGTGGCAATTTCCAATTTTAAAAATGTGCTTTTTATTGCCTTTAAACAAGAAAGCCATGTATTTAAAGTATTTATTCTGTTTGTGTGTATTTGTGTGTGTATAGTACATACATATGCTATAAAAATAATATTATAACATTTTGTTGTTTAAAAACTGGCGAACAGTTAAACCATCTAATATTGTTTTAGATCAATTCAACTATTAATTACAGAATAGTAATTACAACTATTAAGTACAACATGTTGATATTTATTTCTGTACTGTTATATAAAAGTTGCAATTCTGACTTGACTTCAGGAGGACTTTGACATTTTCCTGACGCCAGAGGAGTACGAGGACCCAGCGATGAGGCAGAAGTTCAACCAGCAGCTCATCACTGCTTACAAGAACACGCAGGCCTGGCGACGCTCCGGCAAACCACAGCCAGATGAAGTTTCCACCCCCCGGTCAGACTGCAAAGCATCCAGTGATTCTGATGGTAAAACCAAGGCGCTTTCCACTGAAGCTGGGCTCCATCGACTGGCGAGGCAACTGCAGAAGACAGAACAGGAGCTCTGGGCAGATTTGGCTCTGAGAGCTCTGGACGCTGGAGATGTGAAGACGGCACTGGAGATCCTCGAGTAAGAGATTTGGAACGATGTTGATGATGGATTTAAAGGGATATAATGGGACGTAGTTTCAAAAACTGTAAGAACGAGAATTTTTTTTTTTTTACATTTCTGACAAATTCTAAAAAAAGTGCTCCATGTTTAATTGCTGCCTTTTAAAGACTTGACTTAAACTTAATACATTTAAATATGGTTAAAGTAAAGCATTTTCATAAAAATTACTATGATGAACAAATCTCACTAGATAACAAAAAATACCAACAATTCAGAATCATAAATGAAAAAGTGACGCAACACAATAAAGTGAGTGAGTTTGTCAATATGGCCACTAGGGACCATATTGAAATTGTGCTCTGCGTGTGAAATCATCCAGTAAAGTTACACACACACACTGTCACAAGTGACATACACAAACCCGATACAGTGGGCAGCATTAAGCCGTGTTTTTCTTGCTCAAGAAAATTAAGTTTCAGAACAATCTGTATCAGGATTCGAACGTGCAACCCTTAGCACAACCGATTACAAACGGAACTAACACATTTACATCATAATATTGATTAGAAACAATGACAACAACACACAAAAAACACCAACATGAATCCAAAATTGGGATTTGTACGTAAGTCTGCTTCTCCTGGAACTTTCCCTTCACTTGACAACAGTCGAGTCGAGTTCTAATCATGCGGTCTGTCTGCAGCGAGCTCTACCAGCATCACCCCGGCTCCAGCACCGGACACGTTCTGTTCAGCTCCGCTCAGCGCCTCTGTCAGATGCTGGAGAAGAACCTTCCCATGGTCCTGCCTGAGAAAGGCAATCTGCCCACTCTCATCCACGCTCTGGCTTGCCAGGCCGTCACTATCTGCCACACAGGTGGCGCTCTTGGCACATCTACGTTTAAGTTTCACGTTTTTCTAAGATGTTCCGCCACCAGTTAACTAATGTTTTTTTTTTTCTTCTCCTGTTTTCTCTCACAGATCTGCTGCTGGACACTTTGGAACTGTGCAAAAACACCAGAAGTGCGGCGGATGTCTACCGGCAGTGTCAGATTGAAGAGTTGGGATTTTTCACCAAGGTCAGTCTGTTAAAACTGCGTGGTACCTTGGTTATATTGGTGAAATGAAGGCTCCCCATGGAGTTCAAAGTAACGCCACCTTTCTCTGAAAGTACAAAGTGTCTATATATATTTTC
The DNA here is from genome assembly GCA_017309775.1 of Paedocypris sp. Pulau Singkep. Lineage (NCBI taxonomy): Eukaryota > Metazoa > Chordata > Actinopteri > Cypriniformes > Paedocypris > Paedocypris sp. Pulau Singkep. The sequence continues at coordinate 1,655,908 of MU204310.1, forward strand.
TAACACCGTTTATTTTTACACTGTCAGTCACGATGCAATCAAGGTTGGTGTGAGGAGGGCAAGAACGGGGGCGTGTAATACGTTAATCGTGTATTTCTGCTAGGAATCTGGATTTGGCGGTGAGGAAGATACATATGATGAATCCATTTTCCAAGATACTTTTAAAGAGGATTGCATTGTGCTGGATCCGGCGTCTGTTCTTCCACTCCAGTACAAAATCATCACCAATGTGTTGTCACCAGCCGGTGAGAATAACTTTTACATTTTTCATTTATTACACATTAATAAATATGTGATGTTATTGGTTTTGTGTTTTTGTCTAGAGTTTAGACCTTCTCCTTTCGGTTGTTCCTGTCTACCATACTGTGGACTTAAAGAAGGTACCTTGGCACACTAAAGCCCAGATTCACTGTATATATTCACTGTTCACCGTATATAAGAAATTAAAAAAATTATTTCCACTCGCCGCCCAAGTATGGAATTATAGAAGAAAAAAATATATAGATTAGTGCCAAAAATATCAAACACACGCACGTTTTTTATTTTATTTTTTTTTTTGTTTTACTTTCGTTCAGAGATGTCACATTTTTGTGAACCTATGAAGAGTCTTGTTGTTTTTATTTTTGCAATGTGTTTGGGAATGAAATCTGATGCTTCTCAAAAGTTCAAAATATAAACTTCATGCCACAAATGGTTCATGTTTGAGTAAATCCACAATGAACAAATTAATGTTATAATCTGCTGATTAAACTAACGAGTAAATGCAAAAAATTACCATTTTTTTTAACGTCATTTTTGCATACGTGAGTAATACAATCAAAACGCACACAAAAAAAAGCATACAGAGTTGCAACGAGTTTTGACCAATCAATAAAACTGAAAATTGAATTTAAATTGAAAGTTGAACAAATTAATAGTATTTTTGTGATGAATGGAGAAGCACTGCAAAGAGATTCTTGTTAGGTCCGTGTCCCCCTCTGAATACCAGTTTGGCCAGCTTATCTCTCTCAAATCAGAAACAGTATACAATTTGGAGCTTGGAGCTTTGCCCTCTAGTGTTTGAAGTGTAAACTGCAAGCGTGTTTCTCCTTTTTCAAACGTCTGTGTGGGATGCTTTCAGATGTTGACATGGTCAAGCCTTTGCTCAGTCTAATGGGCTCGATGCTGCAGATGCTGCAGGAGTGCAGTCAGTTTGAACTGGCCTTCAGACTTCTCATCGAGTCTTACAGCAGCATATTGCAGCACTACGTTTCCAACAACATGAACCTCTCGCTGAGCATGAAGGTGAGACTCTTGAACCAAACTCTTGAACCAGCTGAAAATAAATGGGAGTTTGTAAGACCTTTCTTTTCCCGTTACCAGCTTCACTCTAGCGGCCGACTGGCCAAAGACAAACAGACTCTTGACGCCATTGAAACAAAAGTTCTCCCGTCTCTTTCGATGGTGGTGGTCTCCTTGCTACAGAAGGTGGGCTCAGAACTTTTTTTTTTTTTTTTAATATATTTGTGTTCACATTTCATAGATTCTTGTTGTGTTACAGGTTCTGAACTGGAGAGTGGTGGACTCCGATCTGGCAATCGGACTTTGTACGGTTTTGTCTCAAGCTTCTGCTGTGGAAATCCTCTGGAAGACCATCAATAATGCCTGGCAAAATTATGACAAGATTAAGGTTGTAATTTGCCACTGTTGAATAATTTTCTTCGGGAATCCTCTGTCTCCATGTCTGCTTGCGAAATCATCTTACTGGTTGTCTACCTTCCTGTTACCTGTCTGTGGGTCGTCTGTCTGTCTCTGTGACTTCTTCTGTCTATCTGTCTGTTTCCTCACCTGTCTATCTATCCAGCTTTGCATTATTGTCATTCAAGCCACTCCGCCTAATCCAGGGTTGGGCAAACATTTTGGTTCCCGGGCCACTTTGGGTTCTAACATTTGACAGAGTGGCTGGACCAGATGATCTAACATTTTTTTCCTCATCCATGAAAATCTCCTACCTACAGTATGCGCATTCCCGTTGAAAAGCGTATTTGTTTAACGTGCATAGTGCGAGGAAATTCTCCCGGGTAGGAAAAAATATTAGAACACCAGACAGGAGAAACAATACACATTATGGAAATACAGTGGTACCTCGGTTCTCAAATGCAAAATTCATAAAAATTAAACCTTCGCAAAGCGGCGGCGTGGACATTTGATGTTTTTTTTTTTCAGGCTTTCACATGGCGTAGAGAAGGATAGAACAGAAAGAAGTACTGTGCTGCGAGCAGTGTGAAGACTCAATGATTTTTAAAAAAAATATTGTTTGAACAATTTTTGCACTGGATTCCCTCTATGAATCCCAGGGAACCGCGGACGAAAACATAAAGCGTGTAAATGAATGAAAATGTGCAGAAATAAATACGAGAGTCAATGCAAGGTTTTAAAATAAAGTAATCATTGAGCTAAAGAAGGAAATGCTCTGTTTTGTGACTGACAGTGTAGAAATATATGTTAAAAATATACTATTACAATTCTTTTGCGTACATTTTGTGTATGGTTACGCTTTTTAACCCTTTAGTGCGTTCTGCATCAAATCTGATACGCTTTGTTTATTGTCAGATTACAGGGCCTTAAATTAAAATTATTTTTAAAAAAACTTGATCAATTCAAACATACACTTGTAATACATAATTTGATCACCAGGTGGCAGCAATTATCTGTTCCATAGCTTTTCTACAGCAGTGGCCACTAGGGGAGCCGCTCCAAATTTTGAAAAATCGATTTTTTTTTTTTCAGATTTAAAAAAAAAAAACTAGTTTGGGAGGTCTAGGGGGGAGAACAGTAACTTTTTTGCTCAAATTTTTAAGAGAAGGGTCGTCTGGTGAGTTGCTTGAATGTGGTGTGGTACATTTTTGTGATTGAAATTTTAACCCCTTCCTTTATTACACAATGTATTTTCTGGTGATACGTTTAAAATAACGTTTAAAATTATAATGAAATTTTATTTATTTATTTATTTTTTTTTCATTTTTTAAATATTTTTATTAGAAATATTACGTTGAATCGAAAAAAAAAAATGTTTAAAGTTTACCGTCTGGTAGCCAGCAGTAAAGAGTTAAAATATGTTCATAAAAAACCCTTCATAACAAGTTTACATTGATGAAAATTCTAAAAAATCCTTAATTTTTTTTACAAGCTCGGTGGGCCGGATTAAAACGTTTAACGCGGGCTGTACAGTAGTTTGCCCTTGTCTGGCCAATTCTCTCTGTTCTTCTATATTTCTTCCCTCTGTTACGTGAATTAATTTGTTGTTTTATTGTGCTTTCCAGGCTGTAGCGATGGTTGGAGCCCGTCTGAGCTCTTTGAATAAGGATGAAGAGGAGAGGCAGAAGTTCATGTCTGTCATCACAGATGCAGACTGGGGCAATCGACTTGGCAAGTTCGGGGTGTGTGCAGAAGCGGATGCTTTCTTCTTGCTCTTCCCTGACGAAAGCCATTGTGATGGTGTTGAAGGACTTTCTCGTGATCTCCAAATGTGTTTCGTAGGTTTCCATCCAGTCGGTGTTCAGAAAATGCAAAGAGATGAAACGAAACTTGATCCCTACGCTTGTGAAGAACAAAATCATCACGCCGGACATTCTACTGCAGTATTGCAGGTATTCATCCTGAAGCAGAAGCAGATATGATTTCCAGGGTTCCTGCTTTTTATAATATTTAATTATGTGTTTTCAAAGTCTTATTAAATATCGAATTTTAAATGAAGTGCTTGATTCTTAATTATCTTACTGAATAGTTTGCCTTTTTAGAAGAAGGGAATTACAGTTGGTCAGGGTGGCTAAAATTCAAACCAATGAGCTTTACTTGGTCCTCTGTGGGACTTCTAACAACAATGAGGAGCGTCTGCTATTGCGAGCAAACCGACAGTATCAGTAATGGTGAATCCCTAATCATCAAAGCGATGAGATCTGAGCAGACGTCTCTGTGTTTCCCACAGCACTTTTGGTCTGGACAAAGATTCCGCAATCAACCTGTACATAACCACTCTGCTGCTCGAGGACGACCACTGGTATGAAGGCTCCGTGCCGCGTGAAGAGGGCCACCAGGGACGCGACTATATTCTGGATCGAGCCCTGCAGGCTGTTCCTCATCTCAGCTCCACCAAAGATCTCGTGATCAGTCTCAACGTGACTTTGACCAAGGTCTTCTATTTCTGGGTCTTCTCTAACCACCTCATGAACCCATGAGTGTATAAAAGCCTCAAATTCAACTCTTGCCGAAATCTTTGCACATTCATAAAACAGCAACCATGGATTCTTGATTGTAAACCTTTACCAAACACCTTTCATTAATTTCACGGTCAACATGTTTTTTTAAACGAGTTTTTACACAGTCTATTAGAGTCCTTACAATAACTGTAGATTTTCATAGAAAAAGGAAAAGGCTGTAATAAATGTACAGTGTATATTTAAACCAAGAAGACAACAAAAATCCAAAAAAAACAATCTTGACTGATTTGTACTGATCTTCAGCTGAATCCTTACAACTACGAGTGGATTGAGCGAGTCCTCAAGACCATCCAGATGGCGGATGAGAGCACATCTCTTCTTCCTCTCGGTCAGGTTGGTCAAACTTAAACTCAAATCGTATTCAATAACAATCTGAATTTTGTTACTGAATGAAGATCATTCCTCGAATGGCCGTGTCTTTAGGACGTGCCTTCTTGCTGATATTGTGGAAAGCAGCAATAACAAAGATGCCGTAGTAATAAAACTATTATTTTATTTCAGTAATTCCGTTTTACATTTCTGCTACGGTATATGAGCGACAAGATGGTGTAGTGGTTTGTGCTGTGGTCTCCAGACTTAAGTGTCGGTCGGTGCCTTTAAAGAGTTTGCAATGATAAAATGTTTTTTTTTTGTTTGTTTGTTTTTGTTTTTTTTTTTTTTAAGATGATGGAGCTCCTCCAGCACTTAAAGTCACATCGACGCCTGTCTCCCCCTACTGACCAGGAGAGCACGTACTTGCTGGAGAATGGCCTAGAACCTTCTCCCCTGGACAAGAGCCGACTCCCCTTCCACCTGCTCTTTCAGACCAACCACACCTTTTGGAAAATTATCTGTGTGTGTCCTGCTCACAGCAACGTCTGTCACACGGCCGTCTCATTCTGCTCTCCGCTCTTTTCCCTGCAGCCCTGGAGCTCAGCGAGGACACTTTACCCACACTGCACCTCATCTGTAAACTGATGAAAGTAAGTCGCTGTGAACACAAACAAGTCTCTCAACCTTTTTACATGTTACACTCATCCAATTAACCTGCTATAGATGTAGCAGAATTAAAAACTAGAAGTAAAAAATGATTCAGAGCTCTTGACTGAATTTCTCTAAGTTGTTCAATCGAATAGTTATTCTGCAGATTTCAGAAGTTCGGTTTTACATAGTTTTTTTCCAAAAATAAACCTTAGTTTGATTTACCAAAACATCTCAATGGTTCTTGAATGTACAAGAAATACACTTTTGTTTTCCCCTATAACGTCATACCAGTAAGCAAATTAATCAATTTCCAGAACTAAAATCCAATCATACCGGTCTTGGTGAAGACACTCCTCTGTGGGTGAAAGAGTTTGGCATCTTTTACAGTCTGGCAGATTTGCCTATTTTTTTTTTTTTTCTCTGTCCGTTCTATATAATAAGCAGTGATTTACTTGTTGAATCGAATTTATTATGTGAATTGAAGTGAAATCTTTTTTTAGAATAATATAATGGATATCAGGAAATCTGTTTATGGACTCACAAATAGACTTCAATTTCTTTTTAAGAGTTAAATTGAAGACCATGTTATCTTACCATCCACACTAATTGTTCGTTTCCATATAACTTGGATTATGAAATCTCACTAAGCATATAGATTTTAAATCGGGGCATTTACAGATAAAATGCTTTGCTTCTTCCCAGGTCAACCTTGATAAGCTGTACGTTTTGGCCGTGAACCACTTGTACAAGAAAAGTCTCTTGCCTTTGCTAATGGACCAGAAACTCCAGAATTCTGGTTCTAGAGCCGAGACGGCTAGCGTGACCCAGAGCATTTTTAAGTACATGCTCAGCGTTCAGAATCTAGAACTTGCGGCTGCAACTATTCACAAGATCGCTAAGGACCTTCCTGTCGGTGAGTCAAATCCATTCTCCCGTGAAGAGGTGAGTCATGAATGACTATGGAACTTTCTAAACAATGTTTTGTTTGTAACTGCTTGACTGTAGGTGCGGAGAAAATTGATTTCTTGAAGTTCAGCCTGGAGCTTGTGCATAATCTGCTGAAGTCTGATTCAGTAGAGGTATGCTGAACTCTCATTTGTTCATCACGCAATGCGAAAAAAAGATTTGGGACATCAGACCATTTCATAATCAAAGACTGGGGTACTGGGAGGTCTAAGAGTACCTGAAAACCAATAAGAACTCGAGTAAAAGTACAGATAGCTTACTATAAAAATTACTCCATTACAACTTTTACTCTTCTTAGTCTTCTTGAAATGAGTGACTTGTAAAGTACCCAATTTTAAAAAGTCTGTACCTTCAGCACCCCGCAGATGGCGCTATTGCCTTGTCCGTCCACAAAATAACCGCGGTAGAACATAATGCTGACTCGCCGTGCACAATGTGACTGGTAACGTACGATCAAATGTAGTTTAGTAAAGCGCACTGATACTCGCTCACAGACGTAGTCAAGTACAGAAAAAAGTAGCTGATATTTTCGATAGTCAGCACAAGTACAAAGTAGCTAAAAGTTCCGTGTTAACGGAACCAGTTAACGGTTCAAACTCTTCGAACTTCTTATCTAAGGCTTCACACACACACACACACACACTTAGACAATGCATACACATATAGAAAATAAGAGAGAAAACGATAAGAAATCGATTAACTAAAACACTATAAATGCATTTAAAGCTTAATGCACTCAACAGGATTACCTTTGGGATCCCACCCACTCTCGATTTCACTCCTTCATTATTGTGTCTCGTCCAAACAGCAAAGCTCGCAGCTTCAAGTAGAAGCTCTGCTCTCCAAACTACAGCTGCAGTACCAGCGCTCGGCCACCGAAAACGCTCTCCTCTCATCTCAGCTGGGCTCCCCGGAGCTGCTCAAGCTCACAGGCCTGCCGGACCGTCTCATCGCAGCTCTGTTTGAGCATCACTCGGTGCTGGAGCGCATGAGAAGTTCCACCGCTCATACCTACCCCGGTGAGATCCTCTTCAAAATGACTCTTAGTTCCATTAAAGCTCCAGCCGGCTTACCATCTACTGCACAGACATTCACAGTGTGGCCAGTGAGATCGCCAACATTAATAGTGTGGATCTGCTGGAAACCCGGAACATTCTTTTGGAGAAGTGGTTGTGTAAGACAGAGCAGCCTTATGGGAAGGTAAGGTGAACATGTCCAGTTTACTCGATGTGTATGTGAGTCTAAAAATGTTTAAGAATGACCTCTGCTCGTGCTGATTGTGAATCAGATTATTGCCAAAAATGTCGATTTTAAATTTCTAAGAAATGAACAAAAACGCGTCACACTTTTTCTTTTTCGCTTGCAACCTTCACATTTTCGTTTGAGACTTTTTTTCTGTTTCCGCTTCCGATTTTTTTTTTTTTTTTTTTTTACATTTCTTTGGACTTCTGACATTAGCTTCACGTGGGGGTCGGCCCTAACTCTGATTGGCTGGTGAGAATGTGATTGGCAGCTGCTTCACATCGTCACCATTCAATAAGAGTAAGACACATGAACAGCCCCAATGAAAAATAAAAAAAAAAACAACAGTAAATGCATTTTCTTTAGTTTTTTAATTTTTATTTACGTTTGATATTTTTGCCACTAATCTGATTCCGTATTAGTAAATGATTGTTTTGTTGTTTTAGTAGCAAATTCGTAGGCGTGTTTTTGTATTTTCGAGACACTGTATTGTGCTGGTTAAATTCACAATCAGTATTTCATTGCAAACCAGCATGATTATTTAACAGATAATTTAAGTTATATTTTGCTATTATATAATCTTCAAATCAGTAATAAATAGTGCTTTGAATTCTGCTTTTTAGAGTCTGAGGAGTAAAACTACAATTTTACTGTTTTTCGATTGATTCGATTGACTTTTACAATAAATGTATGTATTATTTATTTTTTTTAATTTATACAGATCTCACTTAACAGTCCTCACTCATGGACTGTGATGCATTGGTGTTAATAAAAAGGAAATTATTAATATGAGGCATCATCTGCTGAATAAAAAAAAGAATGTTAACTTTCTTTACAACTTCTTGAAAGACACCACAGCAAATTCATCTTTTGCAAAATTCATTATTTTTCTTGTAGATGACAAGTGCTCCAGAGTATGTCACTGACATCACGGATGATCCCGATCTTATGAGGTATAATCATATAGAAAAAAGTAGATATGGAATATTGTGTTTTTTTTCTCAAGTATAGGCCTTTAAGAATATTTTGGTTGTTGTATTGGTTTTACTGATTGTCCCTGCTCTGCTTGGTGATTTAAAAGCTTTGGTGCAATTCATGCCTTGAACAAAATTCAGTCTTTGCAGCAATAATTGTCATTTTCAAAGACCATCATTTTTTTTTTATTTCAAAGACCTTTATTAACCTCTGGTAGATGGGTTTTTCTAAAAATCCATATAAAAACAATATGCATAATTTGGACTCAAATCGTTTAACTCTGAAACTTGAACAAAAAAGTGAACAAATCATTTTGTGCATTTTCATTTGTCTAGTCGTCTGTCAGTATGTTTGGTGACAGTGCTGTCAATATGACTGTCAACTTGGTTTTGGTTTGTTTTTGCAAAATATCTCTTGAAATGTGATTGAAAATGAAGTTTCATTCTGGTTGTATTTAGGCAGCCAATTAAATATATTTTTGACCAAAAGTGTACGGTGCTGCAAAAGCTTGAACATGGACGGTGAAAGTTCTCGAAAAGTGCTTGAGTTTGACTTTTTGGAAATTGTAAGAACCCTGTATGTTAGATGTCACTTAAAATGTTCGAACGTTCTTTGCTCTGACGCTCGCAGTGATTTCCATCTGTTTCAGAGTTGTTTATCTGCTACAAATGCACCCGATGGACATGAGGGCACGCCTGCTCAATTCCATCCTGAGCGCTCGGAAGTGGGTACGTACACACCAGGACTTAAGTGTCAAACGTTTGTGGAAGAGGTGGACGCTTCTGACTCTGTTTGTGACTTCAGCCTCTGGGAGGATCTGGTCTGCGTCTGACGTTCCAGCACCGCAGTCGGACTCTGCTTTGTCTCACACACGTGGCTGATGCTGCCACTTTGAAGGCTCTTTCCATTCAGTTTAGCAGCGACATCAAGTGAGTATCATCTTATTGTGTTCTCCCTTCAAGAACGCTTCTATTTATGACGAACGCGGAAAACGTAGCCCACGTTTGTTTCAGTTCACAAACTAAATGCAGTTGATAAGCGCCAGAGATCACAGAGTTTTTGGCAGTAGCTTCTTCACTTCCTAGGACAATGCTGGGAGAACGGAACGCATTTGAAGAGTTAATTTCACCAGTCTTCGGTTTCTAACCAATTCTGTGTTGTACTTTGCAGACACTTGTTTTTTTTTTTTTTTTGTCAATTTAAAGAATCATTTTAGTTTGAAATGCCACCTCTAATTGAAGGCCATCATGACGGAAGAGTTGAAAACTAGAACACCATGGCGTTCTAATAGAGGTTGTAGGCCATGTGTTTTCAGTTCTCTGGGTTATATTAGATACATACAATATGAAGTCGCAGAATTAAGTTCAAGTTTATATATAGAGCGCTTTTCTCAGTCCCAGACCAACACAAAGCCACTATGTGGAATTGGAAAAAAGAAATTTTCATCTGTGTTCCGAATTAGGAAAAAAAAGTGTCAACTAAAAAGAAAAAAAAAACACTGTGTTCAGACTATGGCTGTGATTAGAAGAGCAAGCTAGATCGCGGATTAGAATTAGTCCTACACATCAATGAAAACTAAATCAGTTTAAAACTAAATCAGTAACTACAGATGAACTGCACTCACATTGTATCAAAAGTAACCTCAGTTTAGACCAGAGTTCAAAGTCAATTCAACAATTAAGTGGAAGTGAAACTCTGGCCAAAGAATTGACTGTCGTGCAGACACACTAAGCATTTGATTGATCCAGAATACTGATGTTTGGCAGATGTTACCTGAAGTGCTTCATCTTCCTGGCTCAGCTGGAGGCTCTCAATATTCCCTACACGCTCGACACGTTCATCAGCAGCCCCAAGGAAGGAATGATCAAGGGTCTGTGGAAGAACCACAGCAATAAACCTCAGGTGTGTGTGTGTGTGTGTGCGTGTGTCGTCAATGCTAGAAATAGCAACTTTAATACAATACTTAGAACAGTATCGATACTGATCTTCCTGCATCAATAAGGGACCAGACAAAACTATTTCTTTAGCGCTTTTCCGATTTAAACCGCTCGCCAAGACTGCACTCGCTGAAACCCTGAAGCGTGGATAATATCGATATAGAGGAAAAAAAAGAAGCAATTAGGACTCTCGATGGTTACCAACGGTTACACAGCGGCACCACCACCCTCACCCACTCGTGCCCTGGTACGCACCTGGACATTTTTTAATTGTGTGTGTGTCTGTGTGTGTGTGTGTGTGTGTGTTTCCCGCTTCAGGCTGTGCGTCTGGTGGCCGATCTCTGTTTGGAGTACCAGGTCCATGACCTACAGCTGTGGAACAGCATCCTACAAAAACTTCTGACCTTCGATCGGGTGAGGTTCCTGACTTTTCTGCATCCGGCGGGGAGAAATCTTCCTTGAGAAAGAAAGAGTGGCTTGTTAATCTGTTTTTGTGTTACACTTAACATGGTGTGTTCTCATAATGCATTTTTTTTCATCACCAGATCAGCTGTGTGCAGAAGATTCTGGAAGCTCTGATCGCCGTGCCCAGCCTTTTAGAGGTGATTTTCCCTCTAGGAGTGTCCAAAAGCAAACTCATCGACGATTAAAGAAGAATACATTAATCAGAAGGTCTTCATAAGATGCATTTCAAAATGGTTGTGACGGGCCGGATTTGACACACCTTTTCTGTCAGTTTCCTGAAAGCCGTTGATTGTTTTTTTTTTTGGTAATTTTTCCAGTAAGGATTATCCGCTGTTTGGAATGGAGATTATGGTCCTCACTAACATCATCACTCTCGTACTAGTTCACAGTCTAGATTACAGGACTAATGATTCTATTGAGATTTCTGTTTCCGGCTCTTTTTCCCCTCAGGGTCCGTGTCTTTCTAGAATATGGCGCAGTGTAATTCAAGCTCCTTTCTTGGCCGGTGAGAACAATTTGGTCAGAACAATTTCGCACAATAGACAGATGTGGTTTTCTTACTGTTTTTGATAATAAACATGTCCACCCTCAGCCTCCTTTCCCCTCAGCCCTCAACAGGAAGCTGTCATGTACAAGACGTTTGTCCTTTTGCTCAAGTAGGTTCAACTTACTTTACGTTTGCAACGATCTTTTAGCGATGAATTGAAAAATGTTCTACAGTTCAATTTGTGGACTAATGATGTCCTGGTCAGATCTTTTGAGTTCCAGAGATTGGATTGGAGTTCTTTAATATCTAATCCTGTATCACTTCACTAAACCAATACTTTTAAACACACACACACACACACACACACACGCTGATGAAAAGGTTAGAACCAGGATTGAGATTTCAGAAATATAGATCCGCATAGAATGTTTCAACCTTAAATGTAACACTTTCAGCATTTATTTTTTTTCTACTCAAGCGTCAAAGCGAATGTCAAAAAAAAGGACAGGATTGCAGACGAATCCCACAAGAATCTTCAAAGACGTGAGATGTTTTCCTCATCCTCTTTTTCAGGTGTCCCTTTTTGTTGATTCTGGATCTGGTTGCCATCTCAAAGCGGTTTTCTCAGCTCAGTCTGCAGGCGTTTTCCCTCGGCACGCTTCTGCTCATTCCTTCTGTCACAAAGAAAGAGCCGCAGATACAGGTAAGTGCAGACAGACCGACAGAGAGTGATGTAGCTTCATGTAAACCCAATTATGTAGTAAAGATACAACTGTAATTTTGAAGTATATACATGTGTGGAAAAACTCAAGTAGTACAGTACCATTTAAACGCAAAGTGTTCCTTAGATAATGCTGACAATGCAATTAGAGTTTAATCCAGATTATATTAAAGTCATAGTAACATGTATATACTGTATTTACACACACACACTGTTGTTTTATACATACAACAAGTTGCGCCATATTGACAATCTCACTTGCTTTATTTTAGGTTTGAGTTACTGTAAGATTAAATAACAATAATTAAGAAACGTTACAGATAGTTCAAAGGTCTTGAATGTAACTAAACACACATTTTTACAATTAAAATGGGCAAATACTTCTACTGTTTTGTTTGTTACAAAACAAAAGGAAAACATTTTGAAGACAAGGGGGGGGGGACACGTTGCAACACTTTAAACATTAGATGAAAGAAATTTTTTATTTTCTCCTAAATTTGTAACGTTTTGATTTGTGGGCAAACAAATCTGATGATATAAATAAAAAACTACATTTCTTTCTGTCATCAATTCAAAAACGCTGTGAGTGCTGATGTTTGTCGTGAAGGGTGTAAGTTCTCCACTTTCCCCAAACCTGCTCCACGATCGATGTTTTGTGCCTGTGGTGCCACCAGAGCTTCCTGCTGTCCTGCAAGCCAAGCCTCATCCTGGACCAGGTGGAGGACAGCATGTGCACCGGAGAGCTGGCCGGCCTTCCGTCCCAGGTGAAGCCCTCCACTGCCTCAGAACCTCTCCCAGAAAACACCCTCATGCCGTCTAAAACCTTCTGTTGGACTCCCGCTGCAGATCAGAGACACCGTGTTTACGTTCTTGTATGGCAACGGCAAGTACCACGGTTTAGTGAAGACCAAGCACTTCTCCCACATGAAGAGACACTTGATGGTAAATGATCGAGCAGAAATAGTCCGAAAGCTGCTGACGAGCCTTGCTGGACAGAACAGGTCAGTCGCTCGCTCGCTCGCTCATCAATCAGTCGTTTGATTCAGGATAATGAATCGAGTTATTCTGAAAGAATCTGGGGAATGACCGAGGTGAGATGGGTCCAGAATAATTATTTAATATCAAAATAAATAACTGCCGCCTTTCACATTTTCACAATGTATCTATTATATAGTTTTGTGTGACATAGATTACATTAAAAGCGTATACTCTACACAAACTGACATGAAGTCATAAATATGGATGGATGGATGGATGGATGGATGGATGGATGGATAGATAGATAGATAGAGCCTTCATGAGTTTTACCTTTTATAAAACCTACAAATGTGACATTTGCCAAATAAATAATACATTATTGTTAATTACATTACAAACTGTAAACTGATACTGAATCTTACAAATGAAGAGGTGTAAAATAGTGTACCGATCAAACTGATATTGAATCATAAATAATTAAAAAAAAAACTGTATAATAACAAATCTAATCCTAAAGTTCCTAATAAAATAATCCTAATAATAAAAAGTGTATAACATAATGTAAATAAGATGATTTTGAATCATAATAAGTGTATAATAGAATTTATACGAGTTGATATTGAATCATAAATTATAAAAAGTGAGTACTATAATGTATACAAGCTGACAGTGAATCCTCATAATAAAAAAAGTGTGAATAAAATATAATTCAAATGAACTGATCTTATGGATCTTTCTCTCTTCAAGGATATGTATAATTGTATGTACAATATTTATTACGTACAATATACAGCAATTTATACATATATTGCCTGTAAGCAGCTTGGATCACTAAATTAACCCTCTGTTGCAATAACAAATCCTATATTTTAGTATCTCGTCGTAATATACGAATTGGATTCATTAAAAGAAAATAAAATGCGTGGATTTTATCCTTTAGCATTTTTATTTACTGTTCATAATCTAGATTCTAGAGTATATAAAGCATCACTATTATTAAAAACTGCACTTTCGTGTGTGTGTGTGTGTGTGTGTGTGTGTGTGTACAGGGAGAACGAGGCCATTTCCTTTGCTCAGGAGTATATGAAGTACAGAAAGCTGAAAGGAGGAGAATCGGCGTTCACAAACACTTCTGATCCCATCAAGGTAACTGGTTATTCAGTTTTTAACTGAATATTTTTCACATGAACCGCTCGGCTTTGTCGATGTTGACAGAAGAGGTTTTCATCTGTCTCTTTTCTACTTTCAGGAGTTTTTGGAAAAAGCCATGGAATCAAGCAGCAGAGAAAAATCCATCTGAACAACAGTGTACACAATATACTTGAATAAATCAATGAGTTTATGAAAAACGAGGTTTATTAGTAATCTGAGAGCAACCAGAATCCTTCTATAGTCATCAACTATTTCAGTCTCTTGAGAAAATTAGTTCTGTGAGTTATAATTTATTTATTCATTCATTCATTCAAACATGTACATGACAAGTATTAACAATATAAAAGCCACAAAATAATAATAATAATAATATTATTAATAGTATGTTCATAATGTTAATTTCCTCAATACATGTTTGACAGGGAGTAGAAAGTACAACTCATCCAGTCCTTTTAGATTCCATTTCAACAAATGAAGACTATCCACAGCGACATCGCAAATCAACCCGAGCCCTTGATACACGACAAATACACAACAAAAAACTTGACAACCTTTTAAATTATTCCGTTTTCAATGTATTTCGAAAGAATACATTTATATTTGAAATGTTTCAAGCTCGCACACTGCTTTACCTCCTCCTTTAAATTATTCTAAAATTGAACTCCAGTTCTCGTCAAACAGAAACTCTTTTTGGTGGTGCGTGTATAACCTACTTTTAAGTTTGACTTGCCTCTTAAACTATATTCCCCATTTCTTTCATGAAACAACTTTTGTATTCCCTCCGGCAACAATTTGTTTTTAACCTTAAACATAAACACTGCAATTTTAAATTCCTATAGTTCGTGTAACTTAAGAATGTGAGATTTTTGAAATGACTCGTGTGTACGGTCACGAAACCCAATTTTATGTACAATTCGTACAGCCCTTTTTTGTAGAATGTATAAATATTTTAATGCACTTTTGTATGTATTGCGCCAATTTTCTATGCAATAATTTAAATGAGGTGAAATCAAGGCACTATACAGGGTGAGCAGTGACTTCACATCCAATATATATTTTCCCCACGCTAACACAGAAATACTTTTGGCTAATTTCCTCTGTATATATTTTATCTGAGGTTTCCAACTAATTTTTTCATCTACTATCACACCTAAAATTTTCATTTCATAAACTCTATCTGTCAACTCCTTCAATTTCAATTTTAATTTGTTTTTCAATTTCCCCATAGCATGAATTTAGTTTTTTCTAAATTTAATGATAATTTATTTTGATCACACTATTTCTTAACCTTATTAACTTCGTCTGTAGCCAATTCCACTAGTTGCTGTACGCTGGCACCAGAAGCCCACATGCTAGTATCATCAGCAAACAAGACACATTTGAATAACTTAGACGCCTTACATAGGTCATTGACATACAAAATAAAAAGTTTAGGGCCTAGAATTGCGAGCCTAGTACAGCTATAGTTATAATACTGAGTGCTTTCAAAATAAATGGTTTTTTTTTTCAACCCTGGAGTTCAACTTAATTTGTTTGTTTTGTTATGAAAACAAAAGCAAGTCGTTTCATTTAAGACACAATTCTTGTTCATTGCTGAATAAATAAAAAGATTAACCAATCAAGCTTGTCTATTGTGCTTTTATTATTTACAGTACATGAATATAGTTGTTAATGTCTAAAGGCAGTGAAAACACCTGATAAAATAAGTTGTGTTAAAGGATGAAATGCACGTTGGAACAGCTAAATATTGAAGCTATACATTATAAAATACACACTGGGTATACACATCCCTACCAGTTTTTAAATCACTTCTTAAAACTCATCTGTTTTTATTGGCGTTTGACCCGGTCTGAGTTGCGACATTGCTTTTTATCTGTTTTTTTTTTTTCTTCCCCCAAATAGTTGTATGTAATATGTGTGATCTTGATGTGTCTTTTATTAACCTGCTGCTTTGTCTATAACTTTCTGTTTTATCACATATTTCTAATCTATTAATGTCTATTGTGTAAAAGGACTCAATTAAAATACATTGCACGCGATTATATGTAATGTAATCAGGGGGGGAAATCCGGAACAACCCATGAACAAAAAAAAAAAAAAAAGAAACACTCTAAACGAACCCGTGAAAGTAACTAAACGGGTTACACGGGTTTGTTTTACATAGCGCGTGCACGTGTAGGTGTGCACGTGTGACGCGACGCGACGCAACGCACCACCTCTGTGACGACGCGTCGCCTCATTCCAGAAAGCCGACGTCCTCCCGGGAATGTCGTAATTAAAACGGGACTCTTCTCTCCTCCCACAACAATGCTGTAGTACGACTCCAGCCGGCGAGAAGCCACGAAGCGCGACCTGTTTTTGTTTTTTTTTTTTTTCGTCCTTCCGCTCCATGACCGCTCCGAGTGGCGCGCGCTGTCTGATGATAACACACACACACACACACTGGATTACCAAACGACGGATTTGAGGAGCTTGACGCGGTTTTTGAGCTGCCCGTCACGCGGATACATCGCGACGCCATCGCAGCACGATGAACTCGATCCGGCAGGTGCCGTCGCGCGTCAAGAGCAAGAGGACGGAGACGAATCTGGGCGCGGAGAGGGAACATTTCGACAAACAGCAGGTACCAAACACCTCGCGAGCAGAAGACGATGTGTGCTGCGTCACGCGTCTCCTCAAACCTCGTTAGCGTTTGCTTTTTTCTTTTTCTTTCTTTTTTAATTTCCAAAAAACGTCACCAATTTCATTCAAATCGAAGCAACGATTTTCAAGCCTGGAAAGCGAAACGAGACCGGTCGGACTCGCCAAACCTGTCTGAGCAATTTATCACATCTCCAGTGTCAGCTCGGTTTATTACCTCTACTGTATGACGTCACCATACGTTATACAGTCCCACACGTTATTACAGTTGAGTCGTTTCCTTTAAAACCCCCAAACACCGTGTCTGACTAAACATCTGCTGGAAAATGTCGTTTGCATTTCCATTTCTCCGCCCGCTGATAGGATTTAGTCTCCTCTATTCAGATTTTAGACATTCATATGCGTGAATAGTCAATCAACGACATTAATTTATTCCATTTCCGTGTCTCAGCCAGTCCCAGCCACTCTAGGCCTGAGGTCACGACCCACAGCTGGATTGCTGGTCATCCAGTGCAATGAGTCGCATCTGTATCGGTTTCTGACATGAGTGTGAGAGACAGAAGCGTTTGACAGACGTATTTTGACGTAACTTGCGGTCAGTTTTTGGTAGTAGCCGAACGCTGAGTCATTGTCCATCCCATAATGTCAGCGGCTTCTCTGGTTCTAGATAAGCCTTCAAATGTTAAGATTAGACTTGTCTTTGATTGTGTAATATAACCTCTCTCTCTCTCTCTCT
>MU204310.1:1688415-1715009 GCA_017309775.1 Paedocypris sp. Pulau Singkep
CTCTCTCTCTCTCTCTCTCTCTCTCTCTCTCTCTCTCTCTCTCTCTCTCTCTCTCTCTCTCTCTCTCTCTCTCTCTCTCTCTCTCTCTCTCTCTCTCTCTCTCTCTCTCTCTCTCTCTCTCTCTCTCTCTCTCTCTCTCTCTCTCTCTCTCTCTCTCTCTCTCTCTCTCTCTCTCTCTCTCTCTCTCTCTCTCGCACACTCTTAAAAGATAGACCACAGGCCATTTAATTTAAATGTTTTTTTTTTCTAATAAATGCCTGTACTACTTTTAACAGATATACAGTATTAAAAATGACAGCTGCTTCTCCAGGTTTCCCCTTGCGTTTAAATTTTGTACTTTATATAAAATAAGAATACCCCCCCCACAATACCGTTATATAATACCGATACCGTCTGTACACTAGAAAACACCGTGATGTGAATTGTAACCCATATCGCCCAGCCCCTAACACACACACACACACCAATGGAATGACACTAACCGCAGTCGTCTCCGCCCTCTAGATTACCTCATTAGCCGGGCTGAAGCCACGCTGGGCTCCATCGACAAGGTCCAGGCCGGACATTCTGTCTATGCCGGGAGTATGAAGGGTGAAGACCGTGTCCTGACTCTCATCCGGTTGTTTTTGTGCGTGTGGTGATGAATCCTCTCTGTGCTGCAGATGCCGGAGGTCTGATCAGCGCTCTCACTCAGTTCTCCCATCTCACTGCTGACACCATAGTGAACGGAAGCGCCACAGCACACATGGCACCCACCGACCACGCTGACCGTAAGAGCATTCAACACTACACACAGTAATATCATCAGCTCTCCATAGAAATAGCACACGGATTGGGAAATACAGCTTCAAAAGTGTAATTCTCAGTAAGGTTTTATGTTTTTATTGTACGTATGTCTTTACAACTGCACATCTGGTTTACAAGAGACTGTTCTGCTTTACAACTGCACATCTGGTTTACAAGAGACTGTTCTGCTTTACAACTGCACATCTGGTTTACAGGAGACTAAACTAATTTATAAGTGCACATCTGATTTTATATGGGATTGATCTCATATCAAGTGATTTACTAATGTATTCATTTGGCAGGTATCCTCATCTGATATTCACTTAGAATGAAGACCTGGGCAAACTACGGCCGATTAAACAAACTCGTTTAATCGATTTAAACGATTTAATCCGGCCTGCCGAACTTTAATGAAAGTCGTTTTTTTTTTTTTTCAAAACTGGTTAACAACTGCCTTTTTTAACTCAATGATTATTTTATTTTAAAACTTTGTTTTGTCGCATTTGTTTCTGCACACCTTCATTAATTTGTTTCTGCTCACCTTCACAAAAAAAGAAAGTGCACTTCTGTTTTACCTTATATCTAAGGAAAGTACAAGGTAAAACCGACGATAATATACATAAAAACAGCAGATAGTAAAAGAAAAACACCACATAACAAACTAAATAAAAAGACAAATAAAATAATGTCACGACTCAATTGGCATCAAATGCAAATGAAAACAGTAGTGATTTAAACGCAGGTACAAAGTCAGCTCGTTTTGGAGCTCAAACCATAAAGCAACATTATTAATATTGAGCAGAATTGAGTTTAGTTTTTTTTGGTCCAGCCCTCGGCAATATTTTCTGTTTCTCTTGTGGCCCCTTGCGAAAAAAAATAATTGCCCACCCCTGCTTTATAGCCTCGTCACATGAGGATCACAACATTCCGGGTGATGAAGACCAGGTCTAGTGTTGAAAAGTCGGAGTCGTTTACGTACTGCAGCTGTGTGTTTCTTCTGTAGTTTTGACGGAGAACTGTAGGAGTTGCGCCACCCAGAGTTTGCAGTTCCTGGGGAATCTGAAGTCCAAAGCGTCTTTGAAAGCGGCTGATCCCAGCTCCATCCGAGCAGCCGTGCAGAAGATCCTTCGAATTGGAAAGGTCTGACCTCCTTCATCGAACTATCCATATCACAAACGTCACATTTTCTATTGCATAAAAAAGATATTAGAGAATGGCAGTCTTCTCAGGCCTTGCATGCATTGCATTGCAGGATCTCCGGCCAAAAGGCATGGACGTGGGGAAGGAAGAACTGGGCGACATGGTGGACAAGGAAATGGCTGCTACCTCTGCTGCGATCGAAGAGGCTGTGCGCAGAATAGATGTTGGTGGACCGTCCGTTGTGTTCGTTTTCCAACGTCACGTGCCACTGTGATTTTGTTGATTTTGTGTCCTCCTTCCATAACAGGAGATGATGAGTCAGGCCAGGAGAGACACAACAGGGGTCAAACTGGAGGTCAATGAGAGGTGTGTGTGTGTGTGTGTGTGTCATTAAATTAATTAATGTGTCAAGTGTCACGTGCTCCGTGTATTTATGCATACATGTTCCAATGTTCTTCTAAAGAATCCTGAACAACTGCAATGGCCTCATGCAGGTGAGATCCCATCTTCTGCACAGTCAACCTGAGATCACGTGCGATATTTAACACCGTGTTTGTGTGAATCGCAGGCCATTCGTCTCTTAGTGTTGTCATCTACCGACCTGCAAAAGGAGATTGTTGAAAGTGGCAAGGTAACGTGTTTTTTTTATGAACACACACTCTACATCCGTGAATTCAGCTTGTCTGATTGGTGCACGTGTGTGTCTTTCAGGGCGCAGCTTCTATTCAGGAGTTTTACGCTCGGAACTCTCGCTGGACGGAGGGACTTATTTCTGCCTCCAAAGCGGTGGGATGGGGAGCCACCGAGATGGTGTATGTCTACGTTCCTATACATATAATCAGAGGCGTGACCATATAATCAGCGCCGGAAAACCACGCTTGGTGTAAAAGTACAGATACGTACCTTACTGTAAAAAAACTACTCCGTTACAAGTCACCAAGAAGACTTGAGTAAAAGTCGTAAAGTACAGTATACAATTTTAAAAAAGAGTTCAAGTTCAGTGCTGTAAGGGTCTACGAGCGCTCTCTTCAAATCTTATCTCGCTTTACCGCTAGATGGATCCTGCCGTCCCGAAACGTATTCTAAAAATAAAAGACTTCAACACAGGGTTTGTGAAATCAGATGAGTCTGGGAAGTGCTCGAATCTTTTGCTCTTAACGTCTCTCTTCCTTCTTCCAACTTCCTCCTAACTAACTTCTCCCAGACTCCCGTTTATTAAGAAGCCATAAAATATAGAAAAGTTCAGCAAATCACAGCGCGACACGTCAGAGAGCTGGAGATAAAACAGAGTTCCTCCTTTGCCGTCACATAGCAACCGTAAAGGTTTCTCTCACAGTCGGACAATGGACGCACACATTTTACACAGAGATGTGAAAGTTAGAAAGTCCAGGTGTTAGAGGAGTTAACAGTTTAAACTCAGATCAGAAGTTCTGCAAAAAGGGCTTTGTGCGCACATCTTCACGGCCCCTGAATCACGCACACACATACATATAGAAAATAAGATCGAGAATGATGAGAAATCAATGAATTAATGCATTAAAAGCTTAATATACTCAACAAGTTAATTTGTAGGGCGCTTTTCACAGGCGCATAAAAAGAACCCAAGATTTTAGGCTTGAAAAACAAAAACTTTTTATTTATGAGGTTTAATTTCCTAATATAGAAATTTCAATGTAACGCGTCAGTGTTTCAACTAAAAAAGAACAAAAAATTGCTTCTCAAGCCATTTCAATCACAGTTACGTAGATTACGTTTTCGCCAAGTTCAATGCTAAATTTGCAGCTTGTTGATTTGTGGTCTCCTGTTTCCACAGTGATTCTGCGGACAGAGTTGTGCTGCACACTGGGAAATACGAGGAGCTGATCGTCTGCTCTCATGAGATCGCTGCTAGTACAGCACAGCTCGTCGCAGCCTCAAAGGTCCAGCGTGCAAACACGAACACTAACACGAGCTTTCAAGAACCACCAGGAGAGATCCAGTCTGTTCACAACCAGCACACACTAGTGACGCCAGAGCAAACCGGACAGATTATACATAAACCTGTTTCTTACCAAGCTACCCTACAAAGGTTGTTCCAAAGTGTTTAAAGAGACCCATATCTCATTCGTTACATTTGAATAAAAGTACATTCTTAAATCCTAAAATGATGGTTTAAGCTTAGAAATGTGACATTTTAAAACACAAAATGCACTTTGATGGCTGGTACAGGCCAATTATTTCAACATGGGCAAGAAAAAGCAAAACATGAGTAATTGCTGAAAACACTCTGAGGAACTTCAAGGGTTTTCTTTCTCTTCATTTTTATTTTAGATAATTACGGATATATTATTGAACTTGATTGTATTCTTTTTTGTGTTATAGCTCCATCAGTGGAGTTACGTAAAATTGATTTGGTTTCTATTGCACTTGAAGAAAATTACACTTATATCATTTAAATAAAATTGAATAGTATACTCCATAGATTGTTTTAAAACATATTAGTTTCAGTTTTGGCAAAACTTGATGGACTAGTGAGTGTTTGCGTCAAACTCAGTTTGTGCACATTATTGCCAAATGTTCATGATGCTAATAAAAACGAAGTTTTGTATGTTTTGTAAGCCTCTAAATAAACTATATAAGCAATGTGATTGTATGACAAATGATTTTAGTTTTCAAAAGTAAACATTTCTTTTTTTTTGAGAAGCCACTTCCGGCCAATTAAAATAATCCAGACTAAAACCCCTACATTTCAGATGAGAGAACATTTAGCAATTGATTTGGATAAAGTCTGTAACACAACTAGTCATAATGAGGATGTTTTAGAGCGATGGAGTCCTTTTTTTCAGCATCATTTATTAATAGTTATTTCCTTATTCAAATCAGTCACGTAATGTAATCCAGAGAAAGATAATCCCGCTTCTTTTTGTGTCAAACAGGAAACTGGTAGCTTCAGTGAACACAAACTCTTTCATTTCCTACGACAACAATGAGAGGACCTAATGGCGATCTCTGTGGTGAACCTTTTTGGTCTGCAGGTAAAAGCTGACCGAGGCAGCAAGAAGCTCGGCGCTCTTCAGCAGGCCTCACGTCATGTTAACGAAATGGCTGCTAGTCTTGTGGCTTCCACCAAAACCGGGCAGGACCAGATAGAGGAGAAAGGTCCGTGTAAACACACACTAAGTCTTCTTTTCCAGTTTTCTCATTGTTCATTGTTTCTCCTGTCGATGCACAGACGTTTTGGACTTCTCCGGCATGTCTCTCATCAAGCTCAAGAAAGAGGAAATGGAATCACAGGTTTGTTTTGTCGATGCTTTGTACATGTGAAAAGTTTAGTGAGTTTGGTTTGTCTAGATTATTTCATTTCGTACGTGTCGATGCGGCAGAAATACCATGTGAGTGTCTGTTGCGGTGGGTTCCACTCTCAGGTGAAGGTGCTGGAGCTGGAGACTCAGCTGGAGAACGAGCGTCTGCGTCTGGGTGAACTCCGGAAGAAACACTACGAGATCGCCGGCGTTCCCCTGGAGCTGCTCGGTCAGGACAACGGCCTGCGACCGTCCTCGCCCAAACCCTCCAAACCCAGTCTCATGAAGAAACCTGCTCTGGCCCAGAAGCCCACCCTTCCACCCAAGAGTGCGGTAAGACTCCTGCATCACAATATATAGCTGGCGTATTGAGCCTTCCTGTTTTTCCTCGTTACAGGGGTTTTTTTACCTGGCCACTGTTGCGTGTGTGCTTGCTCACTGGTCTTTGTTTTGTCATAACCGCAGCCACTTAGTTAACACCAACAATCCAGACGATAAATTGAATAAAAAGCAACACTCCCCTTACATATTTACACGTGCGCTTTGAGACAGTTAAAACTGTGAAAAGCGCCCTACAAATACTCATTCTTATTATTATTTATATTATTTCTTTCTTTCTTCAAGAGTAAGAGTAATGCTAAAGAATTTGGGGACTAATTGTAAATAGAATCAGTATAAAACTGAGATAATGTCTCAGTTTAAGGGTTAATTGCCATATTTACACGGATATAAGCACCCGGTTTTTTTTTTTTTTTTTTTTTTTTTAAATTTTTTTAAAAAAAAAAAAAAATGCTGCTTATAATTGCCGATTTCAAAAATGCACTAAAAAGCACAAATTTTTCCACATTCAATAACAAATAAATGGAAATGTATTTTTTTTAATTTTTTTTAATTTTTTTTTCGCTCAATAACAGAAATAAGGAAACATTAGTCACACAGCAACACTTAGCAGGGTAAAAATAACGTGTTAGAACAAAAAAACAATTATTATTGGAACAAACAGAGCATCAGGTAAATTAGCGCTAACGGCTGGAAACAAAGTCCAAAAGAGTCGGAAAATAGTTGAAAACGAAGAACACGAGCAAGGAGTCGATAGCAGGGAACAAATACAGTCAAAACGCTCGGTTTGCTGCACAGGGGAAAATAAACCTTTACTACGGTCCTTTTCATACGCCATCAGGTAAAGGAACTGTTTGAAACGCACCGTCCCTGCTCTGGAGTGCATAGGCTGAGAATTCTGGGAGTTGGAGTTCGGATCACTAGAATCAAACTTTTTAAATATTTTATTCAAGTAAAACAATATCGAAATGATACAGGTAACAAGTTAGGTTTGTTAAATAAAGACAAAAGTGGTATTTTCTCTTGCATGCAGAGATTGTTAATGTGCTGTTTTTTATAGGCACATTTAACTTCACTAGCCCGTTCCAACTTCCTGTGTAGCTTGTAACCTTTTTTTAGAAGGTGTAGTTCTCATGAAAACCACACAGAGTTTCTATTTGACACACCGTTTCAAAATGACTCCCGTTCAACATTAAATAAGTTGACTGTACGTATAATTATGAAGTTTACGTTTCATTTTAATTTGTACCGAGTCAAAGGGGATTGGTCGATTTAAAAACCCATTTTATTTATTTTTAAGAACTATGATGCTAAAACCTCAGAACCGTGTTCCGCAGCGTTGACTGACGCTTCCTGTCTGTTTCTCGCAGCTGAAGTGAGGATGAAGACGGCGGAGAATCTTCACGCAGCAGGCGTCTGAAACAGGGTTTATTTCATCCTTCTTTTTCAAATGTGTTTTATTGTCGGACAATCTCGACAACTTGTGCCTTAGTTGGCTGGAGGTTTGGAGCGAGGCTTCACTTTCAGGCCGTTTCTAAATGCTTTTTCATACACGTGGCAGCAGTTTGACGTGTTTTGAAGCGTCTGATGATGGGTGTTGTACTGTAATTGTAGAACGGTTTTAATCGGGAGGGTTTTTCTTGTTTTTAAGGGAACGTGTATAATTCCGCCTTTCCTTTTCTTCGCACATCCACGTGTTTTTTTTTTTTTTAATTTGTGTTTTAGTTGTGTTTGACTGTTCCCCATGACGCGTTTAAATAAAACAAAATGTGTTTTAAAAGTATGTATATTTACAGAACATGTAGAAAACTGCAGGACTGTTGTATTTTCTTAAGTTTAGACTTTGTCACGCTTTATAATCCTCAATTTAATCTATAATGCGTCAAAGTAACGACAGCTGTGTAATGCAGAATGTTCCGGTTTGAACAGTTAAGGAAATAGATGGCTGTCTAATAAAACACTGGACTTGAATTTTCTTCTGCGGTACACACAAGTAAAGACTGTTGCTGTCAACGGTTCTGACTTTTACATTTAATGTTTTCATTAAAACCTTTAGTCCAAAGCCACACAAGCTCCAGCATTGGTCATGTTTTCTTTGTGATGTCTGCCTTATCTTTTACATCAGACTTCATTTTCAAGTCTTGTTCCGTTCTTTGTAAATCAAAAGTCTGTGATGAACGTAAAGAAGATACTCATCAAATCTCCAATCAGACATGAGAAAAGAGTCGAGCAAGATGTTTACATTTTTACGACAAAGTGTGTTGTGTAGGGAACATTTGCATCCGCCATTGACGTGCAAAAATTGAAAGAGGACACAAATTAAATTTGCTAACTGTTCAACAGGTCAGCACGCAAGATTCTACGATTCTATCAGCACGCATGTGACAGATCTAGCCAATCAGCGTCAGTGGGCGGGGCATCTATGATGGATTCATTGTAGTTTGTATTTGATACATTGCATAAACACACACACACTGTGTACAGAAAGAGGAAGAAAGTCAGACGTGTTGTAACATGAACAGATGTGGTGAAGTTGAGGAGGAACCTGTAATGCTGATTAACATCTGATTGATAATTTATTGTTTGTGGTTGTTTCGTTAGTCGTGAGTACAAAGCTCCCAGAGTCCAATTCGACAACTCTTTTGAAGCTTTCGAAAAAACGCACCATAGTCACGGCTGACCAGTTTCTTCTGAATTTACTGTTTTAAAGACTGAAGAGGAGATTTTTCCAATGTAACACATTCTTAGATGGATACAAAGTGACAACCAGAGCGACAATATGTACATTATATGGAGAATTTCATTATATACAAGTTTGTTACGTTTTCCATGGTCTGAATAGACTTTTGTTATAGCCAATTTTGCGAGGTTGATAAAGTACAATTTTACTTCTATTTTTAGATTACAAAAGTTTTTCTGTACCATTAATGGCTCTTTTACTTGGTTTTTAGAAGAATAAAAACATGGTAAATTAGACACAAACACATTTTTCCAAGAGTTTTTTTTATTCTTTTTTTTTTCTTCAAAAAGATCAGTTCAGTTCCCAAACTGTAGCTTTTTTTTTTTTTTTTTTTACTTTTACACTCAAGACACAGCCATGCACAATTTAGAATTCAAAAAAATCTATTGCTTCAACCACAATTTAAAATATCTCCTCTAATACTCGCCCCCGCATTCTCACTACACAATTCCGACGCGTTCACGCTTTTCTTTCCCGAAGCAGGACCCGGTTGATCCACAACATTCCTCGAATCTCACAATTAGAATAATTTAAAAAGGTCTCCGCGTCCGTAAACGCACAGTCTGTGTTTCCTTCTCGTATTAGACACCAATATAGTGATTTCATCACGGCACATGTACACGCTTTCAGAAGAAAAAGGGGGATTTACAAGAGACAAAAGGTACGAGTCCGATCTCCACATCCCACACGTGTCTCCAGTTCACGCGCGAGTGTCTTTCTCACAGAAAGTCCTTCAGGCCGTATTGAAGTCGTTCCTCAGGGAACATGTTCCAGAACTGAAGAGATGAGGACGGTTCCACAGCGTGGATTCGTTCTGTCCTTCATGGTGCGTGATATTTACAACCACATGTCACACTTTCGTAAACTTTGCGTAAAAAAGACAAAACAGAACATGGATTATATCACCCTCGGGGTGCTTGTAACGCTAGAACTTGAGCAGGTGGAGGAAAGCGATTCCGTTATGTCATGCATGAATCTTTCCCAAGCCAAAGCGACACTCCCGATGGCCGGAATCGATACTCGCCAGAGGTGGCGCTGTTGAGCCGCGGTGGGTTTGTTGATATTGCTATCCATGCTTTGAAATGTTACTCGACTACTGAACTACATCTACTCTAAGAAACATCCGTCTGTGATCGGGGTGCTAGCCAGGGTCTCCTGAAGTTTCACAGTGGTTTGAAGGACAGACTAAAGCAGGCTGAGGTTTCTCCACACTACTATCTACGCACACGGTTGGCACAACTTTCACACAAACACTCGATTGTACAGTAAGATATCTAGTCGACGTACGCAGATGTCCACATCGTCTACACCGAGGACTGCACACCAATCCAAAATCTCGAAAACAATGCATTTTAAGACGCAGAAATATCGCAACTCTCCGATATTTCAAACCTGTGACGCAGATAAAGGCATCTGAAGTAGCACCGCGGTTAATGTGACGCAAACGGCGTAGAAAGGTGGAGAAGGATTCACAGACGATCTCAAGAAACTGGTTCTTGCCCTCGAAAAGTGGATACGACTGGTAAGGCGTCAACTTAGCATCATTTTAGCTATTGGGAGTGTTTTTAGTTCAGATTTTTTTTTATTTTGTAGTGAGGACTGTTCATCCCGAGATAAATATCACAGGTTTTTTTTCCCGCTCCATTGATGTTCTGTTGAATGAAGAAAGACGGTTTAAGGCAACGATTTTGGCGTTTGTGTGCCACCACGTTTGGCGCTTTGCTAGTCTGATTGGTTGAAAACTCGGACTCAGTCATTAGGCTCCAAAAAACATGAGTGATATTCATCTGATATGAAAAGTCTTTCACGAAACCCGGTGGAGTCTAGGGGAATCATTTTAGACATTAAATGTGGCCTCAGCTTTTAGCATGACGCTAAAGACCTCGGTATGTAGAAATCTCAAAGCCTGAGATGTTTAAAGCAGTTTGAGGTGACCAGCCCTTCACCTGAATGTTTTCTACAACGACTGCAGAGAATTTCTGCCCGGTAATGCCCGAAAAAACCTGATGGTCCCATCCCAGCATCTCCTCCTGACTAGATCTTCGCATCATCTCGTAAAATGCATAGTGTTGATCTACATGTCCTTGTTCCTCCAGTGAGGTTCTGACCAGAAAACCATCTGTGAATCCACTCGAGTAGAGAGAGAAGGATAGAGAAATGGAGAGAAAGAAAGTGAGATATAAGGAGAAAGATCGAAGAGAAAAAGAATGGGGGGAATGGGGTAGAGGGGGATTAAAAGATTTGAAAATGAAAAACGATTTAAGAAAAAGAAAGAGGAAAGTTATAAATGAGGAAAGAGAAAGAAGACATTAACGAGAAAAATATGTAAAATATAAAAAAAAAAAATAAATAAATAAATAAAAAGTGGCATGACAGAACAGTTTTTAAGGCAAATAAAAACATCACATGGAAAAAAGGGTTGCTAAATATGACCATTAAGATTTATGGCTTTGCATTATCATGCAAATTACACCTTAATTAAAATCATGCCGCAAATATTTTTTTATGCTGAGGAATGAGAGAAGGATTGTAAACACACACACATGCCGTGTGTATAAATAAAATAATTTAAAGTGTATATATATTAATGTTTAAATATAATCACAAATCAATTATAAATAAAGTGTTTCAATTGAAAACCTCAAAGCTTCAAAATCTACTGTGTCAGGACTGTGAGAAATATTAAAGCTATAAATCTCAATAGTCAGAAGAACACAAAAGGATTCAACGTCTCGCTGAATAGTGTGGGATTAGATCTCGCTCACACACACACACACACACACACACACACACACACACGCAGAAGAATGGCTATGGACGGCCATGTGAACATCTTGGAGGTTTGAAGCCGATTTCCTTCAGGAAGCGGAGAAGAGACCTGTCTGCTTCTCTCCGTCTACTCTCCACGAGTCCGTCCTTCTCCACAGACTGGTGTGTCAGTTCTGTACATCATCACGCGTCCCACCCCGAGGTCAGACACCCATCCCGGGTGAGGAGCAGGTCAGTATGTGCTTGGTAAAAAAGTTTGAATCTGTGTCTTTGTGCCGTCACGCGGACACACAGTGTTCCAACGCCGCGTGAAAGTGTGCGTTAGCGGGCGCGGCCTAGCGGCTGCTGTTCTTGATGGCTTCCTTGGCGGCGACAATCAGCGGAGTCAAGCTGGAGAGAGGCTTGGCCAGCTTCAGGAACGAGTGCTGCAACAGTGTTTCAGCAGAGCATTAGCATTAGCATTAGCGTAGAACTACATTACCCATCAGCACTGGGAAAATCAGCTGTCGGACTATTACAGGACGTTTCTGATGCATTAGCACCAACATTCGTTTTGCAAGTTATTCATTCTGCGTGTGAACGAGTTCATCATTTTGACACTAGAATGTATTTGTATTATTTGTGAGTACATTTCAGGAAATCATGATTAATAATGATAAGAATACTGTTTGTGTGTACTCGCGTGTATATTTATTTGCTGTAAACATTCCTTTCGGGATCATTGGAGACTTTAAATGTTAGCTTAGCATCATCATGCTAAACCCTTCTCAAGCTGCACAGTTGAAATGCTCCACCGTACTTGAAAAATTAGATTCATACAACTGAAACTTTTCGAAAGAAGTTCAGAGTTTGACATTTGAAGTTTGAACAGTGAGATTTTTGTCCTACATGTTTAGTGTTGTCCTTTAGCTTAGCATTAGCATCTCAGACATCACTTTAGAAGACACCCACCTGCAGCAGTTCTTTAGCCGACCCTCTCCGGTCTACATCCATCTCCAGACATCGATTCAGAAAGTCCCGGAACACGGAGGACAGGCGCTCAGGGTTTTGTAGCTCTGGAGTGCCATTGGTCGCGATTAAATACAAGGCCTGTGAATGCACATTACCATATACAGTAATTACAGAGTTATGACAAGTCCCAAAATATGACAAAAAATAATAAAATACTATCTATATCTACAGTGTAAAATAATAAAACCAGGATATTATCGTTATCTATAATCAAAAATAATTGTCAGATATTATCCTTGTCCATTATCTAGAATAATAAGATCAGTTTAATGTTATCAATTATCAAAAATATAAAATAATATTGTCATCTAATATATAATATCAGAGGAATATCAGACATTATAGATGTTTATTATACATTATAATCATAGATGCCACTGTTATGTATACAGTGTAATATAATGAAAACTGAAATGTAAAATATAATATCAGATATTGGTATTATGATATAGTACGATATATTATCATTATTGATTATATAATAACACAAAATATTATTGTTATTAATAACATACGTAATAAAAATACAATTTTATATTATTATTTGGATATATATTATAATAAAAGCAGATATTACGCTAATACGTGATATATGTGATATATATATATTTATATATATATATATATATATATCACATATTAATAATAGTGATTATACTATTAGTTATATAACGAAATAATGCTTTATTAATAATGTATGTTATAAATAACACAGTAAACCGATAACAGGATAATGAAATTATTTCATCTTTTTTTGGAGAAGATGAAGACCTCACCCTGAGTGGGTTTTCGTTCAGGTACGGTGGTTCGCCCTCCACCATTTCAATGGCCATGATGCCCAAGGACCAGATATCAACTTTGGGACCATAAGCCTTCCGGGTTACGACCTCGGGGGCCATCCAGTAGGGTGTTCCCACCATAGTGCTCCGCTTGTTCTGCTCGGGGGTGATCTGAGCACAGAAGCCGAAGTCCGCTAGAGGAGAGAACAGAGAGACGGTCTTCAGCCGCGCCATTGGTCGAGCTACAACGTACTGGCGGAAGTTCTGGAATCCCAGTCTGAAGTGAAGCGTATTGAACTGTGTCCTGGACACTTTCCCTACACTAATCACTTTACTCTTCATTGGTCTATTGGCTTTACATTAACGTCATATTTTTGTTGCTTATTTGTCTAATTTATTGACGTTGGCTACTTCCCGGCCCTTAATGAATGTGACAAAATGAACGTGTCAAAAGTATGTGTCAAATTTGAATTTGATTTGAATATAATGTTCAGAACAAATTCAGTTCAGCGCGTGAACACACCATGTGATCTCATGTGAACCAATACGGTTTGTTTCACCGCGCCCACCCGAGCTTGTACAAAATTTAATCAAAATCATATATTTTTGTTCATATGTTCCATTATGAAGGTTTTTATTGCTTTATTTATGAACACATTTTAAAAAGCAGTTAAAATGCTAAATCACTTTATTTGCATTCTAGTATTATATCTGTTTTTTGTTTTTTATTATATCTGCCTGTTTTTTAATATTTTTAAATAGAAATAAACACTATTTAATGTTAAATACTAAACTATATACAGAAATGTGTATATTCTAAAATGTGTATTTTTTTTCCCCGAGCCCGGTCCGGCCTCTTTGTCAAGTGTTAGAACCCAATGTGGCCCGCGAATTAAAAAGTTTGGACACCCCTGGTTTAGATATAACGGATTCCTTTATTACGGAACCTCGGCTATAACCAACAAGGTCGACTAGTCCTGACCGTGACACACTGAAAAAGCAGCAGCTATATTGGACTCATAACAGAACCTCGACTACAACAAATGACGTCAGCAGTGGTAACAAGTGTAAACCAAAGTAAAACCAAACAAAGCTTTCGAGATTCAAGATTCAAAAAACTTCATTCATCCCCAGGGGGAAATTGCTTTTTCGGTTACAGTTGCTCAACCGAACAAAAAAATTACACAAAAGAGAAATATAATAATAATAAAAGAAGCAAAAAATAGAAATGTACATCTGCATTAAAAAAACACGCTGAACGCTGATAAAACGCTGATATAACGGACTGACAAATCAACTGCTCCTGTTCCAAGCTATGTTAATCACACACAGAAGAACTGCTGTATGAAAGGTTGGACACAAAAACCTCATTATTAGCAAAATGGACACAACAGATGTAGACCACGTGCTACGTATATGGACTCGCCTTTAACGGACCTTCACCTCAAACACACGAAAGCAGCGGTTTCCAGCTGTGCACCATTATAAACAACCAGAAACATCTTTGATTATACCAGAATCTCTCAATGTTCAACAAAAAACACTGAACAAACGGAATCACGTGCGTACGTAAGAGAGCCTGTGACGCATAAGCTGGTCAATATTACAAGCGCATGTGGTTTTGTGCAGCTTTACACATACTAGACTGTTGATATAAAGGACCAAAAGCATGGAACTTTTTTTTTTTTTTTTTTTTTTTTTTTTTTTTTTTTTTTTTTTTAATAAAACAAGTCTTACTGAGTTTCACGGATCCATCCATTCCCAGCAGAATGTTGTCGCTCTTGATGTCTCTGTGAATAACCTGGTTGGAGTGGAGGAAGTCCAGAGCCTGCAGACACTGCTCACACACACACACAGAGACGTCAGCGCGCGTGTGTGTGTGTGTGTGTGTGTGTGTGTGTGTGTGTGTGTGTGTGTGTGTGTGTGACTTTACCTCCCGACACACGGCTGCGATCTGACCCTCATCCATGCAGGTCTCGGTCACCACGTCGGTCAGAGAGCCACCGGCCAAATACTCCATCACCACCCACAGCTCGTCTCCCACCAGGTAACTGCAGACAAACCCTCACGTGTCTAACTGCTTCCCCACCAGCTAAACCAGTTATGCTTTACTACTTAAAAATGTGGCTTGGATAACTTTTTTTTATCAAACTTAGTTTGATAGATTGACAGACAGACAGATAGACATATATACTGCTAGATAGATAGATAGACAATAGAAAGATAGATAGACAGACAATAGATAGTTAGATAGATAGATAGACAATAGATAGATAGGCAATAGATAGATAGATAGACAATAGATAGATAGATAGATAGACAATAGATAGTTAGATAGATAGATAGGCAAGAGATAATTAGATAGATAGATAGACAATAGTTAGATAGATAGATAGGCAATAGATAGTTGGGTAGCACTAAATACAAACAGATAAATAGAGATAAATGAATGACGGGGAAAAGATACTTGAAGACAGACACACAGGCAGATCAAAGGTCAAGCAGACAGAGAGAGTGAGGACTACCTGTCCAGGTAATTGACTATATTGGGGTTTTTGTTTTCCCTCATGACCAGAATCTCATTGATGATGAGTTCTTTCTTTGGCTGTTGTTGAAGGTTCATCTGCTTGATGGCCACCTGAACAAAAACATGGGTACAAAGATGGTGAAACCAAGCTCTGGACACAGTGGAACCAGTGAAACCAGAAGGAGAAACAGGTTAGGGTCACCTCCTGTCCAGTGGCAATGTCGATGGCTGTGTAAACCGTCCCAGAAGCCCTGAGAACACACAACAGAAGCAGGTATGAACCGAAATAGCTACGTGCAGTTGCACCCCGAGAACACTAGAGGGCAGCGTTTGATCATTGTGCTCTGAAATAAAAAAGCTATTTTATATTGATCAACATATCGAACACACACACACAGATTTATACATACATATCCGAAATTAACTTTTACAATTCTATGTTGTTATACATTGATAATTATTCTATATAATCTATATAATGCCATAATATAATATTTGAAACATGACTCTAAAATAATTAACTATATAATACGCATATTAATCATTAATAATTCATTATAAATAAAATACTATAATAATTATTTTGTCATTAGATTGTGATTTTGCTGATGTCAATTTTGAAACAATCTCTGTCTTTCTAAGGATTCAAGTCTTGAAGTAGTTTCAACGCAGAACTATACACAGCAGAAATTATGTTGCACATACTAGTATTTTGATCTGCAGTGGTGTAAATCTTTTTTTTTATTATACTTTTATGATAAAAAAAAAAAAGTAAAGTAAAGTAAAAAACAAAACTTAAAAAACGCCACGTCTTCTTCTCCAGCAGCAAACCTCCTCATGTTCTCCTTCATGACATCCATAAATCTCCGCTTTGACCTTCTTATTGACTTCCAGCCTTCCCAGTAACTCTACGTCTCAAACCCATTTCTCAAAGCTTCCTTCCAACTCTTTTATTCAATCCCTTCAATTTAAATGTAAACTTCCACGTAGTGCCACTGCTTCTTCTGGCCAAACAAAGACGCTGAGAACTAGAACCGGCTGGTGCTCACAAAATAAAACCTCACAAATAAAGAGTTTCTTGTTTTTCACTTGTTTTTCACTTTTGGTGTTTATGAGCCTACATTAAGTACGAGTACAATTCTCAAGTTCTTTTAAAATGGGATACTTTACAACTTTTACTCAAGGCTTCTACGAATTGGTGACTTGTGATGGAGTATTTTTTTTTTTAACAATAAGGACTCATTTTACTCAAGTATGGTTTTCAGGTACTGTACTTGCCATGTACTTGACAAAACACCATTGGTTTGTCAGCGCACCAAACCTCGGATAATTATCCGCGTGCATTAATAATACAGCAAGCAACTGGATAGAGGATCTACAGAACTTCCCGGAAGCGTTCTTCTATCTAAATTGAATATAAGGAAATACCCAACCTGCTGCTTTAGACTTGATTTTTTTGTGTTCATATTCATTTTATTCCATTTACATTTGATTTATTTAGGAGGAGAACTCTGAATGCATTCTGAAAGTTGTGGACTTGGACTTGCTACAGTACCACAAGGTTGCAGGTTGGAATCCCAGAGGTTCAACAACTGAACTGAACTCGATCTGCTCCTCCTGTGAGGCTTTTAGAATAAAGACTCTGGCCAGATGAATGTCAAGTCAAAGCGAACGGCCACCAGTCCTTCAGCTAGTCACAATTCTTTGGTGAAGAACATGATCGGCTTCCTCTTACTGGCCCGTGGCCACGTCTAGATTACATTTTCATTGGCTTCTCTGACATGTTCTTCTCCACCTCCCGACAGGCTCCAGCTTCTCATCTCCCCTTGATTTGCTCCTACAGGGTTCGTGAGACGTGTGGAGAAACTCACCCTTGGCCAATTTTTTCGAAGCGCGTGTACTTCTTCTTCGGATCGCCGACGCTGACGATGCTTCCTGCGAACAAACACACGACAGGTGAGCGCTGAAGGTAATCGCTGGTCGACACGGGCCGGATCCTGTTCTGCATCTGTTTCGCCGTGTGAAGGAGTGAAAGAGCCGTTAATCTGGCTGTTGTAAAACCTCTAATCTGGGATTCCGCGCTGTCACTAATCCGCATGAGTCAAACAGTGAGGAAACAATGAGAGCAGGCCCGAGGAGCCCGAGGGGCCCGAGGAGCCCGAGGAGCCAAATCGCTGCTTCATTCACTCTTGAAGAGCGAGGTGAAAACAGACGAATGAAGCGCCTCTACCTTTCCTCTGGCTGAGCTGCTGTCGGGACCCACAGGGGGTTTTAAATAAGATATTTTAGATGATTGTTTCCATCTCTGCACTTTTCTAGCATTAGATTTATGCTGAAAAGTTATGGAGAGCAGCTTCAGTGGCAGACTGATTCATCCCCGCTGTGTGAAGGAGAGATATCGCAGATCTTTCCTACCTGCTGCGATTAGACTCTACAATTTGAACTTAAATTTAAACTGGTGACTGGAACTATGCTTATGACGGGCAGGTTCATTTATGGTCTGTGTTTGTTTGTTTGTTTATTTATTATGATGTGTGCAGTGCGTTATGGTGATGTTTGTTTATTTATTTGCTTGGATTTGTTGTTGCCGTTGTGACGTGAAATTTCCCCGCTGTGGGACTAATAAAGGATTTTTCAATTCAATTCAATTCAATTTATGTTGCGTAAGTACTACAGATCTGGCATTTGAACATTATCAATGTGGTAGAAATCTAAAACAACTGTCCGAGTCTGGTTCTGTTGTAGGTTTAGGGTTAATGACACCAAATATGTAGTACAAAACTAGTACTTCAATCTACAGCTATACTGTAATACTGTAAAATACTGTAAATACTGTAACTTGTTTCACTGAAGAGAAAATCTAAACACAACTGCCTTTTCGTCTTCGATTGCCGTTTTTACTGTAAACGCTGTAATAAGCATAATCACAAAGTAATGTGTGTGTGTGTGTGTGTGTATTCTTATCATGCAATAGGTCTTATTATCAGAAAAGTCTTTTTTTTTACAGTTCAGTATTTTTCCAAATACACAGTACATTCTGCCATTGACATCTTTCAAATCACAAACTGTATGTTTCCTTCTATAAAATGTCAATCCTACCATTTCCTTCACGATTTTTTCCCGTTCATACTTTTATACTTTATTTTTACATTTAAAAGACAATTCTATCATCGCATGCAACATTTGTACACAGGGACAGCGAAGGTTAGGACAGTGAAACACTGTCACACAATAATAAATATAAAAAGATAAAACTTGTGTGAAACACGGTCACTAAATAAAAAATCTTTCAGGTTAGCAATGAAGATTCTTTGTTTATTTTGCTGAGAAGACAAACCAAATTTTAGAAGCCACGTACTGAGTTTTTCCAGTATTTCTTCATCGGTCATCTTTGATTTCTTTCTCTGTCGGTCGGTGTTTCGATACAGAGTGCTGGACGTGTTCTCCGGCTGGACCTGGGACTCCGGAGGGCTTGTGACCTCTTTAGCTGGAGCCGGAGCTGCCGGCGACTCAATAACGGAGCGTGTAAAAATCTACAGACAAAGGATTATGTTATTACATTATATACATGTGATCCAGTCGATGTAGAGCGCTCACAAACACATGAACACAGTACTAACAGATTTTGTGTGCTCAGGCCGCGGCGCGATTATCGGTGGGACCTCATCATCATCCTCTTGCTCCTCATCCTCCTCTTCATCCTCCTCCTCCTCATCTTCCTCTTCAGACACCGGAGGAGCAATGGGGGGCTCAGAAGCGGTCTTTGCACCAGGCTGTGTGCACACACACATAGTTCACAATACAATACTTTTTTTTTATTGAGCTTCCTTGATCGAAGCGCATTGCATTTTAAAAATTGGTCTCCAAAAACTTTGCACCTGGTGGTCACTTCTGCGTTATTATATACTGTCCATCTATTATGGCATGTTAAAATATTTAAAAACGTAAAATACACAAGATGCATTTTTCTACATCCTATTTATGGTTAAAACATATTGTTAATCACAGCCTCATATTTTGTACAAAAGCCAACAATTTAAATGTTTTATCTAAGACTAAAATAACAATCTATTATAGACATCTCAGTAATGGCAAAAAAAAATTAAAGATCTACAACACTTTAAAGCAGTTTAATATGATTCATGTTGTTAGCGTTTTAAAACCTGTCGACATTTTTTCTTAATCACAGACAATTTATCTTATGACCAGCACTTATTTCAATACAACTCTCCATTTATTGACCTTTCTATCGCACTAGTGTAAAAAATATAAAGCTTGGACAAAGCGATGGACAAAAAAAATGATCTACGTATATATGTTTATTACAGGTTCATAATGTTAATGTATACCGTACATTTTTTTTTTAAATATTTTATAAAATATTTTTTGCAACACCCAGTTTCTTAAAAACGTCATTCATTTTTAATTTAAATATTGCTGAGTGAGAGTTGGAAGATTAATCAATAAAACGACTATGATTGTGAATAAAGCACAAATACTGTATACGTGGACATATGAGAAACCACAACATGAAGAACATGTCGCTCGCCCAGCTAGTCACACAAATATTCAGAGTATCTTCTTTCAATTACTTTGGTTTTAATGTACTCAACGCCTGAAGTATGAGGAAGAGCTAGAGTTTCCGGAAGCTTCCAGCACCTGTGCGTATGAAATGGATGACGGACAATAACAAATACGTATTTTCTCTCACATGCATGTAGCACTGCAAGCTAATTCTGTGGACAGCTAGGATGAAGTGCGGGCGAAGCAACTAGCAAAAAAGAGAGGGACTAGTAAACGTTTTGATTCTTCAAAAAAATGTTTAGGCTCTTTAGCAGGGGTGCCCAAACTTTTTGATTCGCGGGCCACATTGGGTTCTAACACTTGACAAAGGGGCCGGACCGGGCTCAGGGGGAAAAAAAATACACATTTTAGAATATACACATTTTTGTATATAATTTAGTATTTAACATTAAATAGTGTTTATTCCTATTTTAAAAAGCTTTTGAAAAAAAGAAAAAAACAGATATAATTCTAAAATGCAAATAAAGTGATTTAACATTTTAACTGCTTTTTAAAATGTGTTCACAAATAAAGCAATAAAAACCTTCATAATGGAACATTAGGAAAATATATACGTATATGATTTTGATTAAATTTTTTACAAGCACGGGTGGGCGTGGCGAAACAAACCGTATTGGTTTGAGATCACATGGTGTGTTCACGCGCTGAACTGAATTTGCGTTAAATTTGTGGTGATTGGATGAGATTGCAAGGTCGCAAATAAATCGCGGGGTTTTGCTGAATTCGCGTGAAGTGGCGCGATCGTTCAATCGCGGAATCCTGGAGGGACTGAGTACTGGCCGCGGGCCGGATTACATTCATTTTATGAATCAAGTCACGGGCCGGTCACAATTTTAAGGGGCCCCCGGCCGAACTTTGGACATGCCTGATCTTTAGTCTTGTTTGTTAGCTTTCTGGCTTATAAAGAAGCTAAAGAGGTGTGTGCTAGCCTATTCGCCAAACTGCAAGCCAAATATCACAGTCAAGAAATGCAAAGTTGGAATTGAGAGGCTAACATAGCATTAGCATTAGCAAGATGTAGCAAAAGCTAACGTAGCAAAAGCCAGAAAGGTGAAACATATCTGGACATTTTGAAGCCTGAATAGCGAAAAGTTAAGTCACAACTGTGAGATGCCAAGCTACAAATTGCTAACTAGATTGATTTGCAAAGAAAGCGAAGGAAATTCCCACGATAGAAAATGTAGTCTCCAGACATCCTGACAACACAACAGTCCAGGCAGCGTTCATTCGCAGCTTTATCGGTCACCACGGCAACAACGCTTGAACATCTCTCAGCTGAGACTTCACACTATGAGAAAACAAGTCAGAAATCTGCGATAAAAGCATTTATTTACTGTATTTAGTGGCGGATTGAGCTACATAATGACTCTTGTAAAACATACAGGTTCACAATCTTGAAAATAAATCAACGCCAAATCAGCGCCAAATAATGTGCTCGTAGAATTTGTGCGGCTCAAAAGCTTTGCCAAATAGTGAGCTGCATTTTTTTGGTGTGTATAAAGTGGAACTTTTACCTTGTCAAATAACGCGCTGCAGGTTCTAAGGCTGAGGGGCGGCCCGGAAGACAGGAGGCGGTTCTGAATGATGATAAGGTGGAGAACGGGAGGATATTTAACACAAAACTCACACGATAATCAAACTACAGATGGAGAGCAGGGGAAGAGTGTGAGAGAGGTGGAGATGGATAAGAATGAAGCTGTGATGTCGCGATGTGGTTGAAGATTGTAAATACAAAATATTGTGCAATGTAGTTTGTTTAACGCCTTATATTGTTTTTAGGGATTTTTGAATATAAGTGTAAGAAAAATGTATAAGTGAGGAATAAATGGCGCGGAACAAATCTCGCCCTACAAATGCACTGAACTTGGACTTGCGTATATAATCATATGGATTAGTATAATGGATTTACATGTATATTGTACAGAAAAGGCAAAAGCTACCATTGTTTTTTCCACTATAATAATCTACTACAGTATATACTATATATTTTCTACTATCTACTTTATAAACTAACTGGCACGTTTAAAAATAAATACATTATGTAATTAAATATATCATTATAAATGTAATTATTATCATTATAATTAGTTATTGGTTATATTTAGTTTATTCTGCTACATTTAATATTATTATTAGTAGTAGTAGTACTCGGTTCCCACCAAGGTGCAGCAAACACAGGTGTAATTAAAAGACACGCCTTCCAGATTTTCAGTAATATTTATACTTCACAATGTGAAGACCACAGCAATGCCACAAATGCATTGTGGGAAAAAAAACTGGATGACGTTAAAAACCCTTTGTGCATAAGGTGGCTGTATACGGCCGTGATCCATACAGGTGGCAGGACGGCTACTGGAATCATGAATCATTGATTCATGAAGATGAACTGGTTAACTGGAAGCTAAGCTGACACTGGGAAGGAAAATGAGAACAAGAAAAGCAACTCACCAGAGTATTGGCTGCGATGTAGCCATGAGCAGATTTATCTGGAATAACAAACGCAGTTGTTATGTGTGTGTGTGTGTGTGTGTGTGTGTGTGTGTGTATGTTCATTTCCTGTTAGTTAGTTAGTTTGTTTGTTTGTAGCTAATGTGCCATTTAAGTGTCTTTAAACTAAATCTATATTTATTCTAACTGATCCGTGTATTTCAGGGGAAACTTGTCAATGCAGAAATGCTACTGCGTTCTCTCCAGGCCTCACCTCCTGACGTAAAGCTCATGTACTTCTGGTTGTTGACCGTCTCTTTGGAGTCGTAGAACTTCAGCACGTCTATTACGGCCTGAGGATTCTTCTTCTGTTCCAGCTTAGTAATATTAGAGGTCTGCAAAAGCCGAGCCCACTGCTCCGGAATCCCCTGTGAGGAAAACACAATCAGCATCTACTGGCTTTGATGTCTTCCTATATAACACACACACACACACATTTCTTTATTACATCCATAATTGTCGATTACATGAAAATGTCACGTGTATGGACTGGTGTACGGACTACAAAAGCCAGGATTCTGTGTGTTGTTTCCTTCCTGGGTTTGCAGTCATGTGCTTCGTTGTTTCCAGTGTCTGTCATTGATGTTGCACCAGCCTGTTTCCTATGGAATCAGATTAGTGCCAAAAATATCGAACGTAAATTTCGAAGAAACAAACGAAAATGCTTCACATTTACGTTCGTTTTTTTATTTTTCTTTACGTTTTCGTTCAAAACTTTTTTTTCCGGTTCAGGTTTTTCGTTGGCTTTTTATTTTTCCCAAGCGGCCCTTCTCTGATTGGATGGTGAGAATGTGATTGACAGCTGCATTCACGGTGAGAATGTGATCGACTGGAAGAGGGGGAGGAGTTTAGCGAGCACTGAAACACATTCATATTCGGAACACCTTCATCGTATTTATAGTATTTGTATTTGTATATATATATATATAGTATTTTTTGTTATACTTTAACAACAACAAAAAAAAGAACGAAATACCTGAAGCGGAAAAAACATTTACATTCGATATTTTTGGCACTAACCTGATTCCACAGTTTCCGAGTTTGTCCCGAGTTTATGTGAGTTTTGTGACCCTACATATACACACACACACATATATATATATATATATATATATATATATATACATTTATATATATATATATATATATATACGTATATATGCTATTTATAGTGCTGTCAAACTGTAATTTTATTAGACTAATTAATCGCACATCCCCAAACAAATAAATCGCAAAAATACGAAAAATTGTATTCTTTTGTAAGTTGTTATAAATAATGTAATTGTGCAAAAAAACATGCATCGAAAAAAAACGAATACTGTTTGAACTTTAGGTTGTAACTTGCTTAGTTCACATTTAAAACCAAGATTCTACCAAAGCTTCATAAAATATTCATCTAGAAAAGCTTGCGTGGATCTAAACAGGCTCCATATGCTGTGGGAATTTAACTCTTGATGCCAATAAATAAAAGACGCCCACAGAGACACATCACAGCCACCACGGGTCATCTTCATCCTCCTCATCATCATCATCATCACAGCCAGCGACACACATGCAAACCGAAACCGCTGAGACGAGATGAACTCACGGTGAACTCTCCCGTCACTGCGTCAAAACC
This sequence comes from Paedocypris sp. Pulau Singkep, assembly GCA_017309775.1. Lineage (NCBI taxonomy): Eukaryota > Metazoa > Chordata > Actinopteri > Cypriniformes > Paedocypris > Paedocypris sp. Pulau Singkep. Next base: position 1,712,477 of record MU204310.1, read on the forward strand.
CACATGGATGGTGTGCTCAAAATCCGAGGGCAGGGATATCTCCGGGCGCTCTTTCTCCTTCTTTTTATTGGCTGCGGAAGGACAAACAGACACCGATCGACTCGTTTACGTCATGCCATTTGCCTTGGTTGACTTTTTCTGGACTGGGTGAGAACAGCAGACACTTACTTTTGTCTCCTCCGGGAAAGATGGACCTGAGGCGGGCTTTCTTGTTCTTCTCTTCTGGAGCCATTGGAAGTGGTTTGGAGCTGTGCACTGAAGAAGGATCGCGGGAGCTACTGTTCATTCTCAAGGGCGGGGCAGGTGGCTTTTCTTCAATATCGACACTATCGGACATCTTTAGCTTCACTCACTACGGCCTGCAAAAAGAGAAACCCAGAGTCTCAGGCAGAGAAGAAAACGAGATAATGAAGCATCTTTAGCTTTACTCACAATGACCTGACAAAAAGAGATACTCAGAGTCTCAGGCTGAGAAGAAAATTAGATATTGAAGCATCTTTAGCTTTACTCACTATGGCCTGCAAAAAGAGATACTCAGAGTCTCAGGCTGAGAAGAAAACGAGATAAAGAGGTATTTTTAGCTTCACTCACTACAGCCTGAAAAAAGAGAAACCCAGAGTCTCAGGCTGAGAAGAAAACGAGATAATGAAGCATCTTTGGCTTTACTCACTATGACCTGACAAAAAAAGAAACCCAGAGTCTCAGGCAGAGAAAGAAACAAGGCAACTTTATTTTCACTCACTACTACAGCCTGACAAAAAGAGATACTCAGAGTCTCAGGCAGAGAAGAAAACGAGATAAAGAGGTATTTTTAGCTTCTCTTACTACGGCCTGAAAAAAGAGAAACCCAGAGTCTCAGGCTCTGAAAGAAATTAGATTGTGAGACATATTTAGCTTCACTCACTATGACCTACAAAATGGGAATTCTAGAAGTCTCAGACAGAGAAAGTAACGAGAATATTAGACATGAATATTAGAGCTTCACTCACTACAACCTACAAAAAGGGAAATATCCTGACATTATTTTTGTTACTATTAAAAAATATACAACGATTTCAACAAAGAAAAAAAATGGTTATTACTTAGTTATACTGCTTACACACACAAACTGACTGTCTGATTGAACATTCGCAGAAAAAAACGACGTAAAGGTGCTGAAAAGTGCGGAGGTTCCCCGAACTGTACGTCACGTCACACAGTCACATGCAAACAGACGCGTGTACAGTCTCATGTTTGTGGACAAATCAATAATAATTAGCCTGTGACCCAGAGGAAGACATGGATTTTTGGATGATGGTGAGAGCATATTTACATCAGGAGTGACGCGAGTGTGTACAGTAACATCCATCCATCCATCCATCCACTCATCATGCATCCCTCAATGGTTTATCTGCTCATATTGCCATCCATCCATCTTTCTATACACCCGTCCATCATTCTGTCATCTATAGAGCCATCTGTCTATCTAACTGCCCACTCATCACTCTCCTATATTATCATCTATCCATCATGCCATTTGTCATTCTGTCTATCTTTCCAACCTCCTACAATACATCTTTCAATTCATCCAGTCACTCATCTGTTCACCTGTCCATCTGTCCGAGCAAGCAAACAAGCAACTATCCATCCATCCATCAATCCATTGTACTATTTGTCAATCCATTCCCTATGTATCTTTCCAACATCCATCCATATATTCATCTGTCTATCTTTCAATTCATCCAGTCACTCATCTGTTTACCTGTCCATCGGTCCAACTAACTAACCAACCAACAATCAGGTCATCCCTCCATCCATAATCCCATTTTTCATTCCATTCACTCATCTGTCTACTTATCGTTCCAACATCCATCCACCCATCCATCTATCCACCTACACGTATATATTTCAATTCATCCAGTCACTTATCTGTTTTACTTGTCCATCGCTTCAACCAACCAACCAACAAACCATCCACATCATTCATCATCCATCCATCCAACAGTAATTTGTTCAGTCATCTGTTTATCTGTCCATCCAATTGTCTATCCACGAGTCGCTCGGCTACATTATCATCTTTCCATCTCTCATCTATTCAGCCATCCGTTTGCCCATTCAAACGATTTATCATCTCGCATCTATCCATCTCGCATCTGAGAAAAAGAGTAGGTCCGAATGCTAAACCCTATTTAAATGAAATCAAATCCAACTGTATTTTTCACATACAGACATGCAGTGAAAGGCTGAACACGAACCATTCAGCATGTTACACGTTCATTAATGTTTTACCGAGCGCGAACAAGAGAACAAGCGTTGTGTAGAGATATTTGCATGAGGCCGTGACCTGCGTGTTAATCTCACGCACAACGTCTGCTGAAGCGTTCTGAGACGCGCCGTCCGATGCAAAGTTTGCTTTTCCATGTTACCGTTTACTCTGTCGATTGTTTACTCTGTTTATTGTTTACTGTTAATATGTCTATTTGAAACATATTTTGTATTTTGGAAACGTTTGCTCTAATTTAACATTTGACATGTCTAACATTTTTTACATTTC
>MU204310.1:1715109-1765290 GCA_017309775.1 Paedocypris sp. Pulau Singkep
CTACCCTACCCTACCCTACCCTACCCTACCCTACCCTACCCTACCCTACCCTACCCTACCCTACCCTACCCTACCCTACCCTACCCTACCCTACCCTACCCTACCCTACCCTACCCTACCCTACCCTACCCTACCCTACCCTACCCTACCCTACCCTGCAATCCTCTGCTAAATCGATTGAAACGTATATCAATGTATTTAATGACTTGGACTCCAATGGTTTTTCTATAGATTTAAGGCTTTTTAAAATGTTGAGCTTTTTAGACTAATGATAATATACGGCATCTAAAAGGTGTAATACAGGAACCCAGACTGGCACGATTAAAGGGGAAGTGCTGGTTTCCGGATACTTCCGCGTGATAGTCGTGGATCTGGCTTTTCCAGCCCAACCAGAACCAAAGAATCACAAACCCAAACAAACACTCTCATTCACAAACAATCAACCGAGAGGAAACACTTCTTTTGACCGTACAACGCAGTGAAGAAGCCAAAACTAAAAGAAGTTCAAGCAATAAATAAATATCGTTCCTGCTGATTTCACAGTAAATGTTCAATGTCGATTTGGAAGTCCCGAGTTTGTCTTAAATGCAGAACAATACAGTACTGTACAATAGAGAGATTCTATTACAAACAGAAGCATACAGTACTTTCATTCACAATGTATTTTTGACACACGGAGCTGTTAGTAGAAACAAATAAGCCACGAGCATTTACAATATTAACATTTTTTTACATGTAAATACATTACAATTTCAATAATACAGTTACTTCGAGTGGTGAGGTACAATATTACACATTTTATGTATTATTACAAGTTTTTATGTCTTCTTTTGTCAATGTTCAGGAAGTTAATACTTTTGTATTTCTTATAAGTGTTTTATTTTCGAAGATTGACTTCTGAAGTGTGAATCCTGCTTGAAAGAATGTGCTGTGAAAACTAGTATAATAATATATACTGTATTAATACATGTATATTTATGTATAAAATGTAAAAATGTATACACACATTGTTACAACTCGAACCGTTGAAGTCGTCATCATCATCATCATCAATTCTTCATCATTATTGTATATACTGTATCTACATGTGTATATATATTTATAATAATAATAATAATAATTGAACCTTTGTTAGTCCCTCAATGGGGAAATTTTTTCTCTGCATTTAACCCATCCGATCAGACACGAACTCGGAGCAGTGGGCAGCCACACAGTGGGGCGCCCGGGGGGCATGTGGGGTATATGTAGATGTACAGTATATATAAATGTGTTTATGCGTCTGTGTGTATATAATGCTGTATATTTTATTACATATCAAATATACGTAGACATAAAAACATATATACTGTATAAATGCATTGACACACAAATTCTATGCATATCTGCGTGCATATACTGTATATACTGTACACACATATACATAACATATAATAAATATATACAGTATATACATTGTTGTGTAAATCATGCAGTGCCATTTACAGCCTGAGTAAATCAGTCCGGAATCAGTGTAAAGTTTCACATGCATAACTCCTTTATTACCGTAAAAATAAGCATTTTCTGTTAGTGAAGAGTGTTCGAGTGTCCCAGAGCACTGAATGATTCTTTTTTTAATCCAAACTTATTGGACGAAAGTAAGCGAAGGCCATCTGTTTGTCTGCTTGTCTTTTTCTCTTCAGTGGTGCGGCGCTCGGGCCTGAGCTAGTGGCCTAAATCTGTGGCCGGGTCCATATGGAGCATCCGGACATCTCTGTCAGGAGGGTCAGACGTGGCTGCGCTGGTGCTTCCTTATCCTTCATGGCAGCATTAAAACTCTGACCTATTTCGAGCTCGGCACTGAGCCGTGATGGAGAAACCCGCACTGGACCCTCATCCTTCCCATTAATGCCTGTGTGTGTGAGTGATGCACGGCTCCACGGCCCAGATCTTACACCAGCTCTGCTATAAGTTAACTAATACTACTAAACAATGCTCAAAATGCGTGTTTGTATATACATATACATAGTATCTAAGACACCATATAATTTACTGTATATATATAGTAATACTGTATAGTATACTGTGTGTGTGTGTGTGTGTGTGTGTGTGTGTGTGTGTGTGTATATATACATGTTTTTTTTTTCCTGGCCACTGTTGCATATGTGCTTGCTCACTGGTCTTTGTCTTTGTCATAATCACAGCCATTTACTTAAACACCAACAATCCAGACGATCAAATGAAAAAAAAGCAACAATTCCCTTACATATTTACACGTGCGCTTTGTTTTTATTATTATTATTATTATTATTATTATTATTATTATTATTATTATTATTATTATTATTATTATTATTATTATTATTATTATTATATATCTATATAGTACACAATATATACTTATTTTATTGGCCGTGATTTTATTTTACATTTTATTATTCTGGTATCAAACATTGTCTATGGTTATTTCATGTCCTTGTTGTACAGCACTTTGGTCGACCTTGGTTGTTTTTAAGTGCTATATAAATAAAGATGATTTTATTTTGATTTGATTTTTGATTTTCTGTAGTAATTATTAATGATGTAATAATTACTTATTGAGATTATCTTTAAAAGATTTACTTAAAAGATTATCTTTATGTAATTTAATACAAAAACCCTAAAAAATATGCAGTTTGCAAAGTGTCAATATACATATTATAATATACAAAAGTCTAATAAGTTTAAAAAGTGCCTGTAATAGTTTCCAAATATTAATTCATACTTGACAATCCTATTTAATTCATTACTTGAACACACACACACACACACACACACACACACTATTTCGTTGAATACAGTATATACAGAAATGTTTAATATTGCAGGTAAACCTGGTAAAGCTTTGATATTCTGCTGTGAAAAAGAATTCAACTGTATTGGAATTTTTCCCACTTTACTTTTCCTAGGCTATGTAAATGATGTCAGTTCTAATAATAGCTATTATTTGCCATGTAAATGTTGCGGGCTGCGCTGCATTATGAGTGTTTTATGATGTACGTATCATCTGTGTGTTTCTGTCACAGACTGCTACAGTAATGTGAGATCATCTTCCATGTTAAACAGATCTTAATAAACACACAATAAAAAAAACATTTGCATGAAGACGTTTCATACCTGTGAAATATAAAAAGCAGATGCATTTTCTGCAGAACAAGGGTTGATGGTGATAAATGTGCAGCCTGGAGCTTCTCACCATTACAACATCTCAGACGCCATTAACTTTTTCCCTGAAGGTCAGTCAGGAAGCTGCTCGGGAAACTAGATAACACCCTGTCTGTCTGTTTATCACCCTCTGTCTGTCTGTCTGTCTCCGTCGGTCTGTCTGTCTGTCTGTCTTTCAACTTCTGTCTTACTGTCTATCACCCTCTGTCTGTCTGTCTGTCTGTCTGTCTATCAACCTCTCTGTCTGTTTGTTTTTCTGTCTATCTATCTGTCTATCACCCTCTGTCTGTCTGTCTGTCTGTCTGTCTGTCTGTCTGTCTGTCAGTCTGTCTATCACCCTTTGTCTGTTTGTTTGTTTGTCTGTCTGTCTATCTATCAATTTTAGAGATAGTTTATCACCCTCTGTCTGTCTTACTGTCTATCACCCTCTGTCTGTCTATCACCCTCTGTCTGTCTATCACCTTCTGTCTGTTTATCACCCTCTGTCTGTCTTACTGTTTATCACCCTCTGTCTGTCTGTCTGTCTGTCTGTCTATCCCCCTCTGTCTGTCTTTCAACTTCTGTCTTACTGTCTATCACCCACTGTTTGTCTGTCTGTCTGTCTGTCTGTCTGTCAATCAAGCTCTGACCTTCAGTAAATCTATCGATCAATTTCTATCTGTCAGTCTATATGTCTGTGTATCAAAGGCTGTTTGTCTGTCATATACGAAGGTTTATTAATCTCTGTCTGTTTGACAAACTCCTGTTTTCCTCTATATCTAACAGCGTCTGTGAGTGTGTGTGTGTGTGTGTGTGTGTGTGTGTGTGTGTGTGTGTGCGTGGGTGAGTGAGACCCCCTGCTGAGACGACTGTAATACTGGAAAACACTGCAGCAGTAAATGGGTCTGAATCTGCCTAAGGCTGATGAAAACCTTCCTGGATAAAGAGGACGCACACCAACGCTCAGCCAGATAAAGCCACGACCAAAAACTCCTCAAAGCCAAAGCATATGATCTCACCGGCTCATGCAGACGGAACCTGATCTTTCACTAACCCCGTTTAAGCCCGGCTACTATCGCTCATCTCACCCCAAACTAATCTACAGACAAATGCACACAAATGACGTCAGAATTCACTCAGAACTGCTTTTAAAATCTTTGAAATTATATTATATTGGGTATTTTTGGTCATATACTGTATGTATATGTGTGTGTGTGTGTGTGTGTGCGTGCGTGCGTGCGTGCGTAATGCGCTACTACTAATAATACGATTAAATATGATACAAAGATATTTGATAATGTATTGCAATACACATTTAAAACAGCAGAGGCACTAGATGGGTGCGCTGAGCCTTATTTGTAGCTTACTGGGGACATGCTCCGCCTTTCTCTTGACTCCGCCTCTGTATTTTTCTGAATTGTATATTCTATGGATGAATAACACGGATGAATTGTACATTCTGTTCACACAAATACCGACTCCGCAACCTGCTAGCTTGGTGTTCAATTTCATAAAACCCAATTCTTCAAATTTTCAAATTAACACAATACAAATTTTCAGCTTAACGACAGCTACAAAGTCAGCAATTGATTCAGACAACAGAAAGAAAGAAAAAAACTGAATACAAAAGAAAATCAATACACCATAACAAACAGAGAATGTGGGGGTGTGAAGGTCTCCCCACGCTTCAGCAGATGGCTCTCAATCCGCTATTCTAATCCAGTATAGCAAGACAAGCAGACACTAAATGCCCCGGCGTGAGCACAGAGGTGAGGGTTAGAGATGGATCAGCTCATGTTGACATGGATGCCTGTGTGCTGCTGTGTAATTCCTCTGGAAGTCCATTGGTCAACGCCTGGGTTTACGCCTGGTTTCGCTTTGGTCCCTTCAACATGTGTGGAAACAATATTACGGACAGAATTTGTCAATTGCACTACCATGTCAATACCACCGTGTCGTAGACCCGCCCACTGAGGCTGATTGGCCGACTGGTGAATACAAATGCGATGGTAAAGTGTTCCAAGCTCCAAGACTGACAAAATGTAAACGTCCAAAGTTTTTTTAATTTGTGATCAAATTTTAGAGTGAACGCTTGCAAATTTTGCTCTGAAAATTGTTTCCCCAAAAAAAAAAAAGAGATGCTAAAAGCATGTTTGGTTTTTAAACATGTAATATTTATGTACACACGTCATTTACACAAGTAAAGGTTTAATTACATTTTAGATACCTTGCAGAAACAGTGACGTGAACAGTGACGAAAGGAATTCTAATGCGTTTGTAGAATATGTTTTTTTTTTTAGCAAATTTGCCTATTAATCCATTGAATTCCACTGAAGATTTAAAGATAGAAGTAAAATGCAGGACAACAATTCCAATTTAGAACATTCACAATTTACCACATAAAGTGATTGATGACTCGGTTACTACAACTGCTCCTCCTCTACATGTTTCTTATAATACTATTATTTCTTAATGATACTATATGTTTCTTAACTCCTTTCGTGACCTTCCATACTTTTCGCACCTTTGCAAATTAAACAAAAATGCACTTTGATGTAAAATAACCATCTTTGCCTATTAAATAATCATCAACTGTATATAACTTGAAAACAAAAAAAAAACTATTTTAAAAAACCATAAACACTAAAATCGAAAGGGAATGGGAACAGAACCTTGTGGTGCTCCTTTTAAAAACGCGGACACTGTAATAAATTCACACTATTAGAACTACTACTGTAATTAATAATTAGAAAACTAGGAAGACTACATCAGCTAACACAAGTACAAAAAAGTGGCCATTAAAAAATCCAAAAGGGGATAAAAAACATTTAATCTTATTTCTGTCACACGTCACACATACTGTACACATGACAATGCTGCTGATTATGCACTTACACTGTTATTGATCCGGAAGTTGGGATAATTCTGTTCCCAACATTTTTTGGGTTTGACCAAATGGCAAATTTCAATATTCTCTCCATAAAGCACTAGTCTCCAGGTTGTGAAGGAATCGTCAGAACTGGTCAATAGGTACGGACCTAGAACCAAGGATTTTTCAAAACTAGAATTAAAACCAATCCATCATATATTTAAACAAAACCTATTGTATCAGAGCTGTTCTGAAATTCCCAGTCTCTCACTGACCAACTCACAACAGCAATGTGTGTGTTCATCTACTCGGTGAATCAAGAAATAAATAATCCAATGAAACGTTAAAAAAAGCGAATACCACCGGCAAATATCACCATATGCACTTAATTGAATCCTTTTGTGAGGTGGAAGCAAATATAGGATGCTGAGATGAAAAATAAAAAAAATTGCCCTTGTAAAATAAAAAAAAATTATTCGAGTGGCTTAAGATTTCTCGTAGTATTAACGTGACAATTACAGTGCTCTCACAATCAGACACTTCCACGTTCACACAACCTCAAACTCTCAAGAGTCTACCAATCTAAAACAAAGTCTGAATAAGTTGCTCGGTGATTATTAACGCAAACGTGCTGATGAGAGACGATGAAAAACGCACAGAGAAATCAATACTGGGAACGAAGCGTTTCATCTGAGGCCCACAGTGAGTCTTTAAGCCAGATGAAAGGCGGAGGAGTGTGTGATGCCGTGCGCTGACAGTGAAGGATGGATTAAGGCCCCGGGGCAAGCGGACCCTTCAGGGGCCTTGAACTGAAAGACCCGGAGCACAACAATTCAAGTCAGGAGCTGTGTATGTTAAACTGACACCAACGTCTGTCCACCTTCAAATACGTGTCTGAGGCTTCTCCTCTTCTCGTTTAGAACACATTTACATTGATGTATATTTCATCAGTCACCTGGACAATGCTCTTTCAAATCACAATTTGTAAAAAAAAAAAAAAAACAATCAGGATGTCAAATGACAAAATAAAAGACTCTTGCTTTACATCTTGTAGAAAGGAAACAATGATAAGATTAATATCAATGATGGTGTGTGACGGGACCCAAAGCAGCTTGTGATTATTTACTGATTTGCTATAGAAGACGAATAATTGAATGGATTGACAGATCTTCGAAAAACCTGACAAATAACCAAAAGACAGACAAATGAACAGCGGGATTATTGTTTAGTTAGTTAGTGGAATATAAAAAATATTAGTTGTAGTTGTAATGTAGTTGTGTAGACAGATCAATGTGTATAGACAGATGCATGAATAGGTGGACAAAAGTGTGTGAATGGATAAGCACAATAAATCAGACAGACAGACAGACAGATCAACCTTCGTAAAATACAGATATTGCTAATAGTCCTTTGGTGGGAAAATGTTCGGTTCCGCTTTACTCAAAGAAACATGGACACATATACACACAGCACTAACACACCGTCTCCACAATACACACACGTTCCACAGTCAAATCCCAATAATGCCGACCATCCCAATTAGGGAGACGTCAGTGAACTGCTCAGAAATTCTGTATGTACAATTTTTCCACAAGGAATGAATGATGGACCCAACTTGCACTATTGGTGTGTGCGTGTGTGTGTGTGTGTGTGTGTGTGTGTGTGTGTGTGCGTGTGTGTGTGTGTGTGTGTGTGTGTGTGTGTGTGTGTGTGTGGCCTCTTGTGCATCTTAGCAGGCTTGAAAAAAAAAAACCAGAATATGTATAATAGTTTAAAACTAAATTAATCCTAGAGAGAAAAGGCCCAGACACACAAGCAGTCAAACCAAAATCCACGTGCAGGCAAAAGTGACATCGATCTGTCTGCACATGCATCCATCCTTCAATCCATCCATCCTTCCCTCTTTCTCTCCAGCCGTAGCACCAGTGGGACAACGACCGAATTCACTAGTGATCCTGGAAAAACTGACAGGCTGGGAATCTCTCCGGTGGATGGAAGAGCATGGCTTTCCTCACTTGAGCATCATCGACAGAGATGCGATTCGAGGATCCGCCGCTGACCCAGAATGCATCACCTTCACACAACGCATCAACACCGCTGCTTTTTCTTTCTCTTTCTCTTTCCTGTCAGCCTCCTTATCCTCTCATCCAAGGAACGGGTCAAGGAAAACCGCTAGACCCCCTCCTCCATCCCTCCCTCCCTCCCTCCCTCCATCACACATCCATTTTCCAGCCATCGCAGATGAAAAAAACAAAAAGAGCCCATGAGAAGCGATTCACCTGAAACATGTCTTGACATCCCGTGTTTGTATCCGTGGAAGCTTCCTTGAGTTGTCCTCGAACAACCTCCGCCGCATATAATCCAGAAGCCTAGCAAACACACGGGCTTTCCATTCTGTGCTCGGAACCGGTTCTTGACCCCCAAGCCTGGACTCTCTGCCTGCTGCCTGCCTCACTGCCTGCCTACTGTTCCCTAGCCGGTGATGTCACAAAGCTCTCGCACTCCCATTGGCCGAGAGCCTGCATGGTAATGAAGGCAGCTGCCAGAAGAGAGGGGGAGGGCGAGAGCCAGATAAACTGGATCTGATGTTTCACAGATACACACGCCACTGAGGGAACTATCTGCAAGATCTGTGCGGAAATATGTTTGTTCTTTATTATAAAGATTCTAAACTAACAACTGCTACTGTGACGCGTTTGTGTGCAGGTCATATTTTAGGACTACCTTTGTGTACATGCAAAGCATATACAGTGAGTGTATATGTATGTGTAAATGTATGTGTATATATTTATACTTTCTTTTTTCTAACTTTTTATTTCAAAGTAATGTTTGTAAATTAAGGGTTGTTTTCGAGAGCTTGAAACTAAAAAGAATTTCTTTATTAAGGGGATTAATAAAGAATTTCTGATTCAGATTCTGATAATACATCTAAACTACTGCATATAGAAAGACAGAGACAGATATACATACAATATATATATATATATATATATATATATATATATATATATATATATATAAAACAAGGCATAGACAGACAGACAAATAGATAGACAGACAGACAGACATGTGGGTAGACAAATAGATAGATGGATGGATGGAAGGATGGATGGATGGATAGATAGATAGATAGATAGATAGATAGATAGATAGATAGATAGATAGATAGATAGATAGATAGATAGATTGACTGATTGATTGATTGATTGATGAATCGACAGACAGATAGTTTCAGAATCAGAATCAGAAACTTTATTGGCCAAGTTGCGATTTACAACAAGGAATTGAGTTTGGTCTCACTCCGACGTTTTCCTCTTTAACATTTATTAGAATAAATATATAAATATAAGAAAAAAACAAAATATCAATAGATGTGTGATTGCATATCTAAGTATGAAAATGTCTGATAAATCTGTCTGTTTTGAAAAAGTAGACTAAGGGTGTACCAAAAAAACCCCCACAACATTTAGATGACATCAATTCTTCCTGTCATGTATATTAGCGTGAGCTTTACCTTTAAGAGTTACTGAGCAGTGCGCCTGGTCCTTATTTTCTTGCAGGCAGGAACACCAAACAAAGTCTTGCTGCAACCTGCCCTAATTTGCCTATGATGTCATCTTTTTCCCTTTCGCTCACACTCCATTGGCTGATGGCTGCAGCAGCTGCCGTCTTGAGGCGGAGCCCCGTGTCTTCTGTGCTTGGAATCAGAATGGCACTGGTTGTCCTGACAACTCCGCGGTCCGGGGGGACAACAGGCCTGATATGTGATGCTGTGAAGATCTGTGAAGTGTACAAGATGTTGGACGCCGGAAAAAATAATGATAATCACCAACAACTTTTTAACTACATTATGTCAATTAAGAAAGCTCTGAAATGAGCAGCAATTGAGTTAGAAGGTTGGAGTAATCGCTCAGAGTCTTTGTAACGAGTTTCTGTGTAAATTAAAAAAGAGATAAACATGAAGCGTGAAGCGAAAGATCATCTCATACTATCACAATCCTGCCTAATAATGACTTTGGACTTTGCGACCCTCATTTCAATTAGTTTATGCAAAGCAACACTGCAACACTATTTGTTTTGTGACAAAATGAATGTTTATGTGCAAAAAAATATTATACAACTTTATCTATACATCTGGATGTTTTTTTTTCTTTCTTATTCAACTGTAAAAAACATACTTTGCACAATTTAAACATATGTTACTACTACATTCTTGAGTCTACGAATCTTACACTTGTTTGTAAGATGTTTTTTTTATTGCTGTTAGTTCATTTCTATTTCCCGGCCATGAGATCTTAGGTCGTGTTATCTCAAATCCAGGCGTTTAACATCAAGGCATTTGCAGATAAAATACTTTTTTTTGATATGCCAAAGTAAATAGTTCCACGCTTTGTTGGGAAAATATATGCTGTATAGACCCTTGCATTTGTAGTTTTTCAATCATCAATCACGTAACATTATTTAGTTTCAATATTTAGTAAAACTAAACGTTTTAATTTTAAAAATGATAAGACTTCTACTTCACACTATTACATTATAATATGATCACTGCAAACCATTAATTTAAATGACAACACTGGGAAATTATTTCAAAAACCTTAAAGTATGATGAAATAACTTAGCATTTCCTTAGCAAACATGCTAACACCTCTGCACCACTGATGCAAATGTTCTACGTCACTTAAGAAGTTAAGAAGTATTTTGTCGACATTGAAAATTCTTTACCATCAGTATTCACGCCAATAGCTAAGACAACATGCTAACAAGACAATCTAAAGAGAGCAGCATGCTAGCTTGCTAGTGGAGGCGGATGGCGTGGAACTACGGTATTTAAAATATTGCATTTACATCACATGTATTAATATCCTAAGCAGCTGGCCTTGTGTGGTAGTTAATTCAATCCATCGGCCATTTGTATTTCTTGTCAATCAAACCTATGATCTGGTGGTTCAAACAGAATGCATCAGATAGGATAATTGTTGAGGCTACGGGTTTGACGTGATGCTCTATTGGTACTAATGGGCCCAAAGTGTTACACCCCCACACCATTACACCACCACCAGCCTGAACTGTACACAAAGATGAATCCATGTTTTCATGATGTAGACACCACGTTCTCACCTACCTTCTGAATGTTCAGACTCATCAGACCAGACTATGTCTTCCCAATCTTCTATTGTTCATTTTTGGAGAGTCTGTATGTATTATAATCCCAGTTTCCTGTTCTTAGCTGACAGGAGAGGCCCCCAGTGTGGTCTTCTGCTGCTGTAGCTCTGTGTTCAGAGAAGCTCTTCTGCAGACCTCACGTGCTTATTTGAGTTACTATTGCCTTTCTATTAGCGTCTCTTCTATGCTGCTCACTGGATATTTTCTCTTTTAATGAAAACTGTCTGTGCTCTAGAGATGGCTGTGCCAGGAAAAGGGAAAATCCCAGTAGATCAGCAGTTTCTGAAATACTCAGACCAGCCCGTCTGCCACCATCTACATGCAATGTCACTTACGTCCTCATTCTGATGCAATTTAAACTGCAGCTGATCGTCTTGGTCGTCTACACGCCTTAATGCATTTAGTTACTGCCTTGTGATTGGCTGATTAGAAATGTGCGTTAACTATAGCAGTTGAACAGGTGAAGCTAAGAATGTGGTTTTATATATATATATATATATATATATATATATATATATATATATATATATATATATATACTTTACCACTACAACTACTATGTATATTATGGTGTGGAACCATACAATACTGTAATTACTGTAACCACATCTCTAGTTACCACGTATGTGTACATCAGAATAGAATAGAATAGAATAGAATAGAATAGAATAGAATAGAATGCCTTTATTGTCATTGCGACACAAGGTTACAACAAAATTAGGATTACTACTTCGTTTTGTTCAATATAGGAAAACACACACAAAATAGAAATGTAAAAAATGTGCATTGCACAAAATAGAAATGTAAAAAATGTGCATTGTGTAAGATAAAATATAAACAATATATGTAGTATAAAGTATATAAAATATAAAATTAGAGCAAACGTTTCCAAAATACAAAGTATGTTTCAAATAGACATATTAACAGCAAAGCAATAAGCACATGAATAAGCAAAGCAATGAGTAATATTAGAAAGATTCAATCAGTTTGTTTGTCCGAAAAAGCGTTTTGTGAAAAATCAGCCGAGGATCCGACACCGAACGTCCTGACAGTAACGAACGCTGACACCATTTTGAACAGTTCTGTAGCACCTAAGACTTGCTAAGCACCCTGGGACATCCCCTTTCCTTTCCTTTACCCTCCTCTTCCTCGCACACTCCTCTCCACGTCCCCTCGGTGCGGCAACGCGGCCATGAATCAGGGTTAGTTGCCATGGCGACCCCTCCTCTCCTGTGACCGCCCACCTAGTGCCCGTGCTAGCTGGAGATTTCCAATCGCAGTGTGACGCCGTCGCAGCCATAAAGTCTTTGCAGAAATGACACGAAGCAGTAAATCTATATGTGTTGTGTGTGTATGACAGTGTTCGTCCTTCACGGCTGCTTAGAGGACACAGGCACAGGTGGCTGGAGGACATCGGTGTCAGAAGCTCAAGTGTTTGTGCTGACCACACAGATTCATCTAACTGTTAAACGAGCTGACGTTTTATTAATAGATAATAATAATAATAATAATAATAATAATAATTAATGTTATGTTTATGAATTATTCTGATTTATGAATTATTTATGTTTTATGTGAGCGAGAGAGTGAGTTTGTCAATATTGCCACTAGGGGCAGCGTCCTAATAGTTTTCTGCATTTAATCATCCAGTGATGATGTCACACACACAATCCTGGAGTAGTGGGCAGCCTTGTTTAATTTGTTTATATAACATTGTTGATGTCGAGAACACATTGCAAAGCGTATTTTTTGCATCGGTTAGTGAGCACAATATATGACAAATAAGGAGAAAAATGGATTTGGGATTTGAAACTGGAACTCACTGAAGTTACCCAGTCAGCAAAACGTGATCCTCGTAGCACCAAAAGGTTGTGGGTTTGAGTCTCAGGTAAACATGAAGGCATCATCAGTTTAAGTCACATTAGATTAAAGGCAACGCAACGGCTCCAGTAATGTTTCATTGCGTGTAATGTAATTCTCACTCCGCCAGAGAGGTTTTGTTTTCCTAGCCACTGTTGCGATCTAGCTTGCTCTTCTGCTCACAGCCCAAAGTCTGAACACCAATGAACAAAGTTTTTTTTTCCTTTTTAAAGACTCTGTTTTCCTGATTCCGCATGGCGGCTTTGTGTTGGTCTGGGACTGAGAAAAGCGCTATATAAATAAACGTGAACTTAAAATTGCATAATTTGTAAAACGCATATGAATGTTTTTTAGATAATCCGTGTCCTGCTCGGCGAATGTGTGCCACCAATCCCGAATGTGTCCCGCCTTAGCACTAGAGTTGCGGAGATTAGGTTCCGGCTCCTCGTGACCCAGAAATGGAGTAAGAGGTAAAGAAAGGATGGATGTACCACAAATGTAAAGATAAAGCTGCAGACACCTCAAAGTCCACACTTGTAATCAAGTATCTTTCGTTTAATTATGACGATTATGACTAAACAATTGGACCATGATGTAACAAAAAATGATACACAATTCTACATTTAATTAATTGTTGGTAATAAACATGTTTAAACGGCACAAGAGACTTCAGTACTTCCGTATGGCCTGGTTTTCTTTATTTTACCGGTTCTTGAGGGCAAGAGTGACGATTGTGTGTTGTGTTGATCTCACAATTAACTGAAAGTTTAATTAAATTCAAGTTCGGTGATAACTTTCAAAAATAACAGGTTCCACCTAAACCATGAAAGCTGTGCAGACTGAGTAGTGTTGTACTGCTATCTGCTTTATCTTTAGTTGTTATCAGACGTATGAGCAAAGGCTGGTGACTAATAAACAGAGAGGAGAGAAAAAAAGCCCGGCTCCATCAGATGCCACCCTGGGGTGACGCGGCGTGCCATAGTGCATTCGCCATGAATTATTACCACGCGCGGCACGGTACCCGAATACTGGCCAAACACGCTCCGTTCATATCTCAGCAGAGCTTTCGGGACGTTAAATGTTAAGATGCATTACACAAATGCTCTGATTAGATGTGATGTGACATCCAGGGGTGTAAGGTACTTGAGTAAATGTACTTGGTTACTTTACTTAAGTATGTTTTTAAAAATAGTATAAAAAATGAAAGCAACTTTTACTCTCTACTCCACTGCATTTGTGAGCACTGATAAGCCGGAATCGATTTATACCGCGGTTAATTTCTTGAGTGGACGAGGTGAATATCGCCATCTTTAGGCTGCTGAAGGTAATGGAGGCTATTTGTGAATTAGAAAGCACAAGAACGCGAATTAGGGGTGTAAAAATGTGTTTTACCAATGTTATTATATAATATATAACATTATATAATACATATAATATAAAATTTATTAATCAGATTAATCATTTTATTTTATATGTACTTGCAAATGTAAGTGATTGAGACTGAGTTTTTGTTCTTTTTATCTACTTTGTTCTACTTATATCTACTCTGTAATTCTGTTTCTGTCTTGGAAAACAATAGTTTGTTTTCACATTTCTTTTTTTTTTGGGCCTATATTAAGCACAAATAAAAATACTGCTTAATACTTAAGTTCTTATAAAATTGGATACTTTGCTACTTTGACTCAAGTCATTGGTGGCTTGTTACTTGTATTGGAGTAAGTTTTACAGTAAGTATCCGTACTTTTACTCAAGTATGGCTGTCCGGTACTACACACTCCTGGTGACATCACGCAATCCTTTTCTGTTATATTTCAAATGCTTGTTTTTAGAATTTATCAAAGAAAGCACAATTTGTATTTATGGATGAAAAATGCACACGTTTGATCCCGGATCGCATTCATTACCATGGCCTTTGAGAATATGAAATCATTAAAAGTGAATTAAGACAGTAAATATAGGACCTGTGAGTTTCACCCATCTATATGTTTTATACCACTTGCTCCATTTCTGGATCACTGGGAGCTGGTGGAAACCTCAGCAACTCTGGGCCTGAGGTGGGATACACACAAGTGGTGGCCAACCAATCACAGAGCAGAACACACAGACACACATATTCACACACAACTACAATCAATACTCAAAAGCCAATTCACCTGAAACCTTATTATTATGTACATTCTACTCCTGACATTTCAAAAACAGCTTCTGAAATACGACTTTTCATCATTAGTGATGAAAGTACGACTAGTCATCATATTTTCCACTCTACACGTTACACATTAACGCTTTGTAGCGCGCATATATGGTTCTTTAATGTGGTTGCATTATCATAAAAAGCATTATTTTTCATTGTAATTACATACGGTAGCATAATAATAAAACGATTTAGTCCTATACCGTTAAAAAAAATGTCATTTTTATCACTTTCCTTGCATTACTTTACTTTTACGCTTCAAGTAGTTATCAAGCCAGTACTTTTACTTGAGTAAAAAGGCCGAGTGGACTTTCACTTTTAATCCAAGTCTTTTTTTAACTACAATTTATACTTCTACTCGTGTGATGAATGTGACTACTTTTAGCAGCACTGCCGGAGACCCGAGAGGAAACCCACGCAAGCACGAGGCAAACATGCAAACTCCACACAGAAAGACCAGACCAGACTCTAACCAGACTCTAATTACCATAAAATTATATTAAAAATTAATAACATTTATAAAACAATACCAGAGACTAAAAAGCCGATTGCTCATACAGGGTTGAACGCCAGAGAGAAAAGATGGGTTTTCAGTTTTGATTTAAATGTTCCACCGCTCCCCCCTCACAACTGTCATTATTAATCACCACTCGACCTGGCCCACATCGGTCCAGTCAGGCCACACCCATCTCAGGGGGTCCCGGGCCCCTGACAGCTGTCCCTTTTGTACGCGCCACGAGCGGCGTCCCGGTGTGATCTCGGCCAGTGGAGTAACTAAACACCAAAAACACCATGTTCTGGTGTTATCATCAGGGGTGTGAAGAGTACCGGACAGCCATACTTGAGTAAAAGTACAGATACTTACTGTAAAAATGACTCCAATACAACTAACAAGTCACCAATTTCAAGAAGACTTGAGTCAAAGTAGCAGAGTATCCCATTTGAAAAGAACTTAAGTATTAAGAAGTATTTTTATTCGTGCTCAATATAGGCCCAAAAAAAAAAAAGAAATGTGAAAACAAACTATTGTTTTCCAAGACAGAAACAGAATTTAACCTCAACGTTTGAAAACTGGTAGAACAAAGTAGATAAAAAGTCAGTCTCAATCACTTAAATGTGCAAGTAGATATAAAATGAAATGATTCATCTGATTAGTAAATTATATGTTTTATGTATTATATAAAGTTATATATTATATAATAACATTTGTAAAACACATTTTTACACCCCTAATTCGCGTTCTTGTGCTTTCTAATTCACAAATAGCCTCCATTACCTTCAGCAGCCTAAAGATGGCGATATTCACCTCGTCCACTCAAGAAATTAACCGCGGTATAAATCGATTCCGGCTTGTCGCGCACAATCACAATGTAACGAGTAACGATAAGTGTTCGTTCAAATGTAGTGGAGTGAAAAGTACTGCTACTCAATCACAAATGCAGTGGAGTAGAGAGTAAAAGTTGCTTATATTTTTGATACTCGGTGCAAGTACGAAGTAGCCAAAAACATACTTAAGTAAAGTAACAAAGTACATTTACTCAAGTACCTTACACCCCTGGTTATCATAAACACCAGAAGCACCAGAGACAGAGTCAGCTTCTTCCCTCAGGCCGTGTTTGAGATGAACTCTACAGGACACAAAATCTGAACCATGTGCAATAACTGCTGCAAGAAATGTGCAATAACGTTATTTTTATTTTCCTTTTTCTTGTTTCTTTTTTTATTTATATATTTATGTTTATATTTCCAAAAGAGGGGAAAAGACGGAGCCGGTCCAAACTCAATTCCCTGTTGTCATCGCAACTTGGCCAATAAAGTTTTCTGATTTCTGATTCTAATCTTGATCCAAACGCTCCAGCACAAAGAGACGAGCAGAAATTCCTCCTCAGGACGAGGAAACAAAAACACTGTCAGAGGAGACGCACCTGCACAATAACCGCCCTACTTTACTTTAGCTGTTATTCTTGCCTCGCCCTGGTTTGAGGACACGCCCACCCTCCAGAGAAACAGACCCGGGGAGAAGCTTCTACAAATAAACCGGGCTGAGGCCGATCAAAGCCAGTCTGTGACCTGCTTAACTGGACGCAGATCTTTCCCACAGTGCGGGTCTGAGTGTTTGTAGTGTGTGTACATCACTGTCTGTGAGATTGTTTGTTGTGTGTGTGTGTGTGTATAAGCACTTGTTTGTAGTGTGTGTACATCACTGTCTGTGAGATTGTTTGTTGTGTGTGTGTGTGTGTGTGTGTGTGTGTGTTTATAAGCACTTGTTTGTAGTGTGTGTACATCACTGTCTGTGAGATTGTTTGTTGTGTGTGTGTATAAGCACTTGTTTGTAGTGTGTGTACATCACTGTCTGTGAGATTGTTTGTTGTGTGTGTGTGTGTGTGTGTATAAGCACTTGTTTGTAGTGTGTGTACATCACTGTCTGTGAGATTGTTTGTTGTGTGTGTGTGTGTGTGTGTGTATAAGCACTTGTTTGTAGTGTGTGTACATCACTGTCTGTGAGATTGTTTGTTGTGTGTGTGTGTGTGTGTGTGTGCGTGTATAAGCACTTGTTTGTAGTGTGTGTACATCACTGTCTGCGTGATTGATGTGTGTGTGTACGTGTACATCACTGTCTGTGCAATTATTTGTTTTGTGTGTGTGTGTACTTTTTGAATGTACAATTGTGTACATTGGTGCCTGCATGTTTGTTTGTTGTGTGTATGCACCAGGGTTGTAAAGAGTACCGGACAGCCATACTTGAGTAAAAGTACAGATACTTACTGTAAAAATTACTCCAATACAAGTAACAAGTCACCAATTTCAAAAAGACTTGAGTCAAAGTAGCAAAGTACCCAATTTTAAAAGAACTTAAGTATTAAGAAATATTAATCGTGCTCAATATAGGCCCAAAAAAAACAAGAAATTGAAAACAAACTATTGTCTCAATCACTTAAATTTGCAAGTAGATATAAAATAAAGTGATTAATCTGATTAGTAAATTATATATGTATTATATAAAGTTATATATTATATAATAACATTTGTAAAACACATTTTTGCGCCCCTAATTCGCGTTCTTGTGGTTTCTAATTCACAAATAGCGTCAAGAAATTAATCGCGGTATAAATTGATTCCGGCTTGTCGCGCACAATCACAATGTATAGGTGTTCGTTCAAATGTAGTGGAGTGAAAAGTACTGCTACTCAATCATAAATGCAGTGGAGTAGAGAGTAAAAGTTGCTTATATTTTTTATACTCAGTGCAAGTACAAAGTAGCCAAAAACATACTTAAGTAAAGTAACAAAGTACATTTACTCTAGTACCTTACACCCCTGGTATGCACAAAAGTGTCAATTGTTTGTAAGGTGTGTGTGTGTGTGTACTTTTGTGTGTAATAAGTGTGTTCATGTCTTTTTGTGTCATTTCATAGTTCTGCGTATTCATATGTACGTCTCTGTCCTTTTGTGTATGTGAGAGCCTGTGCGTTTTTGTGTAAAGTGTTGAGTGTGTGTGTGTGTGTGTGTGTGTGTGTGTGTGTTTGCATTACAGGTGTTAAAACAGCTGTCTTTATCAACCTAATCAGACGGAAACTCCGGTATAAAAAGCGCTGCAGTAGTGAAGAAATAAAAACAGCGTCCTCGAAATCGCAACCGTCATCCAACCGGCCCGAGGGTGACGTCATGACGCCGACACGACCTCTATTCTTCCTCCTCATCCGCGAATCCGGGCGGCGATCACGTGGCTGATGTTGGGCGTGTGTGTGCTGAGGCTCCGGGGGTCTCGTGTTCTGCTCGGACCAACGTGGACAAAGGCGAGGGCGACAGATGGTGGCTCACATTAGCACAAGAATAGAGAGAGCGGCAGATCAGAGGGGGAAAGGAGGGATATATTGTTTTTAGCAGAGCCTCTGTCATTATACATTATTCATCACACGCGCTTTGAGCTGGAGACGAGGCCCTGCCCCCCATCCATCCATCTATCCATCATCCACCTGAGGCGTCGCGCTGGTCCGTTCACTTACTATTTCTGTGGACGTCAGTTTGGTGTCACTCATTACGTCTCTGATCTCATGACTCGTTCCTGAAATCATCCGTCTACTTTTCCTCAATGACTGCTCCGTGACGTCATAAACGGCCTGTCAATAGTATTTCAAAAAAGGGTCTCTTTCTCTCTCTCTCATTATGGAATACGGTAAATATAATTTCTCCAATGGTAGAATCAGCATCTTCTCCACCAGCACCTCCACTACTCCAACCAGACTTGAGGTGACAGACTATATACACACAGTGTCTAACCTTCGTTAGTTGACGCACTGAACAAGGCAGCGTTTTAGTATGTTTTTAATAGAAAACTAAGAACTGCTCTTTATGTGCGTTTCTTTCTTTATTTCCATAATCACAACTCACTAGATGGCTTGGTTATTACTGCCAGTATAAAAGTGAAAGTAGTGCGCCGTCTTGTGGCCAAAAACATTAGCTGTTTTACCATTTCTATTATTGAGATTATTCTTTTACATTTTACAGATGCTTTATCCAAAGTGATTTTGCATTCATCAGTCTTTTACGTTTTTTAAATTAAAACGACTTTCAATGGGAATCGCACCTGCAACCTTTGTTATTGCAAACAGTTGCTGAAACAAAATGTTAAACTGAAATGAACACATTTTGGCAAAAGAGAATTTTGATTATACCTGAAGCTTGTACGATTCGATTTTAGATAAATATTACAATGCAGCTTTATTCACATCTGGTTTAAATAAATTCCACAAATCAACCACTTTCAGAAAAACCAAACCCTACAATAAAAAGAGAGATGAATGTTAGATTTTCAGATGGAAACGGAATAAAGCTTTAGTTCTGGAGCTCACGGTAGATCCAGCGTCGCTTTTTGATGTGGAACATTTTACAGCTTCAAACTGTCAAACAGTGAAAAACAAAACAAAACAAAAGCGTTTTAGTGTATTTCAAACGTTTTGTTAGTAGCGTGTTGCAGTGATGCTTCTTCACACACACACACAGGATCCTGAAAACCACCACGAGAATAAGATCCAATCTGAAAGAATGTCAATCGATAGAAAAGTCCCAAATTCATACACATCTGCACGCACCGATCACGTCTCGCAAATCATCCAGCAAAAATACGCCTTTTACAGCTTGTGATTCGATTCTTTTGTTTCTCACTCTTGATTATAAATAAGGAATTTACCCCGAATTACAGCAGCACTGTCAACCCGAAATCAATGAACAAACGCAACGGAAACTGTAACAAGCTCTTGTTTGGGTCACACGGAGGGTCCACGTGCCATCTGAGGATCTTCTGACCTCCACGTCTGATGCCAGTGACCCGTAGCAGAACCCCAGAACTGAACCAATCACAGCAAAGCTGAAAAAACTCGTCCTGGTGTGTGTCCTCCGGGGGTCCAGACTTACCAGCACTCCCAGTGTTCGCTCTCACCCAAGCGGCGCCACAGACCGGACACTCACATGTTGCCCACGCGGATGTTGGGATTAAGCATGGGGTCCAGGTTTGGGTCTGAATCGGCCGAAGCCCGACCCAGTTTGGCCATGATGAAGATGACTATGAAAAACCCGATGACCCAGGCCACGAGCATCAGGAAGATGCGCTGCTTCAGTGTCAGACTCCTACGGGAACAACACATTCATTTACATTTGATTAGATCTGATGCAACATCAGATCTAATCAGCGATTCTTGATTTAAAAAAAAAAAAAAAAGAAAACAAAGATGGAAAGAAATTATTTATAGACTTATATTGACACTTCTACACAGATGTATAAAACAACATCTATTCATTTTTGTGAAATAAAAAAAACATATTAATTTCAAAATGAAAATAAAACATTATTAAATAAAATCACATTTTACAAAGTTAAATTTCAAAGGTAATTTCAAAAATCAAAGTTAAGTTGAAACGCAGGTTAAGTAGAAAAAGAGACTTGTTTTTTTTTTATTAAAACTTTTTGATTCTGTCAAATGACAAAAACAAATGTGTAAATAAAATTATCGTGAAATAAATACAACTTAAATTAAATCAATGAACGCAAAGAGGACGATTTTTCTCACTGCTGGATTAATCAGCCCTTGGCTCTCACTACTAGAATTTTTCTAGATTTTCTTTTGGAAAGTACAATCCTAAAGACTCACTTGAGAAGCTGAGCGAAGCAGCTGAGTGCAGGTCGTCTGCGATACTTATCGTCATCAAAATCGATCTGTGTCACTGAAGACGCTTCAGGATCCCGAGTGTCGTACAACTTTCTCGGTGAAGTAGCTGCATTACAACAGACACACAATCACTACAAGCAACGAAAAACAATATATACAAATAGACAGTACGGAGATGTATAAATGTGGATGGATAGTTGTGCTCATATATCCACTATGGTAGATATTGGAAAGGAACTTTCAATCATACACAGAAATGACCCTTTCAATTACTTGTTTATAATTGATTAAACATGGCTTTCTAATAGACTTAAATGAAAACAGACAATAGTTCCAATTGGGAATCCCATACGTACATGCTCTCTGGATGTGCTCTCAGTGAAACTTTATATTTATCATTATGTTTTTGATGCCGGTTGTTTGTTTTCCAGGAACAAATGTTTACATTTCAAGGGAGATTTGAACATAAAAGCCTGTTGGAACTTTCTGAATTGAAGCTTATGCGCTATAAACAGAAAACAACGGGTTGTGACGGAGCTCTAAGACTTGCCGGTTTCCTAAAATAAAAACACATTCCTCAATAATAAGAGAAGGCGGCTCATCTAGTGCTAAACTAAGGCTCCAGAAGAGTTGATGAGGACATTAAGGATGCTGATGGACACCTGAGCTGATGGTGATGGAGTCACTGGTGTAGCTGCTGCTGATGCTGATGCTGGAGTGGTTTTGTGCGTTGAGCTCTGCTTTGTTGTGGATGTGCTCTGTGTCCTGGTGCGGCTGTGCCAGGCTGGAAGTCGTGGGGTTTGAATCTGACAGATCTGCTACAGGAGCTGGAGAAGAGACGGACATGTACAGTAAGTCTGCATGGTGAGCGCAAATAACAATCTTTTTTTGACAAGGTTTTCCACTTTTCTGTCACTTTCTAAATGGCATGAATTTGAGATTTTTCCAAGCCTTCCACTCCAGAATGTGCTTTCACAAATGATCTTGAACTTACATTTTTTTTTAGAAGCGACTGCTAAACATGTGAATCTGATTATGAATAAAACGATGCGGTGCATGTCAAATTAGAACTTAATTTCAGGAATCATGGAACTACAGACACAGGCCATACAAGATTGAAAGTAACCTCACCTCACACTTCACGGAATATTTAAGATTTTTACAGCTTCAATGTGGCGAAATATACAGCGATTCTTATTTACAGACGTTGTGCACGTGACTTTCAAAAGAGAGTTTGCTGTCTAAAAAAATCCTTATTTTACCCACAAAAACAGTGTCTTGCTCAATGACACTTCAGTTGTGGAACCTTCTGGTCCAGAATTTGAACCTGTGATCTTTTGCAAGCTTAACACTCTAAACATTAGGCCATGACCACACATCAATCACATGCTAGAGATTCCTCATAGAGAAAACTGAGCGGGATACATACTCTCGAAAGCGGACCACTCTGAGTAGCAGGTCTCGTCCTGTGTAGTGTTCTCCTCTGTTTCTGTTGGATCTTCAATCTACAGAGAAAACAAAAGCTGAAATCACACGGACTTTAGGCGCAATATTGACATTTTTGATAGTTATATACACCAGTTGTGGCCAGCCTTTAATGAATGAAACATGACAATTCGTTACAAAGTTAAATGAGGATCTTTCAAATTCACCAATTCGCAAAAATAAGTAAAAAGGCAGGAAAATGTAATAATTGACTGAACAGAATTGAATAATTCAGAATTGTTTTCCAGAAACCGGCTCCAGAAACGTTTATTTCGAGATTTATTTGATTGAGTCTGTTCCTCTAATTGTTTTTACTCCTTGCTGCGATTGGACTCATTTGTAGCCGGTTGCGCTAAGCTAAGCTAACCCGGTCGTGTTTTGTAGTCTCTGTTGCAATATGAATTATTGTCCTGTATTTAGTTTAATCTTACTTCTTCCAGTGTTATTATGTCTCTGTCGCGGCGTGTCTAACGTTTCTTTTTTTCTGTTATAGAGTCAATAAAAGCTTATACTGTAGCACGTCTGCCTACGGACCATTGTTTAACTTTATATAAACGCACACATGTTTTCCGTTTATTTGTGATTGTTCCTGACTTGAAATACGGAAAAATTGTGGCTTTTATTTACACACATAGTTGAAAGTATCAATTATAAGCAGCCCCCAAGTTTTTGAGCGTCTAAAATTGAGCGGGAAAAAAAAGAGTGCTTATATTTGCGTTAATACGGTATTTAATGAGGCCTTATATGAGGCTCTTACTAGAGGAAGGCCCAGTCCGGCTCTGGCCCAGTTGACGAAGGACAGCTGAGCTCTTAGCATGTCTGCAATGGGACTGGCCAGGTTTGTTGGTGGGAACAGGGGGCCCTGGCAAGTCGGGCACTGGTAGCCAGCAGGCGCCGTGTAGAGGGGCTGACGAGACGCCAGCTCATTTAGACATGACCAGTGGAATAAATCTGAAACAGATCATTTATGAATCAGCATGGTACAGAAAAAAAAACACTTTTTTTTTGTTAAATACACACAGTTCAGGTTCAGTGTAGACACTTCAGTTGTGAAACCCGCATGCCAGAAATTCAAACCTGCATCGTTTGGTTGCCAAAACAACTCTCTAACCACTAGGACAACTGTAGTAATACAAGACTGTAGTACACACATCACATTTTCTAAATACGCTTTTCCATTTCAGAAACAAATGGACATGGAGCCATTCCCCAAAACTCCAGACCGAAGACAGAACACACATCTTTAAGAACACACATTTCTACACTAGGCCTAACCCACCGAATCTCCTTCTTGCTGTGAGGCGACATCACTCCCCACTACACCAGCGTGCACACACACACACACACACACACACGATCGGTCTCACCATAACAGACCAGTCGGACGGTGTCCTGTGATTCTAATGGCTGGCTGCACAGGCTGCAGTTGGGGTTGTAGTCGCTGTCTTGAAGCCACTGCAGGTACGACTGAACGATACACTGCAGAGAAAAGTGAAAACAACAACGTTCAGCATTGTTTTTTCTCTCCAGATACGATGTCTGATGAACTACTGACCTTGTTGTGGTTGGACACAAGGCAGTGCTCGCACACATTCACGCGGTGCTCAAAGCAGAACAGGTTGGTCACTTTTCTCTTCGAGCACTTGCACAGACCCATTGTCTTCTGTCACCCTGAAACATGATCACAAATGCATCACTAACTCACTCCAGCATCCCAGAGCTTGGTTTTAATTACCAGGGGAGAATTACTGTACATAAAAGTCATATTTGTATCTGTATGTTCAATAACGCCAATTGCAGATGTTACATATAATATAGATTTTGGGTTTAACTACTATAAACCACGAACAACACATTAGCTTATTAAAAAATAAGGACCTTTAAAAATGTAAATAACATGAGGTGAAATTGACTGTCAGCTGCTCGCGAGCGGAAGCAGCGACAAACTCACTTAATGAATTGCAGCAAAGAAACACACATATTTTTTACCTGGAAGGAACGATAGAAAACAGAACAGAAGGAAACCGATGTGAATAAAACTAGTCTAGCAATATCCGTCACTATTTTGGTCGCATCTCTACAGTTTACAACATCTTTTGCCACGTCTCTTCCGGTACCGTCGCTGGGCGATGACGTCATTGAACGCCCAACAAACAGAGCAGATGCATTCATAAACATATGTTTTAACGTGTCTAATGATTACGATATTAATCAACAATTAATTTATGGTTATTGTTCCATGACATTCGGAAAAAAAAATGTGCACATTGTAGGACTCTTATTTTGAAATATGTACATTTGCGGACCTCGTGATCACATTCCCTTATTATTATTGTCATAGGTAACGACAAACTCGCCAAATTAGACATATAGCAAAGCTGTTTTAGTGTTGTAGTATTTTGTTTCTAAAGTATTGGGGTAAATCAACGCAGACTTTGACACGCGGGCGAGCGCGCGCGCACACACACACACACACACACACACACACACACACACACACACACACACATTCATGCGAGACTTGCAAATGTTAACAGTATGGCGTGTCCGGAGGAAGCCGAGGCGCAACTCGCAGAGATGGATCTTTTGTTAAGTATGTTTCCCGGTGAAGAAGAGCTGCAGGTGGATGAATTCTCCCACGCGGAGCTCAGGGCTTATGTGGAGGGCTCGGCTGATGCGACACCCAGCACTCGACCTCAGTTCAGCATTAAACTCAACGTGGAGGAACCTCCTGTGAGTCTGACTAACTAACTATCTGTACCATCAGTCTGTTTTTGTCTTCTCTGTGATGAATGTTCTACCTGCTTCAGGTCAGCGTCACGTTGTTCTGCTCGTACCCCAGCGAATACCCAAACGTCCTCCCCGAGATTACTGTCAGGTATTTCAGGAATTACATTCAATGCAGATTCTTAATGTAACACACGGTCAAACATGAATTACATACAAAACAACACGTTCACTCCCCCCTCGCTCAGACCCAATAAATCCACCTTTCCCAAACCTTACTCAAACGCAATACTCTTACTCGAAACTCAATTTGTAACATCAGTTCCAAAATCCCATTTTTACCCTCAAACTAGTTGAGGATCATCAAAGTGGCAGGGCTCAGCCGGTCCCCACAAAAGCCCGTAGGTCCGTATAAAAACATTTTGGGCCTCATTTTGACCTAAATGCCTGCACACATACAAACAGTCGTATTAGACAGTCAAGACACTTGTTCAAACAGACACACACACACACACACACACACAATTACACTTAAACTGACACACTTTTAAAACACAGTCAGACAGTCAGAGCACATTCATAAAATCTTTGTTTTTTTTTTTTTCATAAAAACACACAAGCTTCACATGCATACGTACATGCTCTCTTCTTAATATTGTGTTTTTATTCAAATCATATCTGGGCATCCCTAATTAAAAAAAAAAAAAAAAAAAAAAAAAAAGAGCTCAGTCTGTAGAGCACTGGTGTTTAAATCACTGGATCATGGGTTCGATTCCCAGGGATAGTAGGAATTTGTTTATTTGTAACAATTGATAAATGACTGTAAAGTAAAGTAACAATTGTAAGTGGTTGTAATGCATTATTCATGAAGAATGTAATATATGATCATTTGTGTGTCAATGATGCACTGGAACTTGTCAAAAATCACTGTCTTCATGAAAATCAAAGCCACGATGGTTGTGTTTCGGGCACTTATTTGATGCAGCAGTATTGATGGATCAGGTCTTGTGTGCTGATGATTTTTCCTCCCCGGCAGATGCTCCGAACTCACTCGAGCACAGCAAAAGCTGCTTCACGCCGACCTCAACAAGTTCTTGTGTGAAAGCTGCGGCGGTGAAGTGTGTGTCCTGTCTGCCGTGCAGTGGGTCAAAGACAACGCCTCGTCTTACATCTCCATCAGCCGGAACAGAGAAGACCAAGCCAGTGCTCCACCACCACAAACCTTCACCCGCCTCTGGATCTACAGCCACCACATCTACAACAAGCTGAAGAGGAAGAACATCCTGGAGTGGTCGAGAGAGCTGCAGCTGTCCGGCTTCAGTATGCCGGGGAAGCCTGGGGTGGTCTGTGTGGAGGGTCCGCAGACGGCCTGCGAGGAGTTCTGGGCAAGGTGTTTGTCACTTTAATACTCATATGAGTGAACGAGTGAGTATGACTGAGTATAGAATAGAATAATAATAATAATTGAACCTTTATTAGTCCCTCTATGTATGTGAAATCAAAATGCCAGTAGCCAACAAGGTAACTTTAGTTTCAATAGTCCATAAATTATGAATATTATATTGCCTGAAAAAAATATATTGCTAACTTTTTCCAATGCGGAGAGCTTAAAGCTTTGATTCTAAATGCAAACTTCTGAATAACAATCTGCTTCTACTTTTTTTTTGCAGGGTTAAAATTCTGACCTGGAAGAGAATTATGATTCGTCACAGAGAGGACGTTCCTCTGGACAACAGCTGGACCGAGGAAAGAGTAACGTCCCTCCGCAAGTTCACCGGCTTCCAGGAAACCCACTTTGATCCTCACGGGAACCGAGGGAACCACATGGACCTTGGACAGCTTTATCACTTCCTGAGTGACAGAGGATGTGCTGATATCTTTCAGATGTACTTCGGGCTTGAGGGAAGATAGTGCTGACTTTGTCTTGAAGAAACTTTATTTTAAATTTAGCTGTGTTCATTTTTTTAATCATATTCTGTTTAAAGAAGAACAAAAACCCATTCTGTGACCACTGAGCTCTGTTGTCAAAGAAGGCAAAGCATTTTTTTGTCAAAAAAGGGGTAAATTGCTACTTATTATGCCACCAAATAATTTTCCTGTTATTATTATTTGATTTAATACGGGTGTATAAATGCCAGAATCTTGTGTACATCTTGTACATTTCTGTGTTTTCCTCGTTTCTGTTTTATTTGATAACATATTTATTTGATAAATATTATTTTGATAAATATTAAGTAAAACATATTTAAATGTTAAAGAAAACTGTAAAAAATACTGTTTTTAATATTTCTAAGTATTGGATTTTTTTTTTTTAATCTTAGTTGCTAATTAAGCATTACTGTGTGTACACAATGTGTTATAAACATGACCATTTTAAAAACATTTGGTTTTATACTGTAAAGACTACAAAATTCAATATAAAATTTTTTTTAATTTTAATAAGTTCACAAAAACGCTCAACGTTATATTTCGTGGGCAACAGGAAGTGATAATCAAGCCCCGCCCATTGTCC
Organism: Paedocypris sp. Pulau Singkep; assembly: GCA_017309775.1. Taxonomy (NCBI): domain Eukaryota; kingdom Metazoa; phylum Chordata; class Actinopteri; order Cypriniformes; genus Paedocypris; species Paedocypris sp. Pulau Singkep. The sequence continues at coordinate 1,743,248 of MU204310.1, forward strand.
GCCATGTTTGTTTTCTACGTGCGCAAGGCGGGCGAATTTGAAAGCAGAATCAGCGCGTTAATATCTGGTCAGACTTTTTCTGGTCAACTAAATGATTTGTATAACATTTAATTATTTTGGCCGAGCTTGAATAAAGGACAGACGCAGACATTTATAGTGTCGCCGATCATCCGCAAGCGTGGCTGTTGTTTAATCGGTTGTGGTTTCTGTTAGCTCACGAGCTAACCGCTTTCTCTCCTTCACATCGCACTCACTGATTGTTGCAAGATGAGCAACAAAACACCGAGATCGACAACGAGAAAGAACAGCGAACAATGCAAACGTAAGTTATTATGATTGTATTATGTGTTTATGTATTGTTATTATCATGTGTTTCGTTTTTGTGACAGTGAATGCGGAAGCGACTGAAAGCCCCCCGAGACGGAGGTCATCCAGATTGTCCGCCAATGACGAAAACCTGCCTTTAAACACAGCGGTACGGCTCACAAACACACGCCTGGTTTGTCCTCACACTGGTGGTTGCCTTCACAAATACAGCACATCACCAATAAAAATGTAACGCGAGCATTAATCCTCCCGTTTTTAGGATAATCTGAATTATTTTTATATTTAAAGGCTCAACCTGTCGCAGTTAAACGTTCCATGACCGTCAGGAAAATAGCCCCCAGGAAAACTCGGGTAAGTCGTTTTGTCTCATTTGTTTCAGAATTGTCGACTTTTGTATCACAATCTATATTTAATCCATCTATATTTTTCAAAGATTAACCTAAGAAAACATTTTCTTCTATTATTATTCTTACCACATTCTTCTTAATATTCTTCTTATTCTTATCATCTTCTTATTATTATTGGAATGTACATTAAACATTAACACTATTGCACAATCCCTACATTGTCTTTTTGACAACAGTCATCTATGGTTTACTAACATACACACACACACACACACGTGTTCCGCTTGGTTGAATTTATTTAGAACACGTACTTGCACATGCAGATTTTCTACAAATTAGTTAAAATGGTCATAACCTTGTATGCTACTTTTTTGTGCTGTATTTTATCTGATTGTTGTCGTTTTACATTGCTTATTGCGATGTCAATGTGACTTCAAAGGATAATTTAAAAAAAACTTCTGCCTACTTCTGTCTTCTGCCTAGTTAAACACCTAGATTCAGTTTTGGAAAGAATGGTTCGACACATAAATAAAAATTTAAACGGCAATTTTACCACAATCAGTTGTTGGGCTTTTTCAATCACATTTGACGAAAGTAGTGTCAAGAAGTGTATTTTTCCTCATCTGATAATTAATGTTTCATTTTTGTTTTTACACAAAAATTATGAATTCAAAAAGAACATTTAAATTCAAGTATTAATACAATATAAAAATATATATATTTGTTTTATTTTCCATAATTATATTTGTTTTAATGTATGTTTTTGCATAAATTCTTGAAATGTTTAAAAACAATAATCACTGGTTTAGAACCTTATGGCTTTCGGGTCACAAATAATGTAGTTAATTTCAAGAACAACATTAGTCCTAGAAACCTCAAACTTCTCTTTTTCACATATTTTTCTAGGTTCTGTCCAGCAGCACCAACGAGACTGTGGAGAGGTCACCTAAAGCTTCCGCAAGGACCCCCAAGACGGCTGAACCAACAGCGAACAAGAGGGTCATCCTTTCACCCATCCTGCCACAGCCACCCGTATCTACGCAGAGCAAAGACCCCCAGCCGGACCCCGTGTGGTCCCAGAAGGTGCGACGCTCCTACAGTCGGCTGAGTGCTGGAGACCAGTCCCCATCCTCCGAGCACCAAAGCTTGTTCGGCTTCGAGAGGCTCCAGACACCAGAGGTGAAGCGCAAGCCCGACGGATCTAAAGCGGCTCCTCAAGGCTCCTTGTCCTTCTCCATTGGTTCCTTCAACATGTCCACCGGTGAAGACACTGAGTCCCAACACGACCTTCCTCATGTGGATCCCAACATTCCCGGCGTCACCCTGGCCAAAAAGACCACCCGGAGGAAGCGTGTGCAGCGGATAAAGGTGACGCGCGCTCTGTGTGTGTGTGTGTGTAGGTGTGTGTGTGTTCACGCTTACCGCATTTACTCGACTATAAGTCGAGGATTTTCCTTAAAGTTTCGGGCCGACTGTGGGGGCTCGACTTATACACGCGGTCTTCCGAAATAGAACATATTTTTACTCAGAACAGTGCGCAGATATTTCACCCTTTCTCACAAAAATAAACAGCAGAGACACAAACGCGGTAATTAAATTAACATTTATGACGTGAACTAAATACATTTTTCAGAAATCGGCACAAGCCGGACAAATGAGTAGCACTGACTCCGCTCGTCTCGTGCTGCTGCTCCGCTCTCACACACACACACGCAGAGTCACACACACTTTCGTCTCAGCTCTCATATAAGAGCGACTCTTCTGACTTCAGTCTCTATTTGGCCTGATGCTTCACAAATAAACGAGTCACACGATGAATTTCGGACGTAGTATTTATTCCCAAACCAAGAGTTAGCATTAGCCGTCGCTTCTTTCCTCTTAAAGGGGCAGAGCACTTTCCCCACAATTCTTTAAAATTATAATGCAGCCATACCAATTACAATTTAAACCATAAACATAAATTAACAATAACAATAATCTCACAGCTGAAGTGGGGGGGGTCGACTTATAAGCGAGTAAATACGGTAATTTTTCTGCTCTTCTTCTTTCAGATGTCAGAGCTGGACGATCTCGCAGCAAAGATGAACGCAGAATTTGAGGAAGCAGAGCATTTCCAGCTGTTCGTGGAATGACATTTCCAATTAAAGACATTCTTTGGACCTTTCATTCTGTTTCCATTACGTTTGTAACGACAGTTCCTTTTTGTTACTTGTTCTTTGTTGAATATTACGAGTCGGTTTAAGGAAATCTGGCCAAGACCTCGTTGACAAATTCTGTTCTCGTACAGTTTGTGTTAAAGCTTTTACTTCCTTTAGTGTTTTTCACGTTTCACACATTTTGCCTCTGTATCTATAATGTAATAATTGATTTCACTGTATAGCTGCAGTTGCCTGTGCTTTTAATAAATGATTCTGATAGGCTGTTACTTGCTCCATCTCGGGAATGCTTAGTTTATAGTAGGAAGATGCTTTACCACCACTTAACAGTTTAAGCCTTTTATTTGTTACATTCTAGATAAAGAAATAATATTAAATTATTATTTAAAGGATTCCAGTTTTAAAGGGTTAAGTTGGTTGGAAAAAATAATAAAAGAAAAAAGTCTAAACTTGGTAAAACCAAATTGTATAACCAAGACTGTTATTTCGTAAGAACAATGCTATACTCAAATTAAACCTACATGTCCACATTACAGTTTGCAAATGTTTATTACATAAAATGTATTGCTTCAATACTACTTCATTTGTTTTTAATTTAAAAGGGTAACAGTGAATTCATTTAAACATGTGCAAATTATTAAGAGGACTTTATGAAGTAATTTTGAATGCAGAATTTAATTTGGGGTTTACTTTAATCTTGACTATGAATGAATTATGTCTGATAAGATAATATTAGATAAGTTTTGTATAAGTATTGTTCACTGACATCCCTTCTGACAGTGACATCCTTTCTGAAGAAGACGTTTGTTTCCTCAATTCAAGAAATGATCAGCATAGGTAGGACCACGGATGTTCTTGGATGGAATGATAGATTTAATAAAAATGAAAAAAAAAAAAAAAAAAAAACACATGATGGCTCCAGAGAGGAATCCTGGGTGAGATGAGTGGACGCCCTTGAGTCAGGCGCACTGTTGCGTAAGAACAGGACGTAGGTACGAGACTCGTGCCCTTGTCTGCTAGGATTGTGTCCCTTTGCTCTGTGGATGGACGGTAGAAATCATTGCAGTTTGGTATTGATTGTGATCGGAAACCCCACAGAGTTGCGTAATCTAAAATGGATCCGACCTGGCGTGAAGCAGAATAGGAAACACGTGATGTTCCCTTCGTGAAAAAGCCGATGCACTTTGTTTTGCCTCAGATTTTCATTGTGCAAGACGCTGAACAATGGTGTAAATGAAATACTGAATTTGTGAATTCGTTTCAATCTGAACTTTTTCGACAATGACTCTTTTCCCAAAGAAACTACAAACTAGGTGTTATGTGCATTAAATATTAGCTTAATTAAAATAAAATGCACATGCCGGTATTAAGGTACGTGTTAAATAAATAATACATCTTAAAATACAGTGTGTATGAACATATGTGAGATATTATAATTTCGTTCCTGTCTAATTTAGGTTGTTAAAGAAATACATTTTTACAGTGCGCGCTCACACACACACACACACACACACACACACACACACACACACACACACACACACACACACACATTTTTGACTTTTATTTGTTACATTCTAGATAAATAAAATTAATTATTTATAGGATATGTAGGATATTATAGAAAAAAAAACCCTCTAAACTGAGCTAATAAAATTGTATAACCAAGACTCTTTTTTTTTATTTTGTAATTTCTTCTTCTTTTAAACGCTATACATTATTAAAGTTCATTCAGTGTATATAAACACTTATGCATACTAAGTCTCCATCCGTTTATGTTTTTCCTCAAGAAATTCCATGTTCTAGTTGTTTAGATGAGTGTAGTGTAAACGTATTATGAAACCTATGGGGATATTTTTCGATTGATCTGACGTCAGACTCTGGTGTTGTGTTTGCGTAATACATGTGACAACCATTATGACATAAATATAAAACGCATCAGTGAAAACATTTTTAATCCTAAGCGTGCGCACACACACATATATGTATATGTAAATATGTATATATATATATAATCATTGCGTTTTAAGTTTACACCTGCAATGCTTTTTACCCACACAGCTCTTTTCAGTTTGTTTCTGTTTTATTTCCTTATGTATGTATATTCCTTATATATCCTTATATACACACGTAAAATATACTCTTTATACTTGTAAATATATTACACATATGCATAGTGATTCAGCTTCAAAATAAGTACGTATATAGTTAAACACATTTAGATATACATATGTATCTATAAACTCTAAGTCTTATATTGTAAAAGGTATTAGATAGTTTACATGAAGACATTATCTTCACAGATGGACACACCAATCTGAACATCTATAAAAATGTCGACTTATATCAATCCATATTTAGACTCTTACACTAAATCAATTAATTCTTTAATTTCTTTTTAATACACATTTCTGAAATGTGGAAACACAACATGCAAAACATTTTTGAGGACATTTCATTGTAACTGTTCACTTGACCTGTTATGTAATTGAAGTAATTTACTATCTGATACACTGTTTCTTTTATGCGTGAATATTATGGGTGTCATGGAAACAATGTTTCAGTTTTAGACCGAGCTGTACATTGATGACATTGTTGGTCAAATGCCTTCAGGCTCTTCTCACAGCCAAATAGGGATTATTGATGTTTAGTACATTTGGAAAATTCACTGTCAAATAAAGGGGCTGGACAGTTCTTGATATAAAAATAAAGTACAGATAGAAATAAAAGTGGTGCAGACCAAGAGCTCTCGTCAGTTCGTCTGATCCAGTCACACAGGCAGCGTTTGCTTGAGATTATTTTTCCAAGAATCTCAGGGATTATATAGTCATCATTTTTTCATTTATTTTTACCCTTTATGAGTTTTTTGCCCAAACACTTTGTCTGGAGTCAATTTATGGTAAGATATTGCAAGGCATAATTATAAGATATAAGATGTATAAAATATTATATAAGATCTTAATTGCACAAATTTTTTTAAATCATATTTCTTGTTCAGTGTTTACATTTGCGTCTTATATCTGAACTGTCTAACTACTGTATGTTTTACTTGCAGTGCTTCTAATCTGAATCTCATTTCAACCTGCACAAGAATCTTGTTTAATCTGAGAGGTTAAAAGACATAGTATGGCTCATCACCACAGTGAGCACCATCCTCATCCTCATCCTCACCATCACCATCACCATCATCATGGCACAAACCTTTCAGCGGACCACGAGAGCCCAAGGTTTGTCATTCCACGCATGAGACACGTGCAGAAAATCTTTTACACATCTCACATTCCTTTGAACAGAATGTAATTACTATATTTTAAACTTGAATATATCATCTCACTTAAATGTTTTTTGAAAGAGAAAATCACTTACAAGCATTCTAAACTGATTAATAGATTTAATCAAGAACAATTTATAACCAGAAAGTAGCTAAAACGGATGGATGGATGTATTGTAACAACTTGTAAAAGACAAAAGTAGGTAAACTTTATTTATATACCATTTTTCACTGATAAAATCACAAAGTGCTTCACAAGGTAGCATGATTTAGGATAAAATATAAGAATTGTGACACCACAGATACAAAAGTCAATAAAAACAATAAGACAAAGCATAAAAGCACAGAACCAGCGAGAAAGTTAAAAGTCATTAAACATCAGAAACTAAAAGGCCAATAATAATAAGTGCTCAGCAAAATGCTGTTAGGATTGCGAATGTCTGATGTATACATACATGCAGTAGTTTTATATACATTGCATGCACACACACACACACACACACACACACACACACACACACACACACACTATATAAGAATAGTATTAACAATGCATGTTTGTATACAAAGTTGTGAATTTTACTCAAAACACTCAAAAAGCTGTTTTGTCTGTGATCAAACATGATTTTCACGTTTTAGATATTGTGTTGCTCATGTTGCTTACGTCTACTTTATCGGCACTGTTCACCTATCTTGAAATTGAAGTTAGGCAGGTATAGAACATTTGTTGAAGTTAAGGTATAGAACATATGTTGCTCTATAGTGTATTGTGTGTTTTTTGGGGTTAGCGTCTGGTATTATCTGATATCGGAAATTCTGTAAAAGAATGAAAAGGTCACTGACCTCATGAGAAGGTCAGTGTCTATAAACATCATGTTGACCCCCATTTTCTGTACTTATTCTACAGTGCTATAAAAGTAAACAGGTCTCATGAGCATCGCAATCATTCCCATGAGCACAACCAGCATCAGCATCAGCACCATCCTCCACAGCCTCGTCGTCAGGATAGGCAACAGTCACTGAAGAAGAATTCCCACTTTAAGTCTTCAGTTACCTCATCAAACTCTTCCAGGTCGTCCTTTAGCTCATCATTGGCTTCCAGCTCATCTGATTCTTCAGAATCCTCTTCGGATTCTTCTTTGTCCTCTTCCAATTCTTCAAAAACATCTTTGTCCAACTCTAGTGTTTCTTCCTCGTTTTCTTCTTCTGCTTCGTGTTCTTCTTGGTCTTCTGAATCCAGTTCAGAGACTGTCCCTTCCAAACCCAATCGAGCCATTCAACGGCACTCGCAATCATGCGTGGATATCTCCAGAGGAAGGACGGCCTTTGAAGATGAGGAGGACTCGATGCCTTTGCTGGACGCAAATGGGCGCCTCAAGAAGTCCACAAGCAAAGAAAGGAAATTTGCAGTTGAAGATAAAGACAGAGGTTCTGCCAAGAAAGAAGTGCATTCTCAACCACAGAATGAAAAAAGACAACAGCAGAACTACTCAATAAGAGTGCCAGTCAAAAACATAAGAAAGACCAAGTCTATGGAAGTCTTGTCAAGGAGATCAGAGCATGCAAGTGGAGAACGCCTGGATGAAAAGGAACTAGAGAAGAGAAAACGAGAGGCGCATAAAAACTTTGTAAAGGAGAAGATGAAGTTTTCTGCCTTTTTGAATGAAATTACAAGGCAGGTGCTGAGTCCTTCAAGACTCACTTCTCTTGGTGTAACAGATGTTCAGAGACCATCCAGTCCTGGACCAAATTCAACAAAGGTGGTGTCTCCGAAAGCTGAACAGAAAGCTCAAAAGAAGTCAAAAAGCTCACGAAGCCGATCCAGCTCTGTTGCGTCAACTGCACAATCTCATGTGAGCAAGCATTCCCACTCCAGTAAACACTCGTGCAACCATTCCCATTTCAAAAAACACTCCCATTCCAGCAGGTCATCCAGCTCCCAAAAGAACCCCGTTTCCAAACAGGCTCCATCAAGACAACGTCATAGTATTGGAAGAAAGGACACAGGCAATGACTTCAAAGGTTTTTCTTCTGAATCTGAACGAGACCCCCTAAGTCAGAAGCAGCAGATATCAGCAAGCGAGAGACACTTTATTCAACAACATTCCCCAAACAAATGCTCTCCCTTACATCAGCATCCTAATGAAGACCTATGCCAACCCTATGGCCACTCTCTGAATACGGAGAAGCACCGTCATCATTCTCATGTAGAGTCTCAGCACCATCAGTCATCATCTCAAGATCACTGTCCACCGTGTTGTTCTCTTCAGTCATGTCAGCATCCGTTCCATTATGAAGCTCATCGTAGCCCATCTCCAAGCCATCGCTCTACCTCTCCAAGGGAGCATTGTTCTCATTCTGAGTCTCGCCTGTGTTCTTCTCATTCAGAACATCATCATTCGCCCTCCCAGTCACCCCATGGTGGCAGGTCACAACTGTCACGTCATCTTCCCTGCAGCCCAGATGTCCTTCACCCTTTTTCACAGCAAGAGTCTGAACACGACAATTCGTACTACAATTACGGAGAACAAGCTTGCTCATCTCACCTTTCTGCAAAGTCAAACCAACATTACTCTCACCACGAGTGTCCAGGTCAGCACCATGAGACGCACTTTACCAAATCTCACCAACATCATTCAATGTCAGAATCTCCTAACAGTCACGCATCTGTCCCTGGCTACCATCATCATATGAGACTTTCAGACAAGGAATGCAATTTTTCTCAACATGAATCCTTGTGTGACTCTCACCATGGCTTAGCAGAACATCATTCCCCCTGTGACCCCCTCTATCATCCTGAAGACTGTAACCAAAAAGGCTCAACTCGGTGTAAATCACCCCATCACCATGAAAAACCCAACTCACATCTGAAAGACCAAGGCACCTCACATTCCAATGAAAACAGTTCTCCAACAGTTCGCCACCGACACCAAAACAAACCTCAGCCTTCAGAGCCTCAGCTTCACAATTTCGTTTCAGAAGGTCATGGAACTCCCGTTGCATCTGATCTTTACAACCACCCTTATTCCCATTCGTCATCTCTTCAGCTCAACCAATCTCTCGAAGCAGCATCTTCTCAGCATTCTGAATCACAGAAAAAATGTTCAGAATCCAGTCAATATCATCCGGATTGCAACGAAAACCCTCATACCCGTGATCACCGAAATAATCTACGCCATTCGCCAGTTGGTCATCGTTCTACTTCTCCACAATCGGAGAAGTCAGATTCCTCCACCAACTCAACTATTCATGACGACCAGTCCACAATGAGCTTTCCAGAGAGATCTTCTGTGGTACGGAACATTCTCATTTAATTTATAAATTCATATGTCGAATGTCTAATGTAGTCAATATTTGTATAAGAATACAAATTAAGTAATTTCCCATTATTATTTTTCACAGGATAAGGACGCAGAGTTGGAGAAGTTAATGTAAGTAAGGCAATTTTAGTAGTGTATTTTTAAATAGAAATGAACAGTATTTAATGTTAAATACTAAATTATATACAAAAATGTCTATATCCTAAAATGCACATTTTTTTTCCCCGAGCCCGGTCCGGCCGCTTTGTCAAATGTTAGAACCCAATGTGGCCCGCGAATCAAAAAGTTTGGGCACCCCTGGGTTAGTGCCAGCGAGTTCAAGGCCCAGTGAAGGAGTCATTTGTTCGCTGAGGTTTTGTCAAGAAACGAAATGGATAGGAAAGCTTGTTCAGTAGATGTCTAAATCCTTGATGATTATGTCACTCGTGCTTTATCTACTGTCTATTGTTCTGTCCAGGAGGCTAAAGGAACAAAACGAGGTCTTACACCACAGTCTTCTGCAGACAACCGTGCGAATGGAATGCATGGGCGCCGAGTTCAAAACCGGTCACCAGCTCCTTGAATCTGAGCTGCAAAGGACTCGGACAGAACTCAATAGCTTGATGGACAAGTTTACAAGGTAACAGTCTTAATGTGAGGTGTTTATCTGATAACATGCCTTTAATCTGTTTCAGACTCCAGGATAATTACTCGTGCACACAACACACCAATCACCTTTTGGAGAAGAAATTGCATTGTGTGGTAAGCATTCATTTCAACCGTCGTTCTTTGAATGCAATTTCACAATTCACGGACCTAATCCATTTTCAAACGTAATGCATATTTACCTAGACGCTGCCTGATATCATGAGTTTATGCGACAATAATAAAAGATAAGTTGAGATACATTTTATTTATCCCACAATGGGAACGTTTTAGCTAACTGTGCTTCACTACAGAGACAATAAGACACACGTAAATACAATAATAATACAGTATCTACCTACTGTACTGTATAAACAATTACAAAGTTCAAAAGCAAAATGAGGAACAGAAGAAAAACAACATGAATATGATATATTATTTTTTATTATATATTATATATATATATATATTTTGTGTTTTCTTTTACTCTGTCTATTTATATTTTATTATTACTTTTATGACTTTTATTTGGTAACACCAACCGAGGCTGCTCAAAAATTTCATTGTACCCCGGTATAATGACAATAAAGTTTCTGATTCTGATTCTGATATATGAGTTCCATATTTTGAATCTAACATGTGGAAGCGAATATAGATATTGTTGGCAAGCATGTCGCTCATTGTACTTTATGTGGAGATGTTGCATATTGAAGGACACTTGAGGGACATGTTTATATGTTGCACATTAACACTTTAGTGAAATGTGTTTTTGTGAACTGAATTTGCGGTAAATTTGCAGAGATTGGATGAAATTGCAAGGTCGCAAATAAATCACGGGGTTTCGCTGAATTCGCGTGAATTGGCACGATCGCGCAATCACGAAATCCTGGAGGGACTGAGTACTGGCCGCCACTGGCCGATCAAAATTTGATTAAGGGCCGCATTTGGCCCCCGGGCCGGACTATGGACATGCCTGGGTTAGATGATTAGACCAGATTAATACAGTACTCATTTCCTAGTTTTGTCTTGTTCCTTTTAGGCTCAAAATATGGACGACGAACGGGAAAGATTGAACCATCGAATCTCAGAGCTCACAGAGCAGCTTTCTGCCGCAAAGACCACCATCCAAGGTCTGGAGACCATCAGTGTAAGGATTTTCTTTGCTTTAGTTACTTTTAAAGCTTTGTGAATATTTTAAAGTCAAAGGTTTAACAAATATAATTGACTCCGTAGGTAAAATAGTATCTTAGTGGGTAGTGTTGTTGCCTCACAACAAGGAGATTATGGACTTGTTCAAGGCTCGAATTTCAAGGCTGTGCTTGAAGGTCTCCACTTGTCTTCTACTACATGTATGCAGCAGACCTGGAGTGTGAAAAGTTTGTCTTAAGACATGAATGTGTGTTTTTATGTCCCGCTCTTTGATTGGTTGGCCACCAAACCAGGGTGTGATCCCACCTTCAGGTCCAGAGTTGCTGGGATTGGCTCCTCGTGACAAAGAAATGTAAAGCAGTTCAGAAAATGGATAAATGGATGGATGGATGGATGGAAGGGTGGGATGTGTTGGTCCTCACAACAAACCAAAACAGATGACATTCTCATGTTGCCTGAATAAAGATTTTGTGTTGTGTCAATGCAGGTTGTACAGATGCTACCGGAATCTTTAGTGAAAAACCAACAAACGGTGGATTCAGTAGCGCCACCTCCAGCTCAATTCATGGATGGGGAACTCTACAACAATGTCTCCATGCATGGCGATGAGCAGGCACTGGGAACGCTTCCGGAAGAGGAAGAGTCTGATTGGTCTGAAATGGGCGAGGAAGCACAGAACGCGTCTTTCAGTCAATGTCAGAAGAGGCACGGCTGTTGGGATGCACCCAGTGTCTATGGGAAGGGGAACATGAACATGGAGGCTAAATCAAGATGCAATGACGTTGGAGATACCCAATCTCCGCATGGTCTACAGATACCTAATATAAAGTTCACGGTTCATCCCGAAACCTTGCCGCTTCCGCTTGAAGATGCCAGTCTGGCCCGTTTTAAGCAGAGTTCAGACGCTCCAGAAAACGAAAGCTACCACGTGGCAGAGATGCGTAATCTGGGCTCTTCCATTCGCGCGCTTTCTGCCAGTCTGGAGGAGATTCACTCCATAGGCATGCTGAAGGAGCAGGAGGAGCAGCAGGATTATCACGGGCATCTGAGGAGTAATAAATCCGTGATGGACCTTCACCAGTCTCAGCTCGGCCGGAGGAAGGACTCGTACGGAGACGAGATCATCTGTAACTGGAGAGAAGCGAACAGTCTTGGTGCTGGTGAGGACTTGAATGTCATGGTGGACCTGGAGTCGGCTCAGAAAATGCTCGACCACTTCATTCATGATGGGGAGAGCACACATTTGTGAACTCTGGAGGGATTTTGTTCTTCTGACAAATACCATGTCTAACAGATGATGTGCATGCTTTCAATCTTGAAGAAAAAAAAAAAAAAAACGTAGTTAGATCTTTTCACTTGTTTCAGTGTTGCTTTGACCTAATACATAGTTCAGTGGTGGGCCGAGCCTTTCACATCTAGAAAATAACTGTTTAGGGTTATGAATGAACAGCTTAGCATGCTGAAATACTATATAAAAAGCCAATAGATGAATCCTGTAGCCACGATAAACGGCCTTTATTGAATAGTCAAACTAGAACTAAACTAGTATCCGGCTGTAGGTTCAGATGTGGCCATTAAGATGTACGAGTCACATGCTTTTAAACGTCACTGTAGCATTGCCATTACAGCTTTACACTGGGAAAAATAAAGAAGGGTAAAATTACTTGAAGTGGTCTACAAACAGCCGTGACTTTACTCACTATGTTCCTCATCCTCTCATTCCACAAAGATAGTTCAATTGCTTTGTTGTACAAATTATCCATATGCTTCAGTTTCAAAGTTGCTTTTTATTGCTACTGATGAAGGGAGAACCTGCCCTGTCTAATCGAGAAGTTTGAACACAGTGACTCAAGCTCCGATTGGCTGAAAAATATGTTACTTCAATGTGTTTTTTGAAAAAGGGCTGTATCTAAAAGACTGCTGGCAAACATCTTTGACCTTACTCTGCCCAGTAACATATGATGGCTGAAATGTGATTGGTCAAATACTTTAAAGAGTGCAGCTAAAAGCAATGGAAGGAAGCGGCAAATCTCTTGGGAATTGTCATTAATAATTATTTTCCTTTTGGATATAATGTAATCCGTGGGTGATTCTGAGCCATAGATATAAAATAGATAATATAAAGACCAAAATATATAAACGCAAAAATAATAGAATAGAAAATGTATTCATCAGATGCAAAACTGTATAATACAGTACTAAATATATTACCCTCTCTCACTTAATGTCTAAAGTACTTTGATACTATGAATGGCCAATTTGTTCTTCATTACCAGTAAAATCATGAAGCAATAATAACTTTGGCCTGACCAGTAGATTTTTTTTAGTTAGTGATGTGATGTTCTACATGTGGGTTAGCTTGTGTACTGTTGTGTACGTATGTAACCTGTGACTTTCGCATTTTACTATAAATGTACATTATAGACTTTTCTGTACTACAGGAAGATTTGAGTAGTAACAGTGATTTGAAGTGTAATACCCGCTAACAGTTCCCACATATATTATAATTCTCCTCATCTTTCTGTAAATGTTTAATGATGGCTTTCAATAATGTAATTCTGAAACAAAAAAATGTAATACAAATATTTTTGGCGATAAAAGGCTTGAAAATCAGTTTTTGGATCTCTTGTTCTGAAACGCAATTGAATTAGTCATAAGAAGAACGCGGCTTGAAAATATTGAGTCTTGGAAGGGTGTGAAGATGGAATCTGGAGAAACAAAGCATCTGGTTTCAACGTTTGACTTGTGAGGTTTGTGGAGCAACTAGAACTTTCAGGCGCAAGTTGAAGAACCCCGAAGGACCAGTAGAAAAGAAAAAAAGCTGTGGATCACTCTCTGTAATATAAACTTTTATAATTAAAAAAAAAAAAAAACTTTTAACTATTTAGAATTATTTTATACAGTATATACCTCAAGCACAAAGTCCTGGCACGTCTTTCTCCAGTCTTCTCTGAGGCTACGAACTGAAAGTCTTCCCCTCCTCTCTTTAAGTACTGCGACTGTCATAACTGATTTCTTCCTCGTTCTTTATCATCATTATCCTCTACATCTGTGACGCGGCTGACTTTGCTGAGCAGACAGTGGCCTTGTTTCTCATTGGAGAGGAATGGTGTAATAGGATAGGTCAGGATTACAGGTAAGACGCCCAGGACCTCTAACTTTGTCCAAATCCAGCGTGTCTCACCCAACCATGGGCTTGGAGGTCCGAGGGCACCACTTTCTCCATTGAGAATCTGGCTCATTTTTACACCGCAACGGGTGGGATCACCACAGAAAGCCTGGGAGTGACCTTTGCTGACGGATTAAAGCATCATCACCACACGTAAAAAAAACGGTTTTCCGGACTCAACCTGAAAATCCCATTCGCACTGAGGAACGTATCGGAATATCTGAAGTGGCTCACCGATCTTTTGAAACACTAGCTGATCTCGGTCACGAGCCTCAACATCCACTCGTTTTCCACCATGGTTGTGGGTAAAATGAAGTTGACGTTCCAGAAGCGGGTGAAGTTGGCCCAGGGTCTGTGGCTGCTGTCTTGGGTGGCCACCCTCAGTGGAGCGCTCACCTTCACTCTGGGATGCTTCCTGAAGACCGAGCTGCGGAGGAGGGGAGAGGTATTCCATTCTCTTCCTTAAAACCTGTTTTAATTTTCATCAACACTCGCAGTGACCATAGAGGACACATGATTTCTGTTGACATTTTGTTTTTGTACAGCATTTGTTGTGAAGTTCACATTTCATCACTGTTGCAATATACATTCTGTCTCAACCTCATTTGGATATATACACAACTCAATATGTATATATTACAGATATACATTATATATACAATATGTATATTATTACAGATATATATATACAAAATATTACAGTTATATACAGTATATATATATATATATATATATATATATATATATATATATATATATATATACACACACATACATATGCATGTGTGTATATACATTCATATATTCATAAATCTGTTAAAATGGCTCTAGTTAGTGTGCCAGAAATATGTGAGATGGATTAACCTACGAATTTGAATATAAATATTATTTAAGCAGGCTATAATAGGCTTATGGATCTGTCCTTTAACCGCCTTGATGGGTCATTATCTGTGTGCTGATGGAGACTGGAACTGAGACTTAGACGACCATACATGCTGACGAACATGACCAACCAGAGAACAGGAAAGTGGAAAAATGCAAAAAAATCACACACTGACCCAATTGAACTTTAGAACATGAAATACAAATAATAGTTCCCTAATTTCTCTAAGCAGTAATTATGAAGTTTCACGTCATTTTTTTAAATAATGAAATCTCTTTCCAATTTTTGAATAATAGCTGCTGAAAAGATGATGATGTTAACTTACTGTACGCCATGGTGTAAAAAGTACCTGAAAACCATACTTGAGTAAAAGTATGGATATCTTACTGTAAAATTACAAGTCTCCAATTCCACGAAAATTTGAGTAAAAGTCGTGAAGTATACAATGTTAAAAGAATTGAAGCATTTTACATGCACTCAATTTAGGCTCAAAAAGTACCAAAATATTTGAAAAACAAGGACCTTATTTTTAAGGCTTTACTTCCTAATAAAGAAATGAAATTTAACACCTCAATATTTCAAAATTGCAGATAAAAAGAGAGAAAAAGTCAGTCTCAGTCAAACTCAAATGTGCAGAAAAGGGCATGTTTTTAAGTTAATAAGTAGCATCCAGTACCTTCAGCATCCTGCTGATGGCACTATCGCCTTGTCCTCTCAAGAAATTAACTGCGGTAGAAAAAGCCACAATCACAATGTAACGAGCAACAGTAAGTGTCCATTCAAATGTAGTGGAGTAAAGAGTACAGATACTCGATCAAACATTTAGCCAAATAGAGAATAAAAGTTACTTATATTTCTGAGAGTCAATATAAGTGGAAAGTAGCCAAAAATGTCTCAAGTAAATGAACAAAGTATTTTGTGTTTGTTCTCACACACACACACACACACACACACACACGCCCGTAAAACACAATTTCATATTTTAAATTGTGAAGAATGATGCTTCATGTTCTGCTTGGCACCAAATAAACTACATGCTTGTGTTTTCAAAGGTAATGGACAACACGGACATCCACTGTGTGCCCAACACTTTGATGATGGTGGGTCTGGCTTCAATGGGAATTAATTACTTTGCCAGCCGAATCTGCCAGGACGCCCTTGATGCCGGACGCTTCCCACGCTGGAAGACCTACCTGAAGCCATATTACGGTTGCTCCGTGTTCTTCACCACCCTGATGTTCATCTCAGTCATCCTGAGCTACGCCATGAAGGGTAGCCTGGAGTCCTCGCTGAAGACTGGCTTGAAGAACGGCATTCGCTTCTACAAGGACACGGACACCCCGGGCCGCTGCTTCCAGAAGCAGACCATGGATCGTCTTCAGATGGAGTTCCAGTGCTGTGGGAACAGCGACTACAAGGACTGGTTTGAGGTGCAGTGGGTCAGCAACCGTTACCTGGATTTCAGTACTAAGGAAGTTAAAGAGTGAGTGAAGTGCTAAAACACGATCATTCTTTGGTGGCTACTGGGTCTCGAGCTCTTTGTTGACATTGCTGTTTAATAAGTCAGAATATCGCATGAGTAGATGGTTATGAGCCTGCATCATTGCACACTTCTCTTTTCTAACATAAAGGTGTTTACTCACAATAGCTCACATTTGTCTCTATTTTTTCAGTTTTAATTGCGTTCAGCAGATGGTGGACCTTTCCAAAACTCTATTAGCTCTCCGTCATTTTTGGCAGCCATCTTGGTTGCTTGCTAGTGGTCATTTTTTAAAAGTTTTTTCTAAACGAGTATTTTGGTGTTTTTTTTTTTTTTTCATTTTTTTTTCACTCATCCAAGAGTAGCAGCCCCTCAAGAATGACAAAAATATAGCTTTTCTTTTAGAAGTTGTGAGTAAACGCCAACAAGAGTTACAATGTGAAACAGAATCAATGATTCGAAGGTGAGCACAAGAGCAAGAGCCAATTGAGGGAAAAGTGTACAATTTCTAAATAATTTGTGCCAAGATGCCATGTTCATGAAATGCTAAAACACACTCATACAAGCACTTACTTGTTCCTAAACATTTGTTTTCCTTGGTACTTTATCTTTGACTCGACAGTCGGATCAAGAGCAACGTGGACGGCCGGTACTTGGTCGACGCTGTGCCTTTCAGCTGCTGCAACCCAAGTTCTCCCAGACCCTGCATCCAAAGCAGAATCACCAACAGCACTGCCCACTACAACTATGACCACCAGACCGACGACCTCAACATCTTCGTGCGAGGCTGCAGAGACGCCTTGCTCAGCTACTTCATGGGTCTGATGAACACCATTGGAACTCTAGTGCTGCTCGTCTTTTTGATTCAGGTATCTTCAGAACAGAGGAACATCTCTGCGTATTCTCGGTCATCCTAAGATCCTCGAGTCAGACAAACAGCTACGTTCTGCTGAGGACAAACTGAAAGCCATTCGCTTAATTTTGGATTTTGAAAAAAAAAAATCCCAGTTTTCGAGTCATTTACAACAATTTAATCTAGATAGTCTTCATGTTTTTCTCCAAGTTTGATTACAAGTGCACAAATTACGAGAAAAGGGGCATCAAAAATGGCTTGTATCATATAACCAAATACTTTATGGTAAAAAGTAGATATGCACACAATGTTTGGATTCTTTTTAAGTGAGCGGTCATCTTCTCATCCTTCCCTTCTTTCCCCTCAGAGCTCAGTGCTGGCCAGTGTCCGGCTTCTGCAGACATCTCTGGAGTCTGTGGCGGGTCAGGAGAACGTGGAGGTGGACACGGAGGGATACCTGCTGGAGAAGGGCTTGAAGGAGACCTTCTGGGAGTATGCGGATCCGGTCATGAAGATCCTGCTGCTGAACAAGGTGACTCCTCCTGAAGGCAAAGCAGAAGCCGGAGCCACCACCAGCTAAACGGCCAGACTCGTCTGAGCGACGGAGTTCACAGAGATGGAGGCCATGATGGCGCCATTCTATAGGTGGTTTGGTATTTTTATATGTTTGTTATCCAATGTTCCTCCCAATTTGCATGGCTCGTTGAAATGCTGAAATGGTTCAAACTTATCCAATGGCCGCCGCTCGCCCAATGTATTGTGAAGTCTATGGAGGGGTGACTTGCTTTTCACTGTAGACTCTGCAGAACCAGGTCGTGTTTCGTGGTGGATTTGTGATATTTTAGATGAATAGATAGGATTGTGGTGGCTTCAAGTCAATTCATTCTCCGCTCTGTAGAGAGTCTTGCACGCGTCTGAAATCAGCTACGTAGCGTGTTCTTTATAACAAAAAGACTCTACTCTTTGTCGAGTGCTAGGCTAGTATGAATGACATTTCTGCGGAAACAGTATTCATACGTCATGTGACAGTCATAACAGCATTAATATTTTGCACATGCATGATTCTAGTCTATTCAACACTTCAGGTAATTTGCATACAATGAGACAGCGGTAGCAGATTTCAGACTTGTGAATGTGACAATGAGTGTTAATACGTTGTTGGAAATTCAATTGAGGAAAAAATGGTCTTCCAATAAAATTGTGACTAAAGAATGTCACGCTCTTGATTGTATGAAACCTCTGTATGATAAAAAAATAAAGATCCTTCACTTTGATGTAGTCGTTTAAGTGACTTGTGGGACATTTTATTGCATAGTTCAAGACAGTTAAAATGCAATAATAGTTTAATTATAGTCCCGCCCCTAGAGAAATCTCATTGGCCGAAAAGTCTCCTAAACGTTTGAATCTCTTTTGCTTAGCCCCTTCCCACAGGAACATTGTCACAACCTCAGAAAAAAATATATTTTGATTGAAACTCTATCGTTACATGTTTCTGTTTTACAGAAGTATTTTGTTTGTTTGTCCCACCCTATCATTTATAGTTTTATCTTTTTTTGTGCAGGAATGTGCTTGCAGTGTAGGACCTGAACTATCTTTTTTTTTATTATTATTACAATCAGATTTTTCTTCCTCATCTAAATATGTTTGTTCTATTCCCTATTTACATTGTCGTGACTTTTAAATTAATTGTATAGACTAAAAAGTGGTGTAGGAAGCAATGCTCAGTGCTAGGATGTGAAATACATTGTGCTTACAGGGCTGCAGAAAACGTTCAGGGATAATAAAGTATAAATAAGGTTTTAAAGTGCTCGATCGCATTGATTATTTGTTGTTGTTGCAATAAACAGTTGTGAAGCATTCCAGGCCTTTTGCACAAATTCGAACACACAGATCTGAATTTTCTGTGCAGGAGAAATGTACGGGATAATGAAGGATGATAGTTGATGCTGAGAAAGCTGTGTGTCTGAGTCCTTTGTCCTGATGCCTGTTTAGCATAATCTGTTAATACGCAAACTGCTGCACAAGCACTTACACTTGCTGTATCCGATTATACATTGTAGAGCATGTAATACTGGAAGGTCCAAATGTAATGCACAAGATGTCACGAAACTTCAAAATGCTACCACACACACACACACACACACACACACACACACACACACACACACACACACACACACACATGTATAAAATGTAATTTAAATGTGATGATTCATGCTCCAACTCATTTATTTTATTCCATTATCTTAAGATGATTAGGTTTATTCCAAATTCCATTGTATCACATGGAAATTGTTTTTATTGTGATTGTTTGAAAGAATGAGAATCAGGGATCTATAATTGTAATTGACGCTTGTTATTTTGTTATGTTTATTGCGCCAATGGCTAAATTAGTGTTTTGACCACTGTGCAGTTATTGAGTAAAGTGAATTGCCGTAATTACATTTTTTACTCACTGGTCAGGAGTTAATTTGCACTGCAACATTTGGTTTTACAGCGCTAACTTACCCATAATGTGGTGAACTATCAAGTTGTGAAATTACCCAGCTGTCCATGTGTATGTTTGTTGCTATTACAGTTTTGTATGTGTAAACATGTTCCCGAGACAAAGTGTAATTGTCAGGGTTAGTGTCTTTAAAAGTAATAACAGTGCTAAGAGGCATAGCCACAACTTGAGATAAATGGCCGGCGCTGGGAAAAGCTGTCCTTCAGCTTCAGCACGGGAAGTGGCGAGTGGGATTGCACAAGCTTTATTCTTTCACCACCCACTCAGGAGAGCTACCCACCCAACAACACATCGCCACTGTTTCACCCGCCTCGAGTAGAACGCACAGCGGCTCAACTTCACGATGCTCCAAATGACTCGGTTCGTTCGCACTTCATCAACGAACAGATCTAAAAACGACTCTTTGCCTGCAGTGCGTTGATTTGATTTAGAATTTTATATTATATGTCGAAGATTATATAGAGTGAAACTCAACATTGCTGCAATTACAATTTGAATATGAATTTAAAAAATGGTTACTATTAGTACAATTACATATTTGATGAGCGTTGGGACGTTTAGTCAGAATGCTTCTGTACTCAACACAACCAATCAAGATAAAAACAAGAACAGTGGGGCCATTTCGTGCCAAGTTTCTGTCGTGAATCAAATGATTCTGAATCTGAACGCACTCGGCTCAATTGAATCAAGGAAAAAAATGTTCAAAGAATCGCGAACTGAACTTCGGTGTTTCGGCTTCCGTAGCCGAAGTGATCCTTACTCTACTTTCGTGCAAGCGTCTATCGTTCAATTCGTTTCGTCTCCCGAATAAGCGCGCGTTTCTCGTACGAGGGAGAATCGTAAACGAACGTCTGCCTTTTCCAGAGTAAGATAGTATCGAGATCTCAGCGCGATCTGTCACGGTCAGTAGTTAGCACGCGCGCTACCGAGTAACAGCTCGTTCGCCGAGCAAACGCGCGTCATTTTATGAAGTGTTTTCTTGGATATGTGTCGACTGCAAAACCGGCACAGATGTGAACGCTCGCATCCAGCGGTTTACGAGCTTCCTGGCTGCTGCACACGAGCTTGTGTCGAAGTTGTAAATACGGAAATAAACGGGCACCTACGGCCGACATCATGATCAATTAAGGGCCGTTGAAGTGCGTGGAAACTGCGCGTGTTGTCATCTTCCTCACTGCATTTAAAAGTCAAGCTTTATTCCAGGCCGCTCGTGGAGATTAGCGGCCCACAGCGGGATGTCGGGGGGATTTGGGAGATGAGATTCATAACAAAAACAAAAACATGTCATCCTTCTTCGCAGCCTCTTTGTAAACTTTCGGCACGAGCGGGTTTTGCGGCACAATTTTGGACGTAAGTCGTCAAGATCAAACGTTAGATTCTCAATCCCTCGATAAACAAGACGCCATGTCCGGGGACAGCAGCAGTTCTGGCGAGGATTCGGACCGAGAAACCCGGAGGAAAGTTTGCACCGTTAAACACGAGATCACCAATGGTACGTGTGTGCGTGTGTGTGTGTGTGTGTGTGTGTGTGTGTGTGTGTGTGTGGTTCGCTTGAACAAAATAACACGTTACGTATGGAATATAACATCACACTGACTGTTTGGAGAAAACATGTGTGTGTGTGTGTGTGTGTGTGTGTGCGTGTGTGTGTGTGTGTGTGTGTGTGTGTGTGTGTATGGTTTTAGACCATAGGTGTACAAACTTTTTGCTCTTTGAATGTGATATACGTACAACATATACAACTATGTCCTTTGTAACTACAAACAATGATTTATTTTCAAATGGAATTGTAAATAAATGTATGTCACTCGTTCTGACATGATCAGATTCAAAGAGATTCATGAAACCCAATCCTTTCAATCGTTTTGATTGATTCTGATTGATATAACTTGATTTTTGGTAATTCACGGGGGCTTGCAAATGGCACAATATTACATTTCCAAGTTTTAAAGTCGCTC